>JAEIGM010000113.1:0-102176 GCA_018903735.1 Drosophila cardini
AGTGGTCGAGCTTGTATGGAGCGAGCGGCCAAAAATACTTCTAGTGGTGATAAAAATTTGAAATTTTTATCAAAATTCAATAAAAATATAATAAATAAAAAAAGCAAAAAAATCGTTCATTTTAAAACCCCTCCCAAAGTTAAGCCCCCTACTCTAACTCACCGTATGCAGGCAACGAGCAAATATAATTGATAATATCAGTAGAATGAACTAAAACTGTGTGAATAGTAGGTTGAAGATAATACCAGGGATATTTTTGCAAAAGGTCTTTAGCAGTTTCAAGTGCATATTTCTTTTTTATTCAACGTTTATCTTATATCCAGAAGACATAACTTGCAATAATGTTCCACATCTGACTATAAGATTTGCATCCAATCCCATATTTGCTGCAGATAGTTCTGCGTTATTTAAAAATGTCCTTGCCGTGTTGCCATCATTTGAAGTCCCGATTCCTCCAGTTCTTGGTTTATCCATTATTATTCCAAGTTTTGCACGAAATTTAGTTTGTATTTTAGTTTTTCTTTCCAAAAGCATTTTTTTCTCCAGTGTAGTACTTATTCCTCAAAGCTTTTGATCCAATCTGTACGATATATGACTAAAGTATTCAAAAAACCTAATATATGAATGCAACGGCGATAATCCAAACTCGAAAAATTTTGAATGTACACTTCTTTCCAAGCATTTTTCAAAATCATTCCTGTTGGTTTGGCATTACATATGTAGCATTTGACCTAGGGTGTGCCACTGAGTGCATTGCATATTTTCCCGTCAACCATTGTCAATTGCAACTTATGTTTAATATGAATTTTCCTTCCCGACACTGAACATGTTGTACATTCCAAATTTTTAATTTTTTGTTTTTAATATTTCTTCTCATTTAAAGCTTATTGTGTTCTCTCCTTTTAAAATTGAAATCTCATAGGTCTAAATCGTCAATAACTTCTAATAAGCTTTGAAGATCAACCTCTGCTCGATATTCACTTACAGTGATTTTATCAGGGTAACTTAATGCTTTGGCTTTTAAGACTTTTTCGTAGCTAGGAAAAATATAACTGAGAGCTTTAGCACTTACGAACTTCCGAACAGGCTGTATAATACCCGATCGTAACGCAAAAGCTGCAGATTCATCAGATTTTGAAATTTCTGCAATCCTTTGTCGTTTTGTCCTTATCGAGCACTCGATAAATTTTTTTTTGGAACGTCCCGACTTGCACTTGTTTCCATTTGAGCGGATTTGTCCAAATCAATCGGTTTTTTTTTCCTCCAGCCATGTTGCGTTAAAATTTTAAAACTTGACTTTTGTTGCGCGTGTACTTGAGCCAATACTCAACAATTTTTTTACAACTGTATGCAACACAAGTTTTAAGTTCAACTGTAATTGCAGTTTACCCATTGTCCTCAATCTTATTTTGCACAATATTAAAAACTTTTTCCAATATTTCTGCATAAGTTCCCTGCTGAGCACATCAAATATCAAAAATGTGTAGCTGCGAAAGTTCGCACTGATAAGAACAGCCTAGCAAAACAAAATTAAAACAAGAATTAAATTATGTCCAATGCAAAACATTCAAAACCAACGAAAACAAATTAAAACAAAAGCAAATAATCACTACAACATAACCTTGAAAGAGAGAGATGTGGTTAGTTTTGTTCTTACCATTTCAACGTTTGCAAATATTTGCAGCCAATTTAAGTACTTCTAAAATATAAGTTAACTATGAGCGCCCAGCGAACCAAGCTGAGAAAGAATATTCCCTCAGCGCTCACGTTACAGCGGCTGTGTCAGCATCCAGGCTGTGAACGCTCCAAGTCGCAGCGTGAAGTTCAACGACTTCGCCGGCCAGTGAAGCTACGTCAGCGTCCCGCAATTTTGTTGCATAATATACTTAATACCCGACACTTAGCGCAAGCTTGCAGATTCTTTGGCCCGGCTACCAAGAGCCAAGATGTTAAGTATTTCAAGCATTATAAGTTTAGTTTATAATTGAATCCTAAAGCGGCACACGGCCTTTAAATAAAGCATTCTCATATTCTCGCTTAGTCCCGCGACTCTTATTTATATCGGTCGGGAACTACTCTAATTAATTTATAGATACAATTAAAACCTTAGGTAAACAAAAAAGACGCATACAAAACATACAAGTAATAATCTTTGTTACTTAATCAACATTTATAATTATAACATTAAAAAAACATACCTTACACTATAATTCCCATTAATATTTATTGTAATTTGTAGAGAAACAAAAATGTGAGACCTTTTTGAATGTGCTGCCAATTTGTGTGAATTTGTATTGCGTTCGAAATGTGACCACGTGCTTGGTATTGCAAAGCTATTTTTAGATTCTAACGTTATGTTTTGGGACAAAAACGAGGGCTGATTAAAAAGTTCATATATTATTGAGACGCTCTGCTTACTTTTTATTTATATATTTTGAATTTAATTTTTAGATTTTTGGCCTATGGGAGCAACCACTGTGCGATGTCTTACACAATGTTACATAGGGATTAAGCCAGAAATATTAAACAAAATTAAGTGTTTGAGCGATGAAAACTTGAAAATAGATAGAAGCGATCACGTCCGTCAGCGAAAGCGAATCTAGCTCTTGTTCGTTATCACGTTATGACGCTAAATGCTCTGCGTCATAAACATACAGACACAGACCGCGTGCAGGCACAGCCATCACGCAGTATCATTATGTAGACGACTACGTGGACAGCTTCGATACTGAGAGCGAAGCCGTCTCTGTCTCAGCCAAAGTCAGAGACATTCATGCCACCGGAGATTTTCAACTACGAAAATCTTTAAGCGCTGGAGGAGAAAATTCTGGGAATGTTTTGGCAGCCAGCTACGAATGAATTCAGATTCAATGTAAAACGTCAGTGGTTCAAGGCCGACGTGCCTACCAAAAGGCAGTTCCTAAGGCTTCGGCCACGCATTGAGCGATAATCGACTGAGCGACGCTCTCTTGAGCGACGTTCCACAGTGGGGCAGCGGGCCAAAAAACTTTGCAAAAATCATATCTTTTGAACCAATAAAGATATTTGAAAAATTTAAAAAACAGTCATTAAAAAACTTAAGGTCAAAGTTCACTAATGTTTCTGCTCATATTAGACATATAAAATAAATATTAAAAATACAATTTTTTATCACAAACTATTGTTTTCAACCTTATTTTTATATTGGTACCGCATTTTAATATGTTTAAGACAAATTTCTGAACAAATTTACTTAATGTTGATGCCAATATTTTTGGTTATATTATTTTGAGGTTATTTTTCTTTATTTCTTTTTACTGCCATTTTTCTTTAAAACATACATTTACATTTATTGTAATACTAAATAGACTTAGTTTTTTTCGGAACTGAAACTATTCTCTTCGAAATCCTTTTTAAATGGGTGGATCTGATGATGCTGCTTGCTTGCAAACAAAGTCTGCTTTCTTTCAATGTAAATCGTAAATTTTTGCAGGAATTAAACTCTTAAATTTAACATAAGATATTGAGGAGAATATATACACTTCGTTGAGCAAGCATTACTCTAAATTGAGTTTACGAATCTGCCTTCCCGATTATACCCAATCAAAAAAGAGTCATAAAACAATTGATACCTCACCCCTTAAAAGCGGGGAATAGAAAAAGAAAATCAAAGTCAAGTTTGGAATTTCTTTAATGCATTTTTGCTAAAAAAACATTGCGTTATGGATTTTTTTTAAATAACAATCAACATAAAAATATCTAATAGTGCTGACTTATCAGAGCTACAACTATTTTCTTTCAATTCTCTTGGGATCGCACGTGTATAATCGATACAATGGACGAGATGCGTTTTCGTTTCAGGTGAAATCTCTTGGAATCGAATAGGATAGTTTCAAAATAAATTCTGTGTACTTCATTTTACAATGCAGCTGAGAAATCCCATACTCATAGCTGTGTTTCTACCTCATGGAATCATCCAAATTGAAATTCATTTTTTGTTTACTTAAAAACACAATTTCTTCAGCTATCTGTTGCCTAAATGACTAAGGATGGGTAAAATCCTTACAAAATAACCTTTGTTAAGAGTTACTATGTCTGGTATAATTTACAAAATGATTTTACGCAACTTTTTTAGTCAAACACACATGACGGAAATTACCTTATTTGCTTGCGCTCTTCTTCTTCCATACCTAAGCCACGCATTTTTAACGCGAGGTTGAGTTAGTTTTTTGACTCTTGTTTCTAAACGGGCAAGTACGGGCAAAGGAGACTATATAGACATATTCATGGAAGGATCCTTCTATCATATGTATATAGTTTCATTTTGACCTTGGATGAACTTTAGAAGTTAAGTCCAACTTAAGTTAAAAAAATGGCCCAAAAATAGTCTATTTTTTAATCTTTTCTGGAAAAATCAGTTATTAAATTTAAAATTAAAATTCATACTAAACTGTATTAAGATTTAATATTCTTTTATTATAAAAATGAGAACATTAAGATTGATCGATTAGTTCGCCCAAAATTCAATTTTAAAGTTCATACTTTGCGACAGAAATGCATGCAGTTCGGCACATTTCAAAAAATATGTCAACTTTGAGGGGCTCTGGCACCCACAATTTTCAACCGATTTCCAAAAAAATTTTGGATTTACCAGTTTTAATCATTTTTTAACCAAACCTCATTTTTCTTTTTGTCGAGCGCTACCATCACAAAAATGATTTTTGTCACGCTTTTCGGCCCGCTGCCCCAGTGTGCGTTCCTTGAATTGTAATTTCGCAACTGAAACATTTCTGCAGATCTATGATTTCACCCTGTCAGCATGGGTTTGTGATCTTTTAAGCAGATTTCGCATAACTTCCCTAGAAGTCATTTTTACAATTAATCAACTCGAGCGTTGTCGCTCAGTGCATGGCCACCTCACTCAAAGCGATCGCTCATTAACGTCGCTCAAGAGAGCGTCGCTCAGTCTCTCATCGCTCAATGCGTGGCCGAAGCCTAAGTCTGGTGATGTCGAAGTTTGACTCAATGGAACTTCTATGCTGCTTCACAATCACAGCTAAGTTGCTACTGAGCGAGATCTGGAGACAGAGCATCTTGTGGGATGAGCCGCTTCCCTAAGAACTCAGCATGGCCTTCCAGAAGTGGTGCCAGGAGCTCAACATACTCGAGCTTTTCAGGTGCTCCCGACACTAATCTGGAGCAGGAATCGGGAAATCCATTGAGCTGCATGTGTTCGTCGACGCGAGCCGATCGGTGTACGCAGCGGTGGCCTATTGGCACACTATGGACAGACGCCAAGACGGTGCTACGATGGATCGGCAGCACTCAGCGCCGCTACAAACAATACGTCGGCAACAGGATCGCTGTCTTTGAGAGAGAAACTGCTTACTCAGATCAAGCTATCGCCGATTTATTTACCGATTTTTTTCAAACTACTTATAGTGGGCAGGATCATTATTCTAATTCACCTTACCCTTATCGTGTAAATTCCTTTAATTGTAATTTCGCAACTGAAACATTTCTGCAGATCTATGATTTCACCCTGTCAGCATGGGCTTGTGAAATATAGATCTACTACCACTAACCTGTTACAATTCACATCATTTGATTTGCAGGGTTTTGATAACAAATTGCAAACATTTATACCGATTTTAGCAAGGTTTTTGACTCTTAATACATAAACTTAATCTTCTGGGACTTTCTTCTAACTTTATACTGGGAATTTTAAACTACTTAAGTTTTAGAACACAACAGGTTTATTTTAAAGAAACACTATCGAAGTCTGTTTAAGTTACT
Source organism: Drosophila cardini (assembly GCA_018903735.1). Taxonomy (NCBI): domain Eukaryota; kingdom Metazoa; phylum Arthropoda; class Insecta; order Diptera; family Drosophilidae; genus Drosophila; species Drosophila cardini. The sequence goes on from JAEIGM010000113.1 coordinate 5,776, forward strand.
TCGGTCCATAACCCTTTCCGAATCTTGTCTAGAAACTACAACAAACTTTCTTGAGTTGAAGGTAGTTGTATTTCTATCCCTTTAATTAGAGATTCTATTCTTTGTCACCTGTCTAGATTTTAATTAATATAGTTTACATAAATTATTATATATTTTGTCTTATTGTAAGCCGTACCGTATGCGGTGTGCCCCTCGGTCGGTTGGGCGGGAGGTGGCTGCATTATTTGCAGGGTTCCGCGCGTTAACACGTTAGCAGCACGAGCGAGACGAAATGTCTGCTTCCCCATCTGGATGATTAAGCTCTTTTATGACCTTTCGGTAGGATCGACGCATATGGAGCGAGGCGGCTAATCATCCTATCGCATGGCCACGAGCTGACGGATGTGATCGTGCGCCGCTACCACGTTCGGATGAGGCACCAAAATGTGGGCGCTGCGATCACGGAAATCAGGATGAAGTTTTGGGTCACAAAACTACGCAGAATGTTGCAACGCATCACGTGGAACTGTGGCGTGTGCAAACTCCATCGAATCAAGCCTTGATCACCTCTAATAGGTCCTTTGCCGGCGGACAGCATAGAGCCAAGTGGATGGCCATTTGAATGCACTGGTCTGGACTATTTCGGACCGCTGTTTTGTCAGCCGGCCGTCGTCAAGAGAAGCGATGGGTGGCTATGTTTACCTTCCTAAAAATCAGAGCAATCCATTTGGAGCTGGCCCACGACCTATCGACCGATTCGTGTATAATAGCCATGAGGCATTTCATGTGCCGAAGGGGCCCAGTACGATCTGCGATCCTGCCACGCCTCGAAATGAGTGGCGTATGGGAACCGTCGAGGAGGTGTACAGAGTGGATGGAAATTGATAGAGTTCACGTTATCATGCGTCTCGTCTCCAAGCTGGCAGTCTTGGATGTGATGCAGTCGCTTCACGATGGCCGGGATGTCGTGGGACGTAATGAAGATATCGATTAAAAGGCCGTAATCGATACTTAAAGTTTTAAATTCAAGTACTCCGATTTGTAAGTTTAGTAGTCAGTTTTAAGTACGCGGTAATTGTGAAAATTTTTATTCGGGCACACTTGTAAAGCAATTGCTTTAAATACCGCCCGGAAACTAGTTTCTTCCTTTTCCTTCGTATTTCTCGGCCTGAGTAGGACTTACTGTGTTGCAATTTTATTATCATCAGAATAAAACCCCTTGGATTGAAGCACTTGGAGTGCGAGTTAAAATGCAACTCAGGGTGTTTGACTGCCGGGTTGGACGCAACATCTCAACGAGAATAAGTGAAGGGAGACAATATTTAAAACACATATAAAACATATACAGCATAAAATGTAATCCAAAAATCTTAATTTTTTTATTTTGATAAATTTGTGTAATTTGTATTTGTATAAAACGCGAAATTAAAAAAAAAAACATTCAAAATTAAATAAAATTTATACTAATATGTGTACAAAATTTCAAGCTTCTATCTTTTCAGGGCCAATTTATGCCAAAGTATCAGGGTTTTTACCCATAGTGCAATGTCTAATATCACTTCACATCTCAATGTATTGGCAACAGATGTCAAGTTAGTGCTTTTAGAAAAGAAACCCCACAAGTTTAGGTTTATCAAAGAGTAGATATACCTTTACTTGTGGGGTTTCTATTCTTAAAGAACTAATTTGACCTCTAACGGCTTCGAGTTCCACTCGAAAATCGTCTTTTTATCTCTTCTCTTATTCGAGAAGTGCGCTGTGCACTGCGCCTCCTACCAATGCTTTCAGTAGTGTTTGGTCCATTTCTAACTGTCCGTTTTCTTGTGGCCTAATTCCCACCTCTTCAGCTCGCTTCGGGTAATCCACTAATGCTGAAGTGGACTAGCTGCTAGCCTTAAGCTTAGGCATAAAACACTTGTTATTATGCGTCTATTCCGAAGTAATGCATTTATTCATTGAACTGTTAAGTCCTGTGCTTGATACAAATTGATTTTACTTCAACAAATACTGTGAAACTAAACCAAAGTATATAAATGGTATTGAGAAATACTTAGACGATACATAGTTGAAAAGAAACCACCGATCTTGGGTACCCATATGATGCGAGGTACTAATAAAGCATATTTATTCTTGGAGGCAAGGGATTTGTTTATCTCCTTACGTGCTATTTGAATTGAACTACTAATGTCTAAAAACTTTTCATTTTCAATACCTTAGCAGCTGTACTCAGAATCTCAGAAAATTTCTTCCCTTTCGCACAAAAGGGTGTGCACTAATCTTTTTCCTGCATTTGACTAGTCTTAGCCTTGATACACATACCGAATGTTTTTTTTTGTTTTTATTGCATTTGTAACTAACCAAGCGGCAGCCGTTTCTCCTATACTACTATCCTCAGCCTTCACTCGCTCCCAAGCTCTCTCTGATCACTGAGTATCTGCTTTGTGACGTTTAGCAAGTTCTTTGTTTTGTGAATAAGCTATATCGTGTTATCATCCCCACGCTCTAAACGCTTTTTAAACTTTCTGCAAGAGAATATTGGGTTTGTGAAAAGTATGTAACAGTCAGAAGGGGCGTGGCAGACCCCATTTTTGATCAGCATCACAAGCCGAGTCGATATAGCCATGTCCGTCTGTCTGTCTTTCCGTCTGTCCGTATGAACGAACTGATCTCAGCGATGGTAAGATCCACAAGCTCAATTTAGTCAGGAACGAGCCGATATTTAGTCAGTCAGTACATAAACCTTTCTTTTCGATGCCACGCCCCGTTCGCCCACAATGAGCCAAAAACTAGACACACCAGGAAAAAAAATCAATGTTTTTGGCGAATAGCTCAGTATCTATGACACTAAGGAGTACCAATTAAAATTATTGGGCTGCCACGCTCCATTCTCTCAAAAAAAATAACTTAATTTTCAAATTAGAATGTAGTTTTTGAGGCATACGTTCTTATCGTACAGTATTGCAATTTCAAATTCGTTTGGAGACAAATTTTATAAAACTATCCTGAAAGTTGCAGAAAAATCCGACTGTAAACAAAATAACTAGAGAAGTAACAAATTTTATATTTGAACGCAATGTCAATGCATGTGTGCTAGCGAGACAGAAACAGACAAACATATGACGAACGTTTACGCTGCTTGTGTGGCGGCAGCGCTGCCCGTGCCGACCAAAGGAATTTCTGTATATTACATATTCATACATACATGTCTGTATGCATACAAATTAAGTTGTTATGTTGTCCAAAGTTGCTGTAGATGATCTGCTGATGCGGGTGTTCCGGGTGCAGAGGTTCCGCAAGGTTATGTTTTTTAGGATGATTATGGTGGAGAGATTACTGGTCTCTCATATCACTGGCCTTGTGGTACAGTGATGCAGAGTTAATAATTCAAAGTGTTTGCGGCTATTGAACGAACTTTCGCTTACGTTACAAGAACAAAACTAAAACTAGGAACCGCCAGCAAGCTGGGTCATAAGCTAAACCAAAAGTATTTAGTTGCTAAAGAATACAAAGCTACAAAATTTATGTATTTAAAGCCACAAAACTACAGCCGGCAAGCCAACTGGGCATAAGTGATAATAATGATCTTGCGGCATGTGCAAAATATCAAAATACCGCCGGTTAACCGTCGCACCCAGGGCGCTGAACTGAACTTTCGCTGATTGGGCAACTTGAGCGCAACTGTTGGGTAACATTTACTTTTGTTTGTGTTACACAACAATGTGCGAGGGGCACTCGTTAACTACTCCCCCTTCAGAAGTATGACCGTCCCCGTTCATCTTGTAGTTGTCCACGATCGTCTGTGTCTTCTGTGAGGCTCGTCTTTTTCTTAAATTCTGGTAGAGTAGGATGGAGCTGCTGAGACCCAACTGCGGCAGCAAACCATGCTTTAGGTGATGTATGTGAGCCGATGTTACCTCTTTCTGAAGTTCTTGGATGATATGTAGGTTGTGGTTATTCATCCTTTGTAGTAGTTGCACGCTCAGGACTGGGTCGTGGCCAATGATTTTCAGTACTGGCGAGGGTCCGGCGTCTTATATATGGTTTCGCGCCGGTTCATGTACTTTGATCCATTTATGACAGCTACGCGCACAAATACGATCAGGAAAGTACCGTTGACTTTTACTGTTTAGCCGTCATCGGTGCTGATACTAGCAGGACTCTCGTTGAAGACCATGATGCCATCGTCTACCATTGTGATACGTTCCAGGTGACTGGGCTGCGTGTTACAATGTGCTGTGCTTCCGGCGTGCAATTAACGTATCATGCGTTGCCAACTTGCAGATCGAGGCGTAAGTTGTTGTGGCGCAGCTTGTTACCGCTAAAACGTCGTTGTCGCATTCAGACACGGTGTCATCTTGAAGCTGAAGTACTGTATGCTCTTGGGATATATGGAGGATGCTGACCTTTCTACATATAAACTTAAATCTGGGATAGTCGATTAAAATGTGGGCGATATTTTCGGAGTGGAAAATCTTAATACTAGATGCTTCTATCAGACTAACTAAAGGAATTTTTCTTTTTGCAAGAGCAATTGCAATTTTAGATTTCATTTATTAACATTATATTTCTGGCTAATAATGCCTCGTATAAATGTGACATGTTTATTAGTTCATCTTAACATTTACTTCTAATAGTTTTCTCATATGAGACTTGGGAAAGTACTCGGACAATTTTTCGGTTTCTTGCTTGTCACTGAATGCAGTAAACGGTTGTACTCTAAAGTTGCAAGTAGGATATTTTCGACAGTATTGTCTTTCTTCCCATCTTAATGCATCAAGCAATTTCCGACAACGTGCTGTGGAGTCGTTCCACTTAGCCATTATAAGTATTATGTAATAGTGGTGCATTTACCACATCAATTCCAAAGTTGTTCTTAAACAATGACGTAATATTTTCTGAATTAAATGCTACCTCATTATCAGGTACATAACCTTTGTTTTGGGAACAAAATTCATAATTTGGGTCATAGGGCCTTTTACGTCTGCTATGGTACGTGATATTATTGGTTGCACTATTGCGAGTCTAGAAAACTTATCGACACATGACCGAAAAGGTTTCTTATCGGTCGAGTAAATGTCAATGTGCAACCGCTCGCCGGGAAATGATAGCGTTGGTATTTTTCCGAGAATCTGTTTTTTCGGGTGCTTGTCGTATTTGGGCCTAGTGCAAATTTTGTAGTTAGCCACAACTTCCATAACCAGCTTGGTCATTATCGGGAAGTAATAAATTTGTAATAAATCTAAAATTTGCTTAATGTTTTCCTGTGCAGCTCTGTGCGCCCGATTGTGGTCTATTGTGGCAATTCCCCTTTGTTCAGTTTTGTCAACTATGTCGGTTACCATATTTTTACAGTACCAAAACTTTGTTGACGGGAAGGTTCTCACTAACTCATTTAATAAATGGACAACCAGACTTTATGGTTTGAGCACAAAAGTTGAACTGATTTTATTTCCAACAATCCTCGGCTTATATAGCATGCAATTACATCGGAGAACAGCTCTCCTCTAAGATATTTCTAATTTACTTTTTTTACCCCACGCACAGGATAGAGCGTGGTTTTTATTTAGATCTAGTCTTATTCTACGCTTCGTTTCCAAGCATGGAAACGGATCGCAAGCAGAGATAAACAGAGTATTTTTAGATTAGACATTTAGGGTTCACATAGTTTCTTAAAACTACCGCTGCATTGTTATTGTCTCATTACATAATATGTTCATGCTTGAACATTCTGCCACGGGCCACAAAAAAGGTGGTTGCTTCAGAGAAATCATAATGACATATTGATATTAATGTTTTAACATATTTTGTTGTTGTTTTCTTTAAAGATGCGGAAACGTCATTGTTTGTAGTCTTCTTGTTGCATTTATTTTTCTTATTATATAAATAATTATGATAATTATTATTATTAAACAGATTCCTAATGATACGTGACCGGAGACATAATGAAATTTAAGATTTTTTAATTCGAATTGATGATTTTTAATTTCGTTTAGCTCATTTTTTAAGTTATCTATATCTACTATATGATTCACAATGGGGAATCTTCATGGATCCCATATAATTTTTGGTATTTCACTTATGTTACTTATATAAGAAGGTGACAATTTTTCATAACTTTCAGAGTGAATAATATAATTTGCAACTAGTATTTTATCAACGGTTCTAGCCGTACAATCTGATTTAATTGTTAAGATTCCCTGTTCAGGCAAGCCAATAATTTCCTGATGTGTATGGCTGCATTGAATGTTTGCTTTTGTGTTGGTTGGTATTTTGAATAGCCAACTACCTTTTCTATTTAATTCAACCCAATAGTTGGAAGAGGTTGAGATCTTTTTATAAAAACAATTTGATAGTCTATTCGGCTTAAAAGGTGCGACCTCGCAAGAGTCATCATTTGCACTGTTCCATGGCCCGTTTCCTTCGCAGATTCGTCTATTTTGTTGCCAGTTCTTACATTTGTTAAGTGTTGCTTCTGACATTAAATTATAGGAATCAATTGCAAAGTTATACTCTATGTATGGGAACTTTAAATCGGCGATTATTACCCCTTGTTGGTTTTTAATAGGTAACGGGATAATTTTAAATACTTGGGATGAGTGTCTATTGAATAATGGTATTTTTGCGTTTATTGTTATTTTCTTGTCTAAATACAACCCCTTTGCAGTTAGCAAGGTATAAATTTTTTTAAGCTCCGTACCTGTTCGTTTTCCCGGTAGTACTAGTGTATCTGGTATTTTATCTTTTATATAACTGATTTCATTTTTTCAGTTGACTTGGTTTTAATATATTCGTGTTTAATTTCCCATGATTGACGTCAATAAGCAAACTGATTATTACAGCTTGCAATTTTTCACATTCATCAATCAATGAGTTCAACTGTTTTGTTATGATAAAGAAGTTTATTGATTCTTTATATACAAAATATCTTTCTTTTAGAATTTCAGTCATGTTATCGACTCGTACATTCATATTCTTAAAGTTTTTGTTTATTTCATCTATTGTTTGTTTCAGAATGTTTTCTGTAGAATCTATTACTGAGGCCTGTTTTTTGGCGAGATTGTCGATTCGATTGTGTTGATTCTCTAGTAAAATCATCATATTTCCATCCATTTGAGTCCTATTATCTGCATCCATAAGTCCAAACACCATATGATATAAGGAACCTATGAAATCTAAAGGTGACCGCTTCGGTCTTGGTGCTTTCTGCGTCATAAAAAGGCTGTTGTTCTCTTCAAGATCGTCAATTTGTTTCTGCATGTTAGCACCATATTGCATTGATCTTCAAAATCATGCAGTTTTCTACAAATCGTTCTTATTTTTTGTATTAACTCTTTCCCTTTCTCTATCATAATTAATTAAGTGTCCATGTCATAAAATACCACTAAATCCCATGATGACGTTATAACTTCTATATCACCCATCGGATCCAATTATATTGATGCTGTACTGTTGACTTCTGTCAATTTGTCAACTGTCCAATTTTTTGTCTCATTTTTAAATGGAGCTGCATTGGACTCTTGACAAACCAGCATTAACATTAACATAGTTAAATATAACCCAATTTTTGACAGACTATTTCCTCTAGTTGAATGTTCCCTTTTCTTAGAATCATCTTCTGATTCTTGAACTCCAATTAGTGGACATATTTTACTAATAGGACGCGTTACCAACTCTTCTTGAACTCTTATCTTTTCTACTCTAACTTTTTCATCCGCACCCTTATGAACTTCTTCGATTTTTCCTAAGGGCCACCTGGCTGGATGACAGTTTTCAGACTTTATCAAAACTATTTGCCCTTTCTCCATATTTTCAATATCTTCTCCAATAGTGTATAAAGGACGAGAATTTAATACTCCTTCAACTTGACATAACAGAGTAGCCAACTCTTCATACGTCAAAATTGTAGCACCAATTGTTCTTTTTAGATGATATTTTACTGATTTTACTCCCGCCTCCCAAATACCATCGAAATTCGGTCCTGCCGGGGGGATAAAATGCCAACTAATCCCTTCATTTTCTAAATATGGAGCAATTTTTTCGTTATTCATAATGGCTCTTTCAAAATCTTCATTTAATTTTCTAGCAGCACCCACAAAATTTGTTCCATTGTCCAAATAAATGTTTGCACATTTTCCTAAAAATCTTTTTAAAGCTGCTAAAAATGCATCTGTAAACCCGTGGGTTTGAGTCAATACATCGTTCTGCATTTTCAGCCATCTAGGAATTCTGAGATTTTCCAATGTTACTAATTTTTTTATTAATGCTTCCCAGTATCCTGAATCGCCCTCTGATAAATCTTTATCCCACTCTAGTTTTGCTAACCATAGTTTCTGCATAAACAATTTACCGACTATGGTTACTGGAGATATCCAACCTAAAGGGTCATAAATTATTGCTAATAAAGATAGAACTATTCTTTTATTAATTTTCTTTACATGTTCGCATTGAATATTAAATTTGAACTCATCTTTAACAGGTTCCCATTGTAAACCTAGCGTCTTTATTGATTCATTCTCTTCAAAACTTAATATTTTTTTGTCTTCTGTGCATCCTACGCTCGCTACTACGTCTGGCTTCTTTGAGATCCATTTCCTTTAATTAAATCCCACATTATCTAATTTTAGCGAAATTAGTTTAACAATATCTTTTGCTTCTTGTATTGTGTTTGCGCTTGTCATTTGATCGTCCATACAAAAATTCGTTTTTAATTATGTCTTTAATGTTCTCGTTGTTACAATTGTTAGCGATTTCTAATAAAGTTCTAGTCACTAAATATGGAGCTGATGCCGTTCCGTATGTTACAGTCGTAAGTTTGTATGTTTTAAGTTTGACAGATGGAGAATCTCTCCAGACTACGTTCAGATATTTCTGATCATCTTGATCAATGTTTATTTCTCGGTACATTTTTTCTATATCTGAGGAGACTACAACATGCCATTTACGCCACTTTAACAAAATATCAAAAATATCTTTTTGGACTCTTGGTCCAGTCCACATGATGTCATTAAGGCTTTTATTATTTATGCTTTTAGCCGAAGCGTCAAACACAACTCTTAATTTTGTTGTTAGACTGCTATCCCTTAAAACTGCTTGATGAGGAAGATAATATTTCCCTACTTCATTTGACTCAACCATATGTCCTAACTCCATATATTCTTTCATAAACTGAATGTATTTTCTTTAAGTTTATAATTTTTTTTGTAATTTTTTTTCTAAATTGTGAAAACGCGCCAACGCTTGGGCCTTTGAATCCCCTAACTTTGTATCCTCTTTAAATGGAATTTTTACGATAAACCTTCCACTGCTATCTTTCCTTGTAGTTTCCACATAGTTTTTTCTCACAAATTTCTGCTTCTAAATCGTTTTCATCTTCATCTTCTAGCTCCCAAAATTTTTCTACATCTTTCATTTCTAGTATTGTTGCTGTGATTACAGCATTTCCTTTTGATTTGGTGCACCCTGAAACTACCCAACCAAATTCTGTGTTTTGTCCAAGGAGTCCATCCATTTTAATTATACCATTTCTCATAATTTGGGAATATAGATCGGCTCCAATAATTAGATCTACTCTGGTAGGCCTATTAAAATTTGGGTCAGCTAAAATATAGCTTAGCCATTTATTTTTATTAATATTAATTGTTTGACCTGGCAGGGCTTTCATTAATTTTGGCAATACAATTGCTTCCGTATAGAAACATTGTTTTCCCACATTACAGGGTTTTTAACACAACTTAACTTTGTACTTAGATGTACTTGAGTTAGTTTTTGAAACTCCACTTATTTCTGTGAGCTTTTGTTGGAATACCCCTATTCAAACAATCAAAGTGTACCATTAGTCAACACTATTTTGACATTGTGACGATATGTATATCTGCCCAGTAGTAAATTTTTCGCGACAAACGTACGTTTTTCAAGCGACAAAGTCACAGGGTTGTACACCCTATTTGTAAAAAACCTTATTCGCATTTACATTGGCGTGATCACGATCGGTACTAGGAAATTAATCCAAACCAACTGACCGTTCCGCTGTGACGGCTTCCGTTTGTGCGAGCCCGTCGCTACCCCTGTGCATAAACTTTTCACTGGGTTTTTTTCTATACAGGAAAATCCAGTTGGACTTCTTACTAGAATTCTAGTTGGATTTCTGGTTGGATTTCTGTAGGAATCCCCCTCCCCCTGCATAAATTTTTTGAAAAATTACGAAATTTGTTAAAATTTAGTTTTATTTATTATTAAATATAATTTATTTAAAATGGGTATTAAAAATACGATTAAAAAGTATATTAAATTATACAATAAAATGGGATTACTGAATCCACGTTCGCTCTCAAAGTTTTATTCTTTGTGCCAACGTCTATCTATAGTAGTAGTATACATCTGAAACAGAGATTTAAACATTTATTATTTTCATATTATTACCAATAATAATAATAATAATAGTACTTACTATTTAATCTGAAAAGATCTGCAAAGTTGTGCGATTGTGCTTTCGACGCAATTGCCGAACTCTAATTTCACCAGCAGTGGCAGACGCTGATATAAAAGTAAAAATACATTATTATTCAAAATATTTGTATTTCTCAAAGAAGTACTTTAAGCGAATGTAGTTGAAACACTCTTATTATTTAATTATTTGCCTAAAACTTACCTTTTTTACATTTTTCACTATATATTCTTCACTCGCGGCTTACGCAAAAGTCAAGGGCTGCACTCTCAATGAAAACATATCGAAAAGTCGATTGACGCATTGTCAGCCCTGAATATTTATCGATGACCGCGATCGTTTTACTTTTCACTTGTTAAAACCCAAAAAATGTATTTGTTTTATGCTTAACTACTTATTAAATTAATAAATAATTTTTAAAATGCATTAAACAGCTTTAAAATGGTTGTAAACGCCAAAAAATATAAAAGTAGTGTTGCCAATTTTCGATAGTCAGCCTGCCTCACTTATCGGCAATTGTTATCATGGTCTTGCAAAAATTCCATTTCACAATTTTGTATATAATGTCTTTTATATTTATAAAGAAATTTAAAAAATGTTTTAGCTTCCCAAATATTTACTAGCAGTTCCCCAAGAATTTTAATTTGTTTAATAACTCAAATTGCAATATCAATAAATATAAATAAATAATATTTATTTTTATTTTAACAAAGAATTAAAAGAAATCTTCAATATGCGCAAACATATTATTTATGTTAATATAAATAATATATAATTACTTTAATAATTTCATTAATCATAAAATATAAGAATTATTCTAAGCAGCAAATCTTATACCCATGGCGGTGAAAATATCTACAAGATTTGCGAGTAAAGATTTTGACAGTCAGTGGGTTTTTTCCACTAGGCGTCAAACAATTCTAACCAGCGAAACCAATAGACAAGTACATAAAAATGGCAATGGGATGTACGAGTTAATCTGCCTCTTGTCAGCGGGTATTTCTTTCTACGCGTCAAAATAATTCCAAGCAGTAAAACCAATAGACAAAGTCACAAAAAGTCTCTTAAAATTGATCTAAACAAGCGGAACAGAGCAGCGGGTAATTCTCATTGGCAAAACGTAAAATTCTTACTGAGAAATTCCCTTAGACAAAGGGATGTAGTCCCTAAAACAGACAAAGTCTGTACCGCGGCGGTACAGATTTAGTCAATCGCTGACATAATTTCCTAGTGGGTGGTCACATCTATATTCTGATCTCTTTTTCTATATACTTCCTTGAACGATTGTGCATGTGGTGTGGTGTTGCAGTTGAAAACAAACAATAAAATAAATCCTATAAAATAACAACAATCAATTAAGAGGACTTCTATATTTAAATAGGTGTACTTGCGCGGTCATTAAGGCAAGTCTTACAACAGCTTTTTTATTCTAAATAAATTTAGAGTTTGAACAGCTTCCCACTAGGAAATTATGTCAGCGATTGACTAAATCTGTACCGCCGCGGTACAGACTTTGTCTGTTTTAGGGACTACATCCCTTTGTCTAAGGGAATTTCTCAGTAAGAATTTTACGTTTTGCCAATGAGAATTACCCGCTGCTCTGTTCCGCTTGTTTAGATCAATTTTAAGAGACTTTTTGTGACTTTGTCTATTGGTTTTACTGCTTGGAATTATTTTGACGCGTAGAAAGAAATACCCGCTGACAAGAGGCAGATTAACTCGTACATCCCATTGCCATTTTTATGTACTTGTCTATTGGTTTCGCTGGTTAGAATTGTTTGACGCCTAGTGGAAAAAACCCACTGACTGTCAAAATCTTTACTCGCAAATCTTGTAGATATTTTCACCGCCATGGGTATAAGATTTGCTGCTTAGAATAATTCTTATATTTTATGATTAATGAAATTATTAAAGTAATTATATATTATTTATATTAACATAAATAATATGTTTGCGCATATTGAAGATTTCTTTTTAATTCTTTGTTAAAATAAAAATAAATATTATTTATTTATATTTATTGATATTGCAATTTGAGTTATTAAACAAATTAAAATTCTTGGGGAACTGCTAGTAAATATTTGGGAAGCTAAAACATTTTTTAAATTTCTTTATAAATATAAAAGACATTATATACAAAATTGTGAAATGGAATTTTTGCAAGACCATGATAACAATTGCCGATAAGTGAGGCAGGCTGACTATCGAAAATTGGCAACACTACTTTTATATTTTTTGGCGTTTACAACCATTTTAAAGCTGTTTAATGCATTTTAAAAATTATTTATTAATTTAATAAGTAGTTAAGCATAAAACAAATACATTTTTGGGTTTTAACAAGTGAAAAGTAAAACGATCGCGGTCATCGATAAATATTCAGGGCTGACAATGCGTCAATCGACTTTTCGATATGTTTTCATTGAGAGTGCAGCCCTTGACTTTTGCGTAAGCCGCGAGTGAAGAATATATAGTGAAAAATGTAAAAAAGGTAAGTTTTAGGCAAATAATTAAATAATAAGAGTGTTTCAACTACATTCGCTTAAAGTACTTCTTTGAGAAATACAAATATTTTGAATAATAATGTATTTTTTTACTTTTATATCAGCGTCTGCCACTGCTGGTGAAATTAGAGTTCGGCAATTGCGTCGAAAGCACAATCGCACAACTTTGCAGATCTTTTTCAGATTAAATAGTAAGTACTATTATTATTATTATTATTGGTAATAATATGAAAATAATAAATGTTTAAATCTCTGTTTCAGATGTATACTACTAGTATAGATAGACGTTGGCACAAAAATAAAACTTTGAGAGCGAACGTGGATTCAGTAATCCCATTTTATTGTATAATTTAATATACTTTTTAATCGTATTTTTAATACCCATTTTAAATAAATTATATTTAATAATAAATAAAACTAAATTTTAACAAATTTCGTAATTTTTCAAAAAATTTATGCAGGGGGAGGGGGGATTCCTACAGAAATCCAACCAGAAATCCAACTAGAATTCTAGTAAGAAGTCCAACTGGATTTTCCTGTATAGAAAAAAACCCAGTGAAAAGTTTATGCACAGGGGTAGCGACGGGCTCGCACAAACGGAAGCCGTCACAGCGGAACGGTCAGTTGGTTTGAATTAATTTCCTAGTACCGATCGTGATCACGCCAATGTAAATGCGAATAAGGTTTTTTACAAATAGGGTGTACAACCCTGTGACTTTGTCGCTTGAAAAACGTACGTTTGTCGCGAAAAATTTACTACTGGGTTCTTCAGAAATTATAGTGCATTGCGATCCACTATCGATCAGTGCTCTCAAATTTTCAAAATCACCATTTTTCGTTTGAACTTTTACTATTGCTGTTGCTAATAGTGCTTGTTCTTTACCAACACATGTGTTCACTTTCTCGTTAGAAATGTGTAACATTGTATTATGTGGTCTTCTGCGAAAAGTACATAAATTTTCACAAAGGCATCTTTTATACCTTGAGAATCTTAAACACTTCATGCATAAATGCGCCTTTTTAACTGCTTCGATTCTTTCTCCTGGACTCATAGCTTTGAAATTGTAACAGTGTACAGCATGATGTCCAGGTTGCTTGCAGATCGGGCAGTTTTCAGCGACATTTTTGTTTGGCTGAAAGCTCGGATTTCTCTTACCCTCGCTTTTTAATGAACTAATGGAACCATAGCGCTGTTCCAAAAAGTCCTTGACATCTGACAACTCTTGAATCACTTTTGTCTTTTTTACATAAGATTCATAAAGCTGCAGTGTCTCTTTGTTAAATTTACGCAAAATGATATGCGCAAAGATACTGTCTACTTCATTAGACATATTTGCTTTAAGTTTAATAATATGCATAGCCTCATTGCTAGCATCAATAAAATGTTAAAATAAATGTTAAAATGGAGAAAATATTCACGGAGCCAGTGAGCAAATGTGATACCATGCTCCTGGCTTCACCTTTTAAGGCCGATTTTAAATAATTAAATTTTACGGACATACTTAAGTCCTTTCTATCATGGATTATTTCCATAAATAATTCAAAAAATGAATCCCACTCTCTAGGTTCCCCATAAAAGGTGGGTACTTGAATTTTTGGTAGAGCTGGAAGATCTTCTGTCTTCACGGCTACCCTATTTGTGTTTAGACTTGATTGCTCTAATATGTTAATCATATTTTGAGCATCAAATTTTAACTCTGCAACATCTTCGTTGCAATGAATATCTTGTTTTGCAAAGATATTAATTTTTTCTTGGATTCTATTCCAAAGAAAATTAATTTTATTTTTTTCTAATGCTACTCTACTCCGGTGTAGCATTTTTTATTTCTCTTTCTATTTCCTGAATATAATCTCTGAGTTGCATTAGATTATCATCTAACTTATCTGCAAGCTTATTGTTTTCTATTTTTACTGGAACGTTTTCTGTTCCCGCGTCAATAACTTTTATTGAACATGCATATTGTTCACTTATAGTTTTTATAGTGTTTAACGTTTTATCATAAATTTTTTTATTAAAATAGTCATGATCGACTGCTCCAATTTTTAAGAGATAGGAGTGATTGCTTATAAACTTATTTTTAAATTCTTTCAACTTTTCAATTGATTGGCTGGAAATAATTCCGGCTTCAATCTCCTGAATTTCCTTTACAATTATAGCTTGATTTTCAAGCAAACTAATTGTTGCTTCTGACAACATTTTTATTATAATATAATATATATATAATTAAATTTGATGGGCTTATCTTAATGTTGTCTGCGCTGTTGTTGATTCTGCCGATGAAGCTGACGGTGGTGCTGGCGTTGCTGATGTTGATGACGCTGACTCTGCTGACGTTGACTTGGCTGACGCTGACGTTGACTCTGCTGACGCTGACGCTGACTCTTCTGAGGCTGACTTTTCGCTCTTGGGGTTGTAAATCCTCTTGCGAGCCGCTTCTTGATTCTGGCTGCTCTTGGGGTTGTAAATCCTCTTGCGAGCCGCTTCTTGATTCTGGCTGCTCTTTAACTGCTTGAATCCTTTTACGTATTTTTATTACACTTTCCGATGTTAGCCTCGGAAACGTTATAATTTTGTGCCCGCCGATTTGACTTTCTCGATCACACACAAATAAAAAAAAATTTTTTTTTTTAAAATACTCTGCCTCTTTTATTTTTGAGATTTGTATTAATTTGTATTTGTATTAATCCTTTTCGGATATTTATATAAACTCTGCCTCAAAAAAGAAAGCAAGAGCAATCAGTTCTGTGCTTCTTATCACTGGTGGAGGATAGCAACAGACCGATTTATTTTGCAACCTTAAGTATTCACTATAAGGTGCTGGTTTATAATTCTGTGTAACTTACCACTGGTGGGGGAAACAACAGAATGCTCGAAGGACCAATGAATAAATGGACAACAAGACTTTATGGTTTGAGCACAAAAATTGAACTGATTTTATTTCCAACAATCCTCGGCTTATATAGCATGCAATTACATCGGAGAACAGCTCTCCTCTAAGATATTTCTAATTTACTTTTTTTACCCCACGCACAGGATAGAGCGTGGTTTATATTTCGATCTAGTCTTATTCTACGCTTCGTTTCCAAGCATGGAAACGGATCGCAAGCAGAGATAAACAGAGTATTTTTAGATTAGACATTTAGGGTTCACATAGTTTCTTAAAACTTCCGCTGCATTGTTATTGTCTCATTACATAATATGTTCATGCTTGAACACTCATGCTGGATGTATGCCAGCATTGGCAGATCACAATGTATAGCATTGACCATACTAGGACTAACTACTGCATTAACTTCCATAAGGACCTCATTTTTATCAGTGAAGTGAATTTTGTGGCGCATTTTTTCACCAAAGAGTATGAAGTCTCGTTTTAGAGAGAACCTTGATTCCTCTGAAACCATCTGGTTTCTGAAACAATTCAAAGGTTTCTCTGTAGCTTCTATTGTATAATTCGCTTTGAATTATTGCTGCGTCGGATATTAGAGCATTCACGTTCTGTCGCGAGAGTGCGTCTGCTACGTGGTTTTTGCGTTATGCTCTTCGATATACGCTTTCCATATTTTTATCTTTGCGCTGGGGTTTCTATCAGACACCGCAAACGTTAGTGGCTGATGGTCTGTGTTTATGTTAATATCCCTTGTACCATATAGGTACTGTTGTAATTTTCCCAGGGCCCAAACTATAGATCATTGTTCCCTCTCGTTGGTGGCATAATGCGACTCACTATCTTTTAATGATCTTGAAATCATCGTTATGGGTCTGTTCTCCTGAGACAGTACTGCGCCAATGCCAAAAGCAGAGGCCTTCGTTGTGAAATCAAATGGTTTCCTGAAACCTGGGTATTTGAGAGTGACATCCTCTGAGGCTAGAACATTCCATAATTTTTCGAACGCAACTCGTTCTGGAATACCAAAATCTATGGTTGATTTTTTCAACAAGTGTTTACTGATGGACCCATTCTCTCCTTTCAACAAGTTTGTCAATGGCTTTGCAATTGCTCAAAGTCTTTAACAAAACATCTGTAATAACTGGTCAATCCTAGGAATGACCTAACTTCATACAGAGATTTTGGTTTCGGATATTCGTGTATAGCCTTTACCTTTTCCGGGTCTGTTTTAGCCCCACCCAGAGTAACGATGAACCCTAAATATTCTACGCTTTGTTTAAAAAGATGGATTTTTCTTTTAAAACTTTCATGTTGGCATTGCATAGGCTCTTTAGAAGCCAATCTGTGTGCATTACATGCTCTTTTTCGTTTTCAGAAATCACGTCGCACACTGGGGCAGCGGGCCGAAAGCGTGGCAAAAATCTTTTTTGTGATGGTAGCTTTCGACAAAAAGAAAAATAAGGTTTGGTTAAAAAATGATCAAAACTGATAAATCCAAAATTTTTTGGAAATCGGTTGAAAATTGTGGGTGCTGGAAATGTGCCAAAATGCATACTTTTTTGTCGCAAAGTATAAACTTTAAAATTGAATTTTGGGCGAACTGATCGATTAATCTTAATGTTCTTATTTTTATATTAAAAGTATATTAATTCCTTATCAAATTTAGTAGGAAATTTTCGCTTAATAACTGCTTATTCCAGAAAAGTTTAAAAAATAAATTATTTTTGGGCAATTTTTTTAACTTAAGTTGGACTTATCTTCTAAAGTTCATTCAAGGTCAAAGTGAAACTATATACATATGATAGAAGGAACCTTCTTCTAATATGTGTATATAGTTTCCTTTGCCCGTACTTGCCCGTTTAGAAACAAGAGTCATAAAACTAACGCAATCTCGCTGTAAAAATGCGTGACTTAGGTATGTAAGAGGAAGAGCGCAAGCAAATATGGTAATTTCCGTCGTATGTGTTTGACTAAAAAAGTTGCGTAAAATCATTTTATAAATTATACCAGACATAGTTAGTCTCAACAAAAGTTTTTTTTTGTAAAGACTTTCCCTATCCTTAGTCATTTTGGAACCGGTAACTAAAGAAATTGTCCTTTTAAGTAACCAAAAAAAGAATTTCAATTTGGATGATTCCATGAGGAAGGAACACCACTATAAGAATGGGATTTCCAAGCTGCATTGTAAAATGATTTGATTCCAGGAGATTTCTCTTGGAACGAAAACGCATCTCATCCTATTGTATCGATTATACATGAGCAATCCCAAGAGACTTTTGAAGAAAATAGTTGCGGCTCTGATAAGTTAGCACTATTCGATATGCTTATGTAAATGGTTATTTAAAAAAAGCCATTACGCAATGTTATTTAGCAAAAATGCATTAAAGAAATTTTTAACTTGACTTCAATCTTCTTCTTTCATTTCCCGCTTTTAAGGGTAAGGTAACATTTGATTTATGGTTGGGCATAATCGGGAAGACAGATTCGTAAATCAAATTAAGAGTAATGCTTACTCAATGAATTTGCAAGCAAGCAGCATCATCAGATCCACTCATTTTAAAAGGATTTCGAAGAGAATAGTTTTAGTTCCAAAAAAATTAAGTCTATTAAGTATTACAATAAATGTAAATGTATGTTTTAAAGAAATACAAGAAAGAAAAGTATAGTCAATCACGCCCGACCGTAGAATACTCTCTGCATTTTATTCCCGATCATTTTAATATAATCGGTATCCGAGAATATCAATTGATAGTACTTGCAGTAAAAGACGTTGAAAAAAAACATCTGTTTGTATGTATGCACATATACATTTGACATTATATGTATGCACGCACATATGTATGTGTGTATATGTAATACATATACAATTGGACGGCACGGCCAGTATTCGCGGGCAGCGCTGCCGCTATACAAGCAGCGAAAACGTTCGCTCACATGTTTGTATGTTTCTGTCTCGCTTGCACACATGCATTGACAAGGCGTTTAATTATAAACTTTGTTACATGTCTAGCTCTTTTGTTTATTGTCCGATTTATATGAAACTTTCAGGATATTTCGATATATTTTGTCTTCAAACGAATGTGAAATAGAACATATGCCTTGAAATTGGCATTGAAGTTTGAAAATTATTTTATTTCTTGTGGGAAAAGGGAGCGTGGCAGTCCAAAATTTTTAGTGACAATGCATTTATGCCGTCTCTAGGAACCTGCATACCAAACTTGGTGTTCCTAAGTGCCATAGTTACTAACATATTCCCAAAAAACATCAATTTTTTACGAGGTGTGTCTAGTTTTTTGCTCATTGTGGGCGAACGGGGCGTGGCATCGAAAATAAAGAAGATTCTTGTATTGACTGACTAAATATCGAGTCGAGACTGACCAAATTCAAACTTGTAGCTCTTACCATCTGTGAAATCTGTTTGTTCATACGGACGGACAGACGAACAGACAGACAGGCGGACAAGGCTATATCGACTCGGCTTGTGATGCACATCAAGAATATATATATACTTTATGGGGTCGGCCACGCCTCCTTCTGCCTGTCACATACTTTTCACAAACCCAATATACTCTCTCTTGCAGAGAGTATAATGACAGTAAAAAGAAATAAAGAAAAATAACCTCAAAATAATACAACCAAAAATATTGGCATCAACATTAAATAAATTTGTTTAGAAATTTGTCTTAAACATATTAAAATGTGGTACCAATATAAAAACAAGAAAGAATGCTATAGTCGCCTCGCGACTTTAGGATACCCGTTACTCAGTTTAATTATATTATTAACAATATAATATATTATTAATAATATTAATAATAGTACAATCGTTTAGGTAATCGACCCTATTGATTTTAATGCAGATGACTTGAGAAACGCAGAAAATTTTCATACAAAATCATATTTACAGCGTATTTTTGACCGATCGTCCCTATGGGAGCTATACGATATAGTCGTCCGATTTGGATGAAACTTAGTCAATATGTTTATATTATTGACAGATATATTCTGTGTAAGTTTCAATTCGATTGGTTGGCCAACGCAAAAGTTATTCATATAAATTCATATTTGGAGCGTATTTTTGACCGATTGTCCCTATGGGAGCTATATGATATAGTTGTCCGATTTGGATCAAACTTGGTCAGTATACGTAATCCCTAGACGTGTACTTTCTGTGTCAATTTGGTTTAGATAGCATTACTAACAAAAAAGTTTTCTATACTAAAACATGCTATTTTTACCTGTTTTTACCTTTGTATGCACATAGAACGCCCTAAAATGGGCGTGTCAAAAAACAAAAGCAAACTTGTACTGCTTGGGCATTTTATCTTTCGTTTGCGACCACTCGGGCCTTTCTAGCTCTTATAGTCTCTGAGATCCTTTTGTTCACACAGACGGACAGACGGACGGACGGACAGACGGACATGGCTATATCGACTCGGCTTGTCATGCTGATCAAGAATATATATACTTTATGGGGTCTGCCATGTCTCCTTCTCCCTGTTACATACATTGCAACGAATACAATATTCCCTTTTACTCTACGAGTAACGGGTATAATAAGATTGATAACTATAGTTTGTGATAAGAAATTGTATTTTTAATTTTTATTTTATGTGTCTAATATGAGCAGAAACATTAGTGAACTTTGACCTTAAATTTAGAAGCACCCTGTTGACCGAACACACTGTTCAAACATTTATTTTAAAGCTTAATAAGTTTTTTGTTGACTGCTTTTTAAATCTTTCAAATTTCTTTATTGGTTCAAAAGATATGATTTTTGAAAAGTTTTTTGGCCCGCTGTGCGTCGTCTACAAAAACATAACAAGTTTTTCCAATCTGTTTACGCATTACGTTGTCTATAGCTCTTTGGAAGATGCTTCCCGCATTCTTTTTTCCCAACGGTAGTCTGCAGAATTCATACTTTCCGCCGTTTACGGAGAAAGCTTTCTTTTCGCGACCTTGTTCTGCCAAGTAAATTTGGTGGTAGCCGGACTTTGGATCTTTTGTCGTAAAGTGCTTGGCTTTACCCAAGTTCGACAATATCATGGAGATGTTGGGCATTGGATACTTATCTGCGATGGTTTGTTCATTAAGTTTCTTAAAGTTACCAGCACCTTATTCCTGTTTCCTTTTTCGTCAAATCCCTTTTGGTCAACAATCCTAATTGTGTTATTATAGGGAGACTTTGAAGGCCTAATGATACCATTCTGCAGCAAATCTTAAATTTCTCTTTTGACAAAATCATTGACCCCCATGGGATGCGGATATAATTTTGAATATACTGGCTTATCGTCCTCTGTAAGGATCGTAGCCCCAACAGATGGATTGAACGACAACGCCTCGTTAGGGGTCGTGAATGCTCTAGTTCTGTTTAAAATCATGCTCCTAAATTCAGCTTTTATGACTTCCGGTATGACAATAGCATTCACTTTAGTGAAATTGACGTTGTCACAATAATGGTGCTGTAGCTTTTCAGATACAGATCCATGATTGATTGCACCATTCTCGGTATCCAGGCTTGCTCCTACTTGCGTTAGTAAGTTGAAACCTATAATACCATCAAATGGTGTTAAGGAGTCTAACAAAAACAAGAAAGAAAGGTTATCTTCGGCAAAAAGAAGATTGAATACCCTTGCAGTCATGCATGTTGCGTTCATTGGATTCAGTTACCACTGGTTCCTATGGTTGCTGTATGATGTAGTAATCCGATTTAGATGAGATTTGGTCAGTATATAGGGAATAATAGCAAATGAGTAGTGCGTGAATTTAAGTGAAATCGCTCAATAGACATTAAAAATTTTCATACTAAGCCTTTGAACCGATTGTTCCTATGGAAGCTATATGATATAGTGGTTCGATCCGAATGAAATTTGGTCAACAGCTGAGGAATGATAGGAAATTTTTATGACGTGAGTTTGGTTGAAATCGCTCAATCGACGCTGAAAATTTTCATACTAAGCATTTTCATCATTTTTAACCGATTGTTCCTATGGCAGCTATATGATATAGTGGTCCGATTCGGATGAAATTTGGTTTGCACGTGGGATTTGGTTTTAAATGCATATAGGCTTAATTTGGTTGAAATAGCTCAAACAATTTTTTTTTCAACCGATTGTTCCTGTGGGAGCTATATGATATAGTCATCCGATGATCAAATGATCTGCCTGCAGAGAGAATAAACATCTGTACCAAGTTTCATTAAGATAGCTTTAAAACTGAGAGACTAGTTCGCATAGAAACAGACGGACATGGCTATATCGACTTGCCTGTTGATGCTGATCAACAATATATATACTTTATGGGGTCGAAGACGCCTCCTTAAATGCGTTACAAACTTCGTGACAAAATTAATATACCTTCTGCAAGGGTATAAAAAGTAAGCTGACTTCCCGAAAATGTTCATTGAACACTTATGGGTTACTTTGTTAAAACCGTTAGAACGTTGACGTCTCTGGCCCGTCATTCTTTTAGAACCCTGTCTCTTTTGCGCCTGCAAGTTTTCGTTCTGGGTGTTAGCCAATTGATTCTGTCCAAATGATGTAGGCTGCTTTAACTTAGTCATGGTAGATCCTGTATCCATTGGCTTTAGTGTTGACCTTTTGTCCTCTTTGTGAGTTTTTATCTTGGCCATATTTGGCTGCTTTGTTTTTCCCCTGTTAATCGTGTGAGCGCGCCTGGTATTTGCTATTTTCACCCGCCTGAGCCCTGTCCTCCATAGCTTTTGTATATGTCGCTTCTGCGTGGCGAAAGCTAATGCAGACGGTAAATCCTTGGGCTAAGCCGGAAATACCACTGCTTTCAATGATTTTTTAAGGCCTGACACGAAGGCTTGCAAAGCATCAGCTCTGTCTTCTTCGTTGAACAATTTTGTTTTATCTGCTTGATCTGTCATCACGATCTTATTTGCAACCAATGTCAACTTTCGTTCAACTTCATCATAGTACTCCATGAGGCTGGAATTACCCTGTCTGACCATATCCAGATTTTGACGCAAGAGCCTAAGTTATGTCTTGTCTGCGTCCAACCTCGCTATTATGGCGTCATTTAGTACAGTGCTGTGTAACACCAATAGCGCTCTTGCTGTACCTTGCTAATGCGCAATTTTTGAAAGTCTGGTTTTTTGCACTTGGTTCACGTCGTTGTTTACTGTTGGTTTAAACCCTATTTGATCAGATTCCTCCTCGTTTTCACTTTCACTACCACTTTCTATTTCTTTTTTGATTTCCTTATACGTGCCAAAACTAGTCATTAGCTTTTGCGGAAAAGATTTCTTTTGGGACACTTCACATTGAATTATGGCCGCGTAAATATATTCGGCAATGGGCATTACTTGAACTGAAATTTAATATACTCCTGCCTTTAGCAGATGGCAAATAGAAAAACGATAGAAAACAAAAATTATATTCGGTTCACGATCACATATTCAATTTATTTTTTTTTTCTTTTTACTTCAACAACTTTATGTTTTAAAGTTGTGTGTATTTCGGTTATGTTGATCAAACATTCCACTTACATGTTTCCTGAATTTCTGAAATAAAGCTCTTAATTTAGAGCTCCTGGGTGTGGGTTTCTTTAACGTTGGGCGCCAATTAAGTTGTTATGTTGTTCAAAGTTGCTGTAGATGATCTCCAGAGCTGCAGCTGCTGATGCGGGTGTTCCGGGTGCAGAGGTTCCTCAAGGTTATATTTTTTAGGATGATTATGGTGGAGAGATTACTGGTCTCTCATATCACTGGCCTTATGGCACAGTAATGCAGAATTAATAATTCAAAGTGTTTACGGCTTGTTGCCTAAGCAAAGTGTATTGAACGAGCTTTTGCTTACGTTACAAGAACAAAACTAAAACTAGGAACCACCAGCAAGCTGGGTCATAAGCTAAACCAAAAGTATTTAGTTGCTAAAGAATACAAAGTATATGTACTTAAAGCTACAAACTACAGCCGGCAAGCCGACTGGGCATAAGTGATAATGTTAATCTTGTGGCATGTGCAAGATATCAGATTGCCTCCGGTTTACCGTCGCACCCAGGATGCTGAACTGAACTTTCGCTGATTGGGCAACTTGAGCGCAACTGTTGGCTAACATTTGCTTTTGTTAATGTTACACAACAATGTGCGAGGGGCACTCGTTAACTTATATATAATGTCAAACGTATATGTATTGTGAATACATACACATAGATGTGTTTGTTTCAACGTGTTTCACTGCAAGTAATGTCCATTGTAATGCCACAATACCGATAATATATAGAAATAATGTAATCATATAATCGGGAATAAAATGTAGAGAGTATTATACGGTCGGGCGAGCTCAACTGTACTTTTCTTTTTTGTTTAATACAATTTTTCATAATACAGCGAAAAGTTTCCCCATATTACGTGTTATTGAATAATTTTTCTTTTTTAAACTCAAATTCAATTCTCAATTCGGTTTCGTAATGTTGAGTTAAAAAAATTGTAGCTCATATCTTTATCATTTGATTTATAGGCGCAACACTGAGGAACATTTTTTTTCATTATTGTTTCACTTTTTTCTTTTTTTCTGATACTTAGGCAAAACTTGCTGCACATCATTTATATTTTTTTATGCGCGCAATTCACAACCGAAATGGTCGCTGCTGGGGCGCCAGTTATGGACTTCTGTGCCACTGGACTCAATCTTTGCGGTGACCGCGTCCAAGGGGATACTTACAATGGGTTGATGTTGGTATTGAGTTTCATAATAAGAGAAAGATATTTGGGTTCAACGAGAGTTGTTAGAAAAGGATTTGTAGTTTCGACTGATCAGTTCTCAATCTACCATGGAACTGCCTGTTCCTTGGTCGAGCGGCGACTAATAAACGACGCCGACATCGTAGCGGCAGAGCAACTCCGTTGCAATAGCTAGCTGCGAGTGGAGAAGTGGCGAGAGTGCGGCTGAGTGACGAGAGTGGCAGGTGAGGCTATATGTAGTAGCAGAGACGTCCGGTTGGTGGCAGGGCACAGTGGCGTCCAACCGGGGGTAGAGGAGTAGAGTAGGTGCTCGGAACTGACTGGTGTTAACTTGTATGTGCATACATATAATGTTAAATGTATATGTATGTACAATTGATATACCCGAATACCGATTTAATTAAAATAGTCGGGAATAAAATGCAGAGTGTTGTACGATCAGGCATGCTCGACTGTACTTATCATTCTTGTTTATCATTTAACAGTTATTGCGAGTCATTCATTTTTGTGCGTTATACTCCAAGGTTCAGAATACTAATCTGGTTTGAAATAAATTGTATTTATAATGCTGCTGTTGCTGCTGTTCTCTAGTCTCATACTTCTACATCTTATGGTATTGTATTTCATTAATCATAATCGTTAACAATCATACGATTGCAAGCTTAAACAAGTAAGAAAGGCTACAGTCGAGCGAGCCAACTGTAAAAAACCCCGTACTCATTCTAGTGCGCGTTTTTCCACACAAAACACCCATCTTCATCCGATTAGTTAGGAGCTATAGGCTATGGTTGTCCGATCCAGACATGGTGATAATAGTTATAATGGTACCAAATTTGTACATCGATATCGTATCGTATAATTTTTTGAGTGTACAATTTATGCAAATTTGACCTTAAAACTAGCATATTGTATACTGTATGATTTATATCTTCAAATAAGTAATCTGAAAATATTTGCAAACTTATACCCTTCAAAACAGACCGTCCTCGAGGAGTACAGTTTTGGTCGTAAGCCAATAATCTTGGTCATTATTTTTTGATTGTTCTCATCTTTCAGAATACCCAAAACTTTTTTATTACATATTTGAATTTGACAGTTGTCTGCTAAATCAAATGGATATTCGGATGTATCAGACTTAGTCTGATTGTCATCACGAATATCAGCATACAAGTAATCAACTTTAATTGTGTATATGAAAGAATCTGTATAAATATAATTGAATGATTTGCTTTTGAAATTGAAATTTAAAAACATATAATTATAGTGAGAGTCGTACATTATAAGTTTTGACAAATCTAAAGTACAGAAACTCAAATAGATGGGCTTAAAGTAAAAATTATATAATCTGATCAATTGAATTGCATACATGTTCTCAGAAAACTGAGCGGAACTGCTTTAGATATTAATGCCCGGGCACCACGATTATTACATTTTCTTGTCTCCCATGAACATTCCAATTTTCCTATTATTAAACTTTTCCAAAGTCTACCGATGACAGCATTATTTAGCAACTTAAAAAATGTTTTTCATAACTAGTTTTTGCCTGCGTTCTATGATGGGTGTTTATGTCGATATATTTTTTTTTTGCCTCGATGATTGCTTCAATCTTAAAATTTGACGAATCTTACTTGTCTTTAAGCCAATTTGACTGCATTGCTGGAGATTTTGATAATGAATTTTATACATATGTTTGGGGCTCATGTCGACAATAAGCTTGGGTACTGTACATTTTGCTGTGAGTTTCTGATTTCTCTGGCAAAATGTTACATCATTTGGATTTCTTGAATAATCCAAAAAGAATATACCCATATTCAGATGTCGCAGTAATCTCAAAGATATTAAATATGTGAATCTCCTTGTCACTTAACCAGTGAAAGCCTTCATATTGTAGATATTGTGACAAAGCCCGAACAAAAAAATTATTTGCGTCTAAGTGCATTAAATACTGAAATTGTTTTGTTTCATTATAGTCTTGCATATACTTGTGATTAACTTAAGAATACCTTTGCGAGCATTGTACCAACCCCCACGAATACCTCTTTAAATAAACCCCTGCATACCAATAACTGTAAATAGTTCCATTTTTGTTTCCGTTATTTTAAGTGTCATATGATAGTGTCCCATGATAATTCTGGTGTTGAGTAGTAATAAGCTGGATCAAGTGAGTAAATATACATGCATATTGAGCGAAAATTTTCGAAAGCATCTTTCAGTAGCAGAACATCAGTTTTTAAATAAAATTCTATATACTCCTGAAAAGTGAGATATTGGGAGACTTCCCAAACATTTTGATCATGTTGATAAACTTAAACTGTGCACTCACAATTCGAAAGTTTATTGAAAAACTTTTTTCTTGGGGGCAATGCGTTGTCTAGCAAACGGCAAGATGAATCTAAATAATCAAAAGGAAATGATTCTTTTCTACGCGATGAATTAATATGACAGCTGTCATTGCGGAAAGGTGTTTAATAGTAAGCAAACCTTTTTGCTCTAAATTAGAGCTTAGGGTATCTTAACATGCAGGCATTAAGCAAAGGAAATCCAGAAATCGTTATCCTATATTTGAGTCATATGGATTTATATATTCTATATTTTGATAGAGAAATGTAATTTTCCCCCGAACTTTAAAGAAGAGTAACAGGCAGAAGGAGGCTTTTCCGACCCCATAAAGTATATATATTCTTGATCAGCATCAACAGTCGAGACGATATAGCAATGTCCGTCTGGCTGTCCGTCCGTCTGTATTAACACCTGGGTCTTCTTATCTACAAGAGCTAGAGCCACCAAATTTGGAATGAAATCCGTCTATGGTGTACGCAGTGCAAGTTTATTTCAAATTTTTGCCAGTAAGGGATACTTTCCCAGCCAATTGTAAAAAATGGTCACTTCTGAAAAAATCGATGTTTTTTTAGTTAGTAGAACAGGGTTAAAGAGAGAGGGGAAGAAAGTTTCTAGTGGGTCTGATCGGCACAGCGAAATTAATCTGGCTGACTAACTCAGTGGAATCAATTTCGCCGTTGATTAGTTTGTCTAAGAGCACTGTCCTACGATCAGACAAAGAAGGAAGATTTAATAGCAATAAGATGGCAAGCGTATGTTAGTTTTCCAGTTAAGGGCCCTTAGGGCAAAATGAAGCAATTGTTTTTATACAGATTATATTCTATCCTGATAAATCCAGTATTGGGGAGACCAGAAACAAGATCTATGTTCAAAAATAGTAAGTACCACGGTGGTGAAAAGTGTTTTTGTTAAATAAGGATCGTTACACTCTTTCGACAAGCGCTTTATAAAACCCAGGACACTAAAAGCACGGCTAGTAATAGATAAACATGCCTATCACACTTTGGCTTTGGATCCATAAGGATACCCCAATCAATGACCGACTCAATTCTGTGAAGGGAGTGGCCATTCAGAATAAAATTCTTTAGAAAGGGGGGCGTCGCCTACTAAAGGACATTACGTTACACTTACTGTACTTAAGATACCAGGTTTGAAAGCTGTAAAGATCAGATAGTAACCTGGTTCCATGGAGTGACTCAGTGACCAATACACAGAGTTTACCGTCATCGGCATACATAAGCACCCAAGATTGCTGATGGCAGATCATTTATAATCAAAATAAATAACAATGGACCAAGAGGGCTACCTTGTGGAATGCCCCAAGTAACTTGAACAGACTTCGATAGTGTTTCTTTAAAATAAACCTGTTGCGTTGCTGAGCTTAAGTATTTTGAAATCCACAGAATAAATATATAAGAAACTCCTAGACGATTGAGTTTATGTATTAAGAGGCTGTGGTTAACGGAGTCAAAAGCCTTGCTAAAATCGGTATAGATGTTTGCAATTTGTTATCAAAACCCTGCAAAGCAAATGATGTGAATTCTAACAGGTTAGTGGTAGTAGATCTTTATTTCACAAACCCATCTTGGGAATAGCAGACAACTTGAAAATACCTCTATAGTTGCAGACATTGGATTTGTTTCCTTTTTTGTGAAGAGGAATAATGTAAGATGATTTCCAAACTTCAGTGAAACAGGGCCTTAAACGGCTGTCTGCACAGTTTCTTAGCACACAGCCCGGGACTTCGTCTGGTCCAGGTGAAAAATCAGGTTTAATAGCTACAGATTAAGTAAAAGCGAACTTTTGGTGATTACTGGCGCGAAATTACAATTGAAGGAATTTACACGATAAGGGTAAGGTGAATTAGAAATATAATTCTGCACACTATAAGTAGTTTGAAAAAAAAAATCGGCAAATAAATCGGTTCTAGCTTGATCTGAGTTAGCAGTTTCTCTCTCAAAGACTACACTAGATGGAAGCGTTGATGATTCACGCTTCGAATTAACGAAGTTATAAAACTGTCTAGGATCCCTTCGGAACTGTTGCCCACAGTCAGTAAGGTATTCCTTATAGCAACGGTCATTCAAGACAGAGAAATTAGATAGTGCAATCAGATAGCGAGATATATACAAGGAAGAGCCAGTTTCCCTGAATTTCTTATAGAATCCCGACTTCCTATTTTTAAGCAATGGTAACTCGCGGGTAAGCCAAACAGGCTTGTTGGACCTAGCTGGCACACATACCGGAACACAGCTCTCAAGTAGGGAATTCAAAGTATAATAAAAAATTATAATTGCACCATCCATATTTCTACACATGAACAGCCGTGACCAGTCAGTCTTGGAGAACGGAATATTTAACTTGTTAAAATCGGCTTTCCGAAACTGACGCGATCGCTTTGTAGATTAACTACTTATACACACTGGGCACCCTGGCAGGTAAATTAATTAAAACTTCCACAAACACACTTGAAACAAAACAAGTAAGAAAGGCTACAGTCGAGCGAGCCGACTGTATAAGACCCCGTACTCATTCTAGTGCGCGTTTTATCATACAAATAAGTAATTTTCGAACGATTTGTCCTATGGGAGCTATAGGCTATAGTTGTCCGATCCGGACCAAACTTGGTGAGGATAGTTATAATGGTACCATACACATAATGTGTTAGTTTGGTTTCAATCGCTCAACTAAAACTTCATGTCTCCATACAAATCACCCATTTTCGACCGATTTGTCCTATGGGAGCTATAGGCTATAGTTGTCCGATCCGGACCAAACTTGGTGAGGATAGTTATAATGGTACCATACGCATAATGTGTTAGTTTGGTTGCAATCGCTCAACTAAAACTTCATGTCTCCGTACAAATCACCCATTTTCGACCGATTTGTCCTATGGGAGCTATAGGCTATAGTTGTCCGATCCGGACCAAACTTGGTGAGGATAGTTATAATGGTACCATACACATAATGTGTTAGTTTGGTTGCAATCGCTCAACTAAAACTTCATGTCTCCGTACAAATCACCCATTTTCGACCGATTTGTCCTATGGGAGCTATAGGCTATAGTTGTCCGATCCGGACCAAACTTGGTGAGGATAGTTATAATGGTACCATACACATAATGTGTGAATTTGGTCTCTCTAGCTCTAGTCGTTTTCAAGTTATGGTGATGTGAAAATAGTTTTTTACAATTTGCGGGGGCGGTAAGGGGCGTGGCAAAGATTTGAAATAAACTTGATCTGCTCGCGAAGCAGACGGACTTTCATTCCAAATTTTGTGGCTCTAGCTCTTGTAGTTTTAAAGATCTAGGTGATCATACAGACGGACGGACAGACGGACAGACGGACAGACAGACAGACGGACAGACGGACATCGCTATATCGTCTCGGCTGTTGATGCTGATCAAGAATATATATACTTTATGGGGTCGGAAAAGCCTCCTTCTGCCTGTTACGCACATTTCGCTTCCGACAAACTTAATAGACCCCTCTACTCTTTTTTAGAGTACGGGGTCTAAAAACATAAGTTTGTGAGTATGTACATACATACACTGCCCGTCATCAGGTTAGCGCCATCCTTAACACTCATTTTCTTTAGCTTTTTGCTCTTTGCCTATTGCACGCAGCTTCATAGTTTTTGTTTTGATTTTGTTATTAACATATGAGATCTCTGGAGTATAAGCCGAAGTGTCGGTGCGACCAAAGACTGTAAATATGCGGGCTTAGGAGCAGCCCTAGATGGATCGGTGGACATTATCTAGTCGAAACGTAGAAGGAAAAAGGGTATTCCCGGATCAAACATGTATAAACAGAACGATAGGAAGTGGACTGTACGTCTTATTGAGTAGTATTTTGTGTAAGTTAACACATAAACTCCATAGCGACTAAGTAACACTACATGAATAATGCTGACACGCCAAATTGTGGGTTCAGTGCTTTGCACTGGCAACAATCAACAAGCGATCATATGACACTTCTTTGCTGGAGTGCTGAGGCGCTTAGAATGCTGAGTCGGCATGCCGACTGTGGCTCGATGGCGCGATGCATTGTCTTTACTGAGTAGAATTATGTTTTGCCTTTGTCTTAAGCTTTAGTTTGATTTTGAATAAAGTAGACACAAGTCACTTGGAATTGCACTCCGGCACACAGCCGTCATTTGTCTTTATTAAATTATATTACTGTACCACAAGGACAGTAATCAACAAAGGGGATGAAGTCAAGTCTCCCACCGTAATCATCGTAACTATAACACATTTACGGATCCCGCTCCGGATTAGCTACCTTAAGGAAAGCCGGAAAGGATCACACTTACCAGGAGCCACGTGGGAACACATCGGCCACCGGACTATGTAATTAAATAACTGGCGCCCAACGTCTCTATACCCGCAGAAACTCATAGGCAATAATACAAAAACATGTAAGTTTGTCACGTGAACCCAAATAACAAATAATAAATTGAAGAAAAAACACACAAGAATTTTTTTTTTTTTTTCATTGAAAACTGTCTTTTATTAAAACCTTGTATATGGAAAATAAACAGGTTTACTGCTACCTTATTGGCAGCTTTACAAGTTGTACATTACAAAATAACAAATAAGCGTACAAAAATAGTACATATATAGCAACAATATTTACAAATTTACAATTTACAATTTACTTGTTAAACTAACAAGTAGTTTTAACTGAATACAATTTATACAATTAGTTTACAGATGGGATCTGTCTGGAAGGTCTCGTGGATGACACTTTTTCAGTCTTCTCTTTCTTGGTCTTGCTGCCAGTTTTTTTGCAAGGGGGTTTGGATGATCTGCTACTCTGCGTAGATAGTCCTCAGCTACTTTCTGGATAACGTCGCCAACTTTGGGAACCATTAAGTCTCTTTCTATGTCTCTGGTGCGCATGTACCACGGGGCATTACTGATGCTCCTGAGGATTTTCGCTTGGGCCACTCTCATTTTGTTTAAGTTTGACTTTGCTGCAATTCCATAAATCTGCAGCGCATATTTCCATATAGGACATAGAATCGACTTATAAATGGTAACCTTATTACGCAGTGATAGTTTGTTTGAGGGTGAAAGAAGCCACGCCATTTTCCCGGCCTTAGCCATTATTGATTTTTGCACCATTGTTGTGTATGTCTTAAAAGTGAGCGTTCTATCCAGCACTACTCCGAGATACTTGTGAGATCCTTTGTGTTGCAGTAAAGCACCTTGCATATCAATCTTACCACAACTCGCTGGCCTTGTAGAAAAT
The DNA here is from genome assembly GCA_018903735.1 of Drosophila cardini. Lineage (NCBI taxonomy): Eukaryota > Metazoa > Arthropoda > Insecta > Diptera > Drosophilidae > Drosophila > Drosophila cardini. The sequence goes on from JAEIGM010000113.1 coordinate 37,890, forward strand.
GTAATGCCTTTTAATTTAAAGCGTAACCCATCATGCCACACTCTATCAAACGCTTGTTTGATACCCATGAATTTTTTTTTTTTTTTTTTTTTTTTGTGTTAAAAAATGTATATATTTTATTTAAACAAGTTTTCTGTTACCTTTGTGGCAACTTAATCAAGTTTTACATTTAAAGAAACAAACAATCACAGATGAAGCATATGTACATATATAGAACTAAATTATTTACAGTGTGTTATTTACATGTTAATGGAGAAATCTAGTAGGGAGATCCAATGGATGGCACCTTTTGAGTCTTATCTTTCTAGGTCTGGTAATTAGACGTCTGGCTAGCGCGTTAGGATGATTACCAACTTGTTCAAAATACTTTGATGCCTGAAGTTGCATAACATCGCCCACTTTAGGAACCTTTAAATCTCTTTCGATGTCCCTGTTTCGGATATACCATGGGGCGTTGCATATTCGCCTTAGAATTTTTGACTGAGCTACCCTAATTTTATTTATATTGGATTTTGCCGCAATGCCGTATATTTGTAGAGCATATCTCCAAATAGGGCTTAAAATGGATTTGTATATAGTTACTTTGCTATATAATGATAGTTTATTCCTCGAAGCAAGTAGCCACGCCATCTTTCTGGATTTTGCCATCACTGACTGCCGAACCATTGTTGTATGGGCTTGGAAATTGAGTTCCCTGTCCAGTACAACACCTAAATACTTATGGGATCTCTTGTGTGTAAGGGTGGAGCCCAGCATTGTTATGCCACTACACGACATTGATCTCGTAGCAAAAGTAACGTTTGCACATTTGCTGCTGTTGACGCCTATGTTCCATTTGGCAGTCCATTCCTCAAAGCTGCACACGTATTGCTGCAAGGCTTCCGTAGCTTGATGAATACTTGGACTTCTGGTCAACACAGCAGTGTCATCAGCGTAGATACCCATGAATTTTTTTTTTTTTTTTTTTTCATTGAAAACTGTCTTTTATTAAAACCTTGTATATGGAAAAAAAAATAAACAGGTTTACTGCTACCTTATTGGCAGCTTAACAAGTTGTACATTACAAAATAACAAATAAGCGTACAAAAATAGTACATATATAGCAACAATATTTACAAATTTACAAATTTACAATTTACAATTTACAATTTACTTGTTGAACAATTACTTTACAGAAGGGATCTGTCTGGAAGGTCCCGTGGATGACACTTTTTCAGTCTTCTCTTTCTTGGTCTTGCTGCCAGTTTTTTGCAAGGGGGGTTTGGATGATTTGTTATTCTGCTTAGATAGTCCTCAGCTACTTTCTGGATAACGTCGCCAACTTTGGGAACCTTTTAGGTCTCTTTCTATGTCTCTGTTGCGCATGTACCACGGGGGCATTACTGATTCTCCTGAGAATTTTTGCTTGGGCCACTCTTATTTTATTTAAGTTTGACTTTGCTGCAATTCCATAAATCTGCAGCGCATATTTCCATATAGGACATAGAATTGACTTATAAATGGTAACCTTATTACGTAGTGATAGTTTGTTTGATGGTGAAAGAAGCCACGCCATTTTCCCGGCCTTAGCCATTATTGATTTTTGCACCATTGTTGTGTGCGTCTTAAAGGTGAGCCTTCTATCCAGCACTACTCCGAGATATTTGTGAGATCCTTTGTGTTGCAGTGTAGCACCTTGCATATCAATGTTACCACAACTCGCTGGCCTAGTAGAAAATGTAACATTTGCACACTTGCTGCCGTTGATGCCAATGTTCCATTTTCGTGCCCAGTCCTCAAAGCTGCTCACGTACTGCTGCAGGGAATTTGTGGCTTTACGAATTTTAGAGCTTCTTGTCATCACTGCCGTGTCGTCCGCATAAGTAGCTACCAGAACATTTTTTTCATTAATGCCGATTATATTTCTGTTCGTTGGCATGTCCGCAGTGAACAGTGAGTACAATGTTGGACTAAGGACACTACCTTGTGGGACGCCTGCGCATATCGGCCGTTTGGTTGATTTCTCACCATCAACGACAACACTGAAGCTTCTGTTCGTCAGAAAGCTGCTGACTAGCTGGAATAACTGGGGGGGTAGGATGCCTTTTAATTTAAAGCGTAATCCATCATGCCACACTCTATCAAACGCTTGTTTGATATCCATGAATACCGCCACTGCATATTTTTTTATGTTCCATAGCATCCAAGGCAAAGTTTACGACTCTGTGGAGTTGCTCTGGTGTGCCATGGCTTTTTCGAAAGCCAAATTGCCATTCTGGAATTCTTTGAGCCACTATTTCGAGTTTCAGTATCCTGTCCAAAATTACTCTTTCGGCCAATTTGCCCAAGGAGGGTAGAAGACTTATTGGCCTATAGCCATCTACCTCTAGCGGACTCTTCTCTGGTTTTGGGATCATAGTGATCAGAGCAGTCTTCCAAACGTTTGGAAAATGTCCTATACGAAGGATGCTGTTTAGTAGCAAAACTATGAACAGCACCGCTTTTTTAGGAAGAAGCTTCAGCGTTTTATTATCCAGAAGATCCTCACCAGGCGATTTTTTATTCTTAAGCTTTTTGATAAACCGCTCCACTTCTTGCAGCGTAACTGGCTTTGTAGGCAGGGTCATTTGAAACGGCGTGTTCAGACGAAGCTCGACAGCCTTTCGTGTGACGTCATCAGTGTAGTCAAACGGCACAAATCTATCTTCCAAAGCGTCAGCAAAGGACTCAGCTTTTTGCTGACTAGTGTAGCACCACCTGCCGGACAAATCTTTGATTGCTGCTTTTGGAATTGTCTGTCTTTTGAACCGGTTTGTGAGTTTCCATAGGGAGTATTTTGTAGATGCATCTGGACTAGCATCCTCTAGAATTCCGTTAATTTGATCCTGCTTAGCATTGAAAAGAACTTTTTGAACCCGATTAGCTATTCTTTTATAAATTTGATTAACACGTGAGTCTCCCGTTCTCGTATATTCCTTCCTTAGCTTTCTTTTAATGCGCAGAAGAGCAACTAAATTTGTTGGAAGCTGAGGCTGATGTCGTTGCCTTGGAGCTTTTGGAGCAGAACAAGATGCAGCTATTGTTATGCTACTCATAAAGATATTGATAGCATCTTCTATATCCTCTGGGGTGTTAATTTCCATATTGAGGTTAATTCTGCTCTCCATATTTGTTCTGAATGCCTTGATGTTTGATCCAGGTGGAAGAATGCATTGTTTTTTGGCCTTAAATTGTGGTTCTTTAGTCAGTGTAGCTACAACCGGCAAGTGATCCGATGACAAATCATGATGTAATAGCACAGACAGCTTAGTAGAGGCAATCCCGTTGTAAATGAAAAAGTCGAGTGCACTGGGAGCAAGTTGAGAATTGTACGAAAAGAATGTTGGTTCTCCAGTAGCAAGGATCTGCCACGTACCACTCCTTATAGCCTCCTGCAATCTTTTCCTCGACTGCATGTCCTTATGTTTCCCCACCATGGATGTTTTGCATTAAAATCTCCGCCTGCAATAAATCGGTCACCCAAGGATGTCAGCAATTGTTTAAACTCATCGGTACTCCATATTTGATTTGGGGGGCAGATAAACTGCAGAAATATTTATGGTCCCCGTTTTTGTGGGAAGACTCACACTAGCTATCTGCCTATTAATGTATGACACAGGTTTATTTCCAAAATGGAGAATTCTTGATCTTATGAAGACTGCAGAGCCACCTTTCGCAGTGTCACTAGGATGATTCGCAAAATATTGTTCATATCCTGGTGTAAACACTTTTAGGCCTGGACGTATGTGTGTCTCTGTCAACAACATGACATCTATTGCATTAGCACTAAGAAAATGTCTCAATTCTTCATTGTTTTTGACCAATCCTCGTGCGTTCCATAATCCGACTTTTATCGTTGGTTCCATCATTTGGAAAGGAATTTCTGCACCAGGTCTCTAAAGGCTTTGTTTGCCTCCATCGTATCCTGGATTAGTTTGAACATTTGGTCCATTCTGTTATTCAAATCATTTATCGCCTTTTCTAACACGTTTAGTTTACTGCTAAATTCTGAGCTAGCCATATAATTGCTTGTAGGCTTGCTCTGGGGCTTGGCATCTTTTGGCTTCAACATATCAGCATACGAGATACCACTCCTTACGGTTGCATTTGGGATAAATTGTGTGTGTGTATCTTGCATGTTCATCAATCCTGTTTTGGGCATTCTTGCAGCCGGTTTAAGTTTTTTGCTAAGCTCGATCCTTACTGGACAGCCTTTAAAGCTAGAGAAGTGGTTATCTCCACAGTTTGCGCAAATAGATGTGTCGCTAGAGTTCAATCTACATTGTCTGGAGTTTGTAAGGTGGTCTCCTGAGCATTTTCCACAAACTGGATTTTTAAGGCAGTAGTTTCTCGTGTGTCCGTAATCTTGGCACCTAAAGCACTGCACAAGATCTTTAGAGTGTTGCGCCTTTGACACTGTCACTCTATGTCTTCCGACTTGCGTTATTTCTAGCGCTTTTGCAACATTGGGCGTCTTTTGCAAATTTACGAAAAACATATTTTGCCTTGTTTTCGCATTGTTGAGTTCTTCATCATCCTCTACGTTTATTTCAATATTGCGCCAATCACGCTTTCTGGGACAGTAGATATTTAGAACTGTTAAGTTCTTATCATTAAATGCCCGTTCTATGAGATCTTTCGATACATTAGGGTGCAGATCTTTAACGACTACTCTGAATGGAGCATTTTCCCTAAGCTGGTGATGCCAAAATTCGCAATTTTGTTTGGTCAGCATATTAACAACTGCCCGAAATGCGTTTGGATTTTTTGTGTATATGCGAGAGACTCCTGACTTAGATGTACGAATGTCATAATCATCAGCTGTAATGACAGAACTCAGTGCATCTTCCAGCGCATTCATTTTGCTCACTTGCGGAACACAAATAGCTGGAGGTTTGGGTAGTTTGGTTTCCTCTTTGTCATTCTGGGTAGTTTGTTGGATGGTTTGCGCTTGCTCATGTTGGATTTCATCGTCAAGATCCATAACTAATTCTGCTTCCTCAGCAAGCTCAGCAAAACGGTTATTTCGCATTACTGCCGAAGTGCCAGCAGAAGCCTTAATGATTTGACCAATGTTCGGATGATGTTGAATTGGTTTATTTTTCCTTATAGTTTTTGATGACTTTTCTACCCTTTTTTGTTTAGGCGCTTGAAACATACAATTGTTTTTACGAGAGCTTGCATACGTATCCGCAGAGCCAGTAACAGAACATATGTTCCCAGCTGTAGTCGTTGCCGTTGTGTAGTTTGACTGCATGCTTCCAGTGGAAAAAGTTATAGTGCAGGTTGTAGTTGTACTTGTTGTTGTTGCAATTGTACAATTGTCACTGTTGTCAAAAGCCATTCGTATATCTCTGGCCAAACTTGCACGCAATGTAGAAGCTGGTCCAGCAATATTTTTCATCACGCTATGCGCCGGCATCAGCTTATCATCATTCATAATGCAGCAGTTTTCAATATTTGCTTACAACGAAATAACTCCAGGTCAACCTCTCGCTTGCGCTAGGTGCGGGGCGAGGGGGCGCGGGCTGAATCGCTTGAGACTGCTTTAATATTGCAGTAAACCGTATCTGGATGCCGCCCCCGCTTGCAGAGGCTAAAAGTAGTTTCCGTGCTGAAATTGGCTCAGCACGAAGAATTAAAGGTATAACAGTGCGTTTCGCACAAAAATTTAATTTTTTTTTTTTTTTTTTTTTTTTTTTTTAATCTTTTTGACGTCTGACGTTAGCTATCGATAACCGATGACGATTGCCCATGAATTGAAGTTGTAAAAAAATACATATTTTGCCAAGATTAAACAGTTGCATACTTTTACCCAAAATTAAAATAAAAAACAATTGCATACTTTTACCAAAAATAAAAAGCAATTGCATACTTTCAATAAAAATAAAATTATTGCATATCACTAAAAATAAAAGCCATTGCATACTTTCACTAAAAAATAAAACCATTGCATACCATCACTGAAAATAAAACCATTGCATACCTTTAATGCATACTTTTACTATAAATAATTAATTGCTACTTTTACTAAGACAATTATATTCCAAATGCGAAAAAGTTTCATACAAGTGTCGAGGTTAACAAATGAGCTGGAACACCTATAGGGAGATTAAAACCGAGTACAACAATGACGATAGTGTAGGCGAAGAACAGGTTGGTTGGTGTCCAGAAGATCAGGTAGGCAACACAATGGACCCTTCACAAATTCAAGCTCTCATTGACAATGCCGTCAGATCGGCACTGTTACAACAACAGTCCCAAATAAATTCAATAACTCAAGAAATACAAAGGTTGCAAGTGAAAACGCCTGCAGTCGTCTCTTACCAAAAAATAACTGTTGTTCCTGGGGTAAAATGTGACATAAAACTCGACATAATAAAATCCGTACCAGACTTCTCTGGTGCACAAGACCAATATGTTGCTTGGAGACAAGCAGCAATTGATGCGTATGAACTTTTCAAGCCCTTCGACGGCAGTAGCGAACAGTACCAAGCAGTAGCTATTATTAGAAATTAGGTCACGGGGCCTGCTGGAGCCTTACTTATCTCCTACAACACTGTGCTAAATTTCGACGCCATCCTGGCTAGATTAGATTGCACCTATGCCGACCGAATATCCTTGCGCCTACTGAGGCAAAACTTACCCATGGTCAGACAAGGTGAAATGACACTTATGCAGTACTATGATGAGGTCGAAAAGAGACTAACTCTGGTAACTAATAAGATTTTTATGTCACACGAACAAGAAGGCGCTGATTTGCTTAACGCTGAAGTTAGAGCCGATGCCTTACACACTTTCATATCAGGCTTGAGAAAACAACTCACAGCTGTCGTATTCCCAGCGCAACCCAAAGACCTGCCCTCTGCGCTGGCTCTCGCCGTAGAGACAGAAGCCAGCATAGAGAGGAACATGTTTGCAAACTCCTATGCTAAAGTTGTTGAGGAACGATCCCAAACAGCTGAAAACAGCAAACACAGATCATATGGTAAACCGAATAAAAATTACAAGGAAGACCATGGTCAAGCCCGAAATCCTCATTACAAACACAAGAAAAATGCTACAAAGCAACCCAATAAAGAAAGCCAAGAGCAAGCTCCACAACCGATGGAGGTAGATTCTTCTTCCAAATTCAGGCAGCGCACTGAATATAATCAGAACCAACCAAATGAGTCGAACGCTCCTAAGAGGAGGAACTCCTCAGAGCGACAAACAAGACCGAGACGGCAACGTCTTAACAACATTGTTCAAGCGGATTCCGAAGAACAAAAAATAGCATACGAAAAAGCCGCAAAAGCCGCGGTTGAAGCAATTGACAGCGAGGAAGAGTACGATCAAGGCGGCTCTGTCCATTTTTTAGGGAATACTCTCGGTTACCGTTCATCGAACGACGGTTGGCTACTGGATACTGGCGCGGCAAAGAACTATGTTAAGCCCGTAAAGGAGCTGAAAAACATATTGCCGGTCGCCAAACCTTGCTCAGTTAATTCAATCCATGGATCTACTGAAATAAAGAAGAAATGTCTGATAAACATTTTTAATCACACTTCCCCTTTTTTTCTATTAGACACACTTAGTTCGTTCGATGCCATTATTGGATTCGACTTGTTAACACAAGCCGGGGTACAGTTGAACCTAACAAAAAGTCTACTAGAGTATCAGAGCATTTCTGAAGAAATTCAGTACCAGAAATGCACTGATGTAAATTTCACCGATGTAAACGACATCGTAGTTCCTATTTCTGTCAAAAAGGAGTTCAGGGACATGATACTTAAAAGGAAAAAGGCCTTTTCAACAACAGAAGAAGCACTCCCTTTCAACACCTCTGTTACCGCCACAATCCGCACGGTCGACAATGAGCCAATATATGCCAGAAGTTACCCAAGTCTAATGGGCGTTTCTGACTTCATAAACAATGAAGTCAAGCAACTTCTAAAAGACGGCATCATCAGACCATCAAGGTCACCCTACAACAGCCCAACGTGGGTTGTTGACAAAAAAGACACAGACGACTATGGCAACACAAACAAAAGATTAGTCATCGACTTCAGGAAACTGAACGAGAAAACTATTCCTGATCGTTACCCAATGCCCAGCATTCCCCTGATTCTAGCGAACCTGGGAAACGCTAAATACTTCACTGCCCACGATCTAAAGTCAGGGTTTCACCAAATATACCTTGCGGAACATGACCGCGAAAAAACCTCATTCTCTGTTTGCGGTGGCAAATATGAATTCTGTCGACTACCATTTGGAACATATTGGGAAAATTTGTTACGTCTACGTAGACGACGTCATAGTTTTCTCAAAAAACGAAGTAGACCATGTCAGGCACATTGACACGGTACTCAAGTGCTTGATTGAAGCCAATATGAGGGTAAGCCAAGAGAAAACTAACTTTTTTAAAGAAATCGTAGAGTATCTTGGTTTCATCGTAAGCAAAGACGGCACCAGATCCGACCCAAGGAAGGTCAAGGCCATTCAAGAGTACCCCGAACCCAAATGCGTCTACAGTGTCAGATCTTTCCTGGGTTTGACAAGCTATTACAGAGTCTTCATAAAAGACTTTGCATCCATAGCTCGTCCAATAAGCGACATCCTTAGAGGAGTAAGCATAGATCAAAGAAAATAGCAGTCGAGTTCAATGAAACCCAGCGCAACGCGTTTCAACGCCTGCGCAACATCTTGGCGTCAGAAGACGTAATTTTGATGTACCCGGACTTTAGAAAAGCTTTTGACCTAACCATTGATGCCTCAGCAAACGGAATTGGTGCAGTCCTATCCCAAAAAGGCAGACTAATTACCATGATTTCTCGTACCCTAAAAAGTGCAGAACTGAACTACGCAACCAACGAAAGGGAGTTTTCTAGCTATCGTGTGGGCTTTAGGTAAATTACAAAACTACCTATATGGCTCTAGAGAAATTAACATTTTCACTGACCACCAGGCTCTCACTTTCGCAGTAGCAGACAAAAATACCAATGCAAAAATAAAAAGGTGGAAAGCCTACATCGACCAACAAATTGCCAAGGTTTGCTATAAACCTGGCAAAGAAAATTTGGTAGCAGATGCATTGTCCAGTCAAAATCTCAATGCCCTACAAAATGAACCTTAATCAGACGCCGCAACCGTTCACAGCGAACTTTCACTGACCTACACACTCGAGGCCACGAACAAACCGTTAAATGGCTTCAGAAACCAGATCGTTCTGGAAGAAGCACGTTTCCCATTGCATCATGGTTTTGTTCCGCAATAAAACTCGCCACCTGATCAACTTTACCGCTAAGAGCAGCATTTTAGAAATTCTAAAAGATGTTGTAAATACGGAGGTCGTGAACGCTATCCACTATAACCTTCCCACATTAGCAAGTTTCCAACACGAATTAATTGCTCATTTTCCTTCTACAAAATTTCGGTTTTGTTAAAATCTCGTACAAGACATAACGGATAAAAGCGATCAGTTGGAAATAATAAATAGCGAGCACAACAGGGCGTACAGAGCAGCCCAAGAAAATGTCAAACAAATCTTGCGAGACTACAACTTTCCGAACATGAGCAGTTTATCCAAAGAAGTAGTCTCAAATTGCAAAGTTTGCACGCAAGGAAAATATGACAGACATCGCAAGAAACAAAAACTTGGCGAAACGCCGATTCCTCAATACACGGGCGAAATGTTGCACATAGACATATTCTCAACCGACAAAAAACAATTTTTGACTTGCGTAGACAAGTTTTCCAAATTCGCCTTAGTACAACCAATAATGTTAAGAACAATTGTCGATGTTAAAGGCACCTGCTGCAAATTGTGAATATGTTTCCTAACATTGAAACAATATATTGCGATAATGAAACTTCATTCAACTCAGAGACCATAACATCCATGTTGAAAAACCAATACAACATCGATATCGTAAATGCTCCTCCTTTGCACAGTTCATCAAATGGCCAGGTGGAACGATTCCACAGTACGTTAGCTGAGATCGCTAGGTGCCTAAGGATTGACAAACAAATCGAGGACACAGTTGAATTAATCCTGAGAGCAACAGTAGAATACAATAAATCGATACATTCGGTCATTTGCGAAAAACCAGTTGAAATTCTTCATGAGTGACCTGGAAAGCGCAGTTCAGGCATTACCTCCAAACTGGCAAAAGCCCAACAAAGCACCATAGAAAGGTGTAACGCAAACAGGCAAAACCGCGTAGTTGAGGTAAGAGAGGAAGTATTCCTCAAAAACGACAAAAGGTTAGGAAACAAGTTAATCCCCCTATGCACCAGACAGGAAATACAAGCAGACCTAGGAACGTCTGTCTTAATTAAGGGGAGGGTGGTCCACAAGGACAACCTATAATAGTTTTACCTTATATTTAGTTAGGAAATAAGTTCTCCAAGACAAAGCACCACAATTTCACCAATCCAAATTACAGGTTCACCAGGTTCTGAATTCGTCAACATAATAGAGGAGACAGAAAAATTGTCTGATTTATTTCCACAATCACATATGCGCAAACTGCTTCATGTTGATTCCGATCACTTAAAAACACTGTTGTCTGTCCTTAAGATACACCATAGAATGGCGAGGAGCTTAGACGTCCTAGGCACAGACCTAAAGGTAGTGGCAGGTACCGCAGATGCCTCCGATTTCTTAAAAATCAGAGTAACAGAAGCACAGTTAATCGAATCAAATTCCAGACAAATAGCCATAAATTCAGAGACACAAAAGCAGATAAACAAACTAACTGATACCATAAACCAAATAATAAAAGCTCAACAAAATAAATTAACTGACACTCCACACTTGTATGAGACGCTCTTGGCAAGAAACAGAATGCTAACCATCGAAATTCAAAACTTGATCCTCACAATAACCTTGGCAAAATCGGGTATAGTAAATCCTACAATATTAAATCACGCAGATTTGAATTCACTTGTCAAGCAAGACACTCCAATACAGTCCAATGATACAATTCACATACTAATAGCCTTCCCAAGGGTCGAAGCGAGATGCAAGAAAATCACCATCTATCCCGTGTCTCACAATCACACCATACTACGTCTCGATGAGAACTCACTGGCCGAATGCGAAAAGGACACCTTTGCGGTCACTGAGTGCATTCAGACAGCACACAACAGCTTTTGCGAACGATTTCGACGCGAGTCCTGTGCGACACTACTCTACTCGGGAAGCATGGCCCAATGTCATACTCAACCCAGTCACCTAAAAGAAATAATGCCCGTCGATCATGGCGTTATCATCATCAATGAGGCGACTGCCCGTATACGCACAGATGATAGCCCAGAAGTAGTCGCAAAGGGAACCCACCCAGTAACGTTCGAACGAGTAGCTATCGTCAACGGAACCAAATTTTTAAACGAGTAAAAAGCAATGAATAAAATTCCTGGCGTCGTAAGATCTCCACTTCTAAGGATCATCGGTCACGACTCAACTCTGAGTATCCCATTATTACACCGAATGAGCAACGAAAACTTACGCTCCATCCAAGAGGTGAAGGAAGACATCGATAACGATGGGTCACCCAAATCATGGTTCGCTGTTGGAGCAATACTAAATGTGGGTCTCATTGCCTCACTCATCCTTGTCCAGGCAATAAGGAAGAGACGAGCATCAATAAAAATTCAAAGTGTGATCGACAACTTTAACATGACCGAGGACGGTCATAAGCTTGAAGGGGGGCAGTTAACACATAAACTCCATAGCAACTAAGTAACACTACATGAATAATCATACTAATCAACAATCAACAAGCGATCATATGACACTTCTGTGCTGGAGTGCTGAGGCGCTTAGAATGCTGAGTCGGCATGCCGACTGTGGCTCGATGGCGCGATGCATTGTCTTTACTGAGTAGAATCATGTTTTGCCTTTGTCTTCAGCTTTAGTTTGATTTTGAATAAAGTAGACACAAGTCACTTGGAATTGCACTCCGGCACACAGCCGTCATTTGTCTTTATTAAATTATATTACTGTACCACAAGGACAGTAATCAACAAAGGGGATGAAGTCAAGTCTCCCACCGTAATCATCGTAACTATAACACATTTACGGATCCCGCTCCGGATTAGCTACCTTAAGGAAAGCCGGAAAGGATCACACTTACCAGGAGCCACGTGGGAACACATCGGCCACCGGACTACGTAATTAAATAACTTGTATATATAAATAAGGTAATTTTTTTACTTATTTTATACTCAATAAATATTTCGTCTAAGTAAATATTAAAAAATACAATTATAAGAAAACACGACTAGATCGGTTTTTTTTTTTTTAGGTATTTTATTATTTCGTCGTGGCTGTTTTTTTTTTTTTTTTAATTTTTATTTAAAAAATTTTGGTGTTGGGGTTTTTTTCAACTACTCCGAAACGGCTCGACCGATTCTCACGAAATTTTATATGCAGATCGTGTAGGACTGAGAATCGGCCAACATCTATTTTTTATACCCAAATAATAAATAATTAAATAATTTTAATAAATGTTTATTTGTTTAACACACTAATACTTGCATACAAGCAAGAAACGTTTGCGGATGCGACAGAAAGAAGAATGCAAAAATCGGCTTCTGTCGCATGCGTTGTCCTCTCACAATTTTTCACTCAGCTTTCAGTGTTCTCATGTTATGAGCAAAATACATATATGTCGGTGCGTGAGTGTGAGAGTGTGTGTATTTCACAATAATAGTAATTTCATCATTTGTGGTTTAAGAAGAACCGTTTTAGCGGGGCGCCAGCGTTCTGTCGCTGTCGCCGAGTGTGGTTCGGTGGAAGGCGCGCACAAGAATTGTGCGTCTCGAGTTCAGTCGTTGTTACAACTCGAGTGCGACCGAACTCGCTGCGCTAATTATTGATCAAGAAAATAATACACGTTATACACCAATCAGTTTTCCAACTTGATTTATTACAACAATGCCACGAACACGCAGGGGGGCTAATTTGAGTCGTCAAACAAACAGATCTAGAGGCATGCAAGATAGAAGAGCAATAAGATCAGATGCAGAAAGGCAACAAAGTAATGCAGATGTCCGTGTAAGAATGGCGCAGTTACGTGCATCAGAATTACAAGAGGTACGAGATGAGCGAAACCAACAAAGACAATTAGAACGAAGAGAAGCGCGCAGATTCGTAGCCAACAGACAAAGAGGGATTGACCAACATCAACAAGTACTTCGAGCATTTACATCACATTCATTTCTTCGACTAGCATTTCAGTATGAGCCTGATGTTGAATATTACGCTCATTCCAAAGTGGTAATTGGTACATGGGACAAGGAATGCCCGCACTGTCAAGCCCTTAAATTTAAAAATGAGCCAATTGGGATGTGTTGCTCATCAGAAAAAGTGAAACTTCCAGAAATTGAAACACCGCCGGAACCATTGCACGGCCTCCTTATTGGTACTGATCCAAATTCTTCGCTGTTCTTGCGTTCAATTCGGCAATTCAATTCATGTTTTCAAATGACATCGTTCGGAGCAACGGAAATAGTTAAAAATACTGCTGCAAATGGTCAACAATTTAATTCCACATTCAAAATCAAAGGCCAAATTTACCACAAAGTCGGCTCATTACTACCAATGCCAAACGAACCTTATAAATTTTTACAAATTTACTTTATGGGTGGCGAGGACTCCGAACGGGCACTCGCCAATCGCGTGAATACACGTTGCAACTATAATCACCTCAATTCACCATTTGCAACGCGCATTGTCAGCGAGCTGGACGCTCTGTTAAATGAGCACAACGAATTGTTGAAATTATTCAAATCACATATCACAATCACGCTATTTTCATCAATCCTGATAGAACACCAGCTGGAGGGCATATACGTCGATTCAACGCACCTGTTGTTGACGACGTGGCTGGAATCATGGTTGGCGACCATACAGCTACGCGACAAATCGTGATTCGAAAAAGAAATAATTCTCTTCAGTCCATTCCTGATACCCATCGTTTATATGATGCTCTCCAATATCCACTCATTTTTTGGAAGGGACAAGACGGATATTGCATAAACCTTAAGCAACGAGATCCGGTAACAGGTAATTCATTCATTAAGAATATGAAAACTCTTCAATTAATACATGGATATACTATTATAGGAACCGAAACAAACAAGAATATTACCTCAAAGGATTTCTATTCGTTTCGGTTGATGATTAGACGTGGTCAGGATAATATCATTCTACGATGTCGTGAGCTTTGCCAACAATTTATGGTCGATATGTACGTCAAGATAGAGAGTGAACGACTACGATACTTGCGATTTAACCAACAGAAGCTGCGTGCGGAAGAATACATTCACTTGCGAGATGCTATTGCCAGCAACGCTGATACTGCCGAAATCGGTAACTCTGTCATCCTACCATCATCGTACATAGGTAGTCCACGTCACATGCAACAATACATACAGGATGCTATGACCTTCGTACGTGAATATGGACGACCGTGCTTTTTTATTACTTTTACATGTAATCCAAAATGGCAGGAAATTACATCGTTATTATTACCTGGACAAAGTGCAATACATCGTCATGACATTACAGCACGTGTGTTCAAACAAAAATTAAAGTCTCTAATAAGCTTTATTACAAAATTGCATGTATTTGGCCCTACACGTTGTTGGATGTATTCGGTTGAGTGGCAAAAGCGAGGATTACCTCATGCTCACATCTTGATTTGGTTTATCCATAAAATACGCCCTGATGACATCGATAGTTTAATTTCTGCAGAGATTCCAGATCCATCCACTGATCAATTACTGTTTGATATTGTTACTGCAAACATGATTCATGGCCCTTGCGGAGATCTGAATCGTTCATCGCCTTGCATCGTAGACGGAAAATGTACAAAGCGTTTTCCTAAAGATTTCACCAACGATACGGTTACAAATGTAGACGGATATCCAATATATCGTCGAAGGAGTACCGAAAATGGCGGACAATCATTCATTAAAACTATCAACAACGTAGATATTGATATTGATAATCGGTGGGTGGTGCCATATTCACCTCTACTGAGCAAAACATACAGTGCTCATATAAATGTTGAGTTCTGCAGTTCGGTGAAGAGCATTAAGTATATTTGCAAGTATGTAAATAAAGGAAGTGATATGGCTGTATTTAGAATTGAAAATACTAATAACAGTGCTCCTCCGTTAAATCAAAATGACGAAATAACGAATTACCAAACTGGCCGGTATATCAGCTCCAATGAAGCTGTCTGGCGTATCTTCGGTTTTCCGATTCATGAACGAGATCCAGCAGTTATGCATTTAGCTGTCCACCTTGAGAACGGTCAGCGCGTATTTTTCACGAACGAAACAGCGCTTCATCAAGCTGTAAATCCACCAAAAACTACGCTCACCGAATTTTTTGCATTGTGTAATCGTGCAGATGCTTTTGGTGCCTTCGCACAAACACTGAAGTATTCAGAAATACCTCAATATTTTACATGGGCTCAATCGAAAAAATGGATGCCCCGCAAGCAAGGCACACCAGTTGAGGCGTGCCCCGGCTTATTTAAGTCAAATAATTTGGGTCGTGTATATACAGTCCATCCAAGGCAGACCGAATGCTTTTATCTACGACTGTTGTTGGTTAATGTCACCGGACCATTGTCATTTCAAGCTATACGTGAAGTAAACGGACAACAGTATCCAACGTATAAAGATGCATGTCTTGCACTAGGCTTGCTAGAAGACGACAATCATTGGGACAGTATGCTTGCTGAAGCAGCATTAAACTGCACAGGAATACAAATTCGATTACTATTTGCTATTGTACTGACTACATGTTTCCCGGCCCGAGCACAAATTTTGTGGGATAATCACAAAGATTCAATGACTGATGATATATTGTATCAACATCGTACAAGACGGAACGACCTTACGATATCATTCAGTGACGAAATGTACAATGAAGCATTGATTGCTATTGAGGATCTTTGCATTGTCATTGCGAATTTACCAATCTGTCATTTCGGTATGAGCTCACCAAATCGAAGTGCATCTCATTTAATTGACACAGATATGAATCGTGAACTGCAGTACAATTCTATTGAAATGGCAGCGATTGTTACTCGCAATGTTCCACTATTAAATGATGCACAAAAAATAATTTACGACCGCATTATGGAGGGAGTTTCGGCAGGACAAGGGGGACTCTTTTTATACTCTCTGCAAGAGAGAGTATATTGTGTTTGTGAAAAGTATGTAACAGGCAGAAGGAGGCGTGGCCGACCCCATAAAGTATATATATTCTTGATCAGCATCACAAGCCGAGTCGATATAGCCATGTCCGTCTGTCCGTCTGTCTGTCCGTCTGTCCGTCCGTATGAACAAACAGATTTCAGAGATGGTAAGAGCTACAAGTTTGAATTTGGTCTCTATCGACTCGATATTAAGTCAGTCAATACAAGAATCTTTTTTTTTTCCGATGCCACGCCCTGCTCGCCCACAATGAGCAAAAAACTAGAAACACCTCGTAAAAAATTGATGTTTTAGGCGAATATCTCAGTAAATATGGCACTTAGGAACACCCATTTTGGTATGTAGGTTCCTAGAGACGGTATAATTGTATTGTTATCAAAAATTTTGGACTGCCACGCCCCTTTTTCTCACAAGAAATAAGATAATTTGCAAACTTCAATGCCGATTTTAAGGCATATGTTCTTATCGTACAGTATTGTTATTTCACATTCGTTTAAAGACAAAATATATTAAACTATCCTGAAAGTTGTATCTAAATCGGACAATAAACAAAAGAGCTAGACATGTAAGAAAGTTGATAATTGAACGCAATGCCAATGCATGTGTGCGAGCGAGATAGAAACATACAAACTTGTGAGCGAACGTTTTCGCTGCTTGCGTAGCTTAGCGACAGCGCTGCCCGCGAATGCTGGCTGTGCCGACTAATTGTGTATGTATAACATATACACAAATACATATGTGCGTGCATACTTTTAATGTCAAATGTAAATGTGTGTGTATATACAACAGATGTTTTTGTTTCAACGTGTTTTGTTGCAAGTATCAATTGATATACCCGGCTACCGATTTTATTAAAATGATCGAAAATAAAATGCAGAGAGCATTCTACGGTCGGGCGTGCTCGACTGTACTTTTCTTTCTTGTTTTTGGATGCACCAGGAGGAACTGGCAAAACATTCCTTATTTCGTTACTTCTTGCCGAGATACGAGCAAAAAAAGGCATCGCATTAGCTGTTGCATCATCTGGCATTGCAGCTACTTTATTAGATGGAGGCAGAACAGCTCATTCGGCATTTAAGCTGCCACTGAATATTCAAAATAACCCAGATGCAGTTTGTAACATTAAAAAACAATCATCCATGGCCACTGTGCTGAAACAATGTAAAATTATTATCTGGGATGAATGCACCATGGCACATAAGCATTCGCTGGAGGCATTGGATAGGACAATGAAAGATATAAAAAACAACGACAAACTATTTGGAGGCACTTTGTTACTCCTTTCAGGTGATTTCAGACAAACACTTCCCGTTATTCCACGATCAACATACGCTGATGAAATTAATGCTTGCCTCAAATCGTCCCGACTGTGGCGTAATGTTGAACGAGTACAACTGACGGTAAACATGCGCGTTCAAACGCTTCAGGATCCATCCGCCGAAACTTTTTCGAAACAGCTATTAGATATTGGCAATGGAAAAGTTGCCGTACATGAAAATACTGGATCAATAAAATTACCAACCGGTTTTTGCACAATCGTCACTCGCAAGATGTTCTCATCGACTGTATATTTCCCGATGTACACACACAATATATAAATCTTGAGTGGCTGGCAGAAAGAGCCATTTTAGCAGCGAAAAATGTGGACGTTCATGGATTAAATTTCAAGATACAACAATTGTTGCCAACTGACTCTGTGTCATACAAATCTGTTGATACAGTTTGCAATACTATCGAAGCTGTAAATTACCCAGTAGAATTTTTGAATTCCTTGGATTTGCCAGGCATGCCACCGCACCACTTACAATTGAAAGTAGGATCTCCGGTGATTTTGCTCCGTAACTTGAACCGACCACGGCTGTGCAATGGCACACGATTGGTTATTAAAAAATTAATGAATAACGTGATTGAGGCCACCATTTTAAATGGCAAGTTTCAAGGTGAAAATATATTGTTGCCACGAATCCCCATGATTCCTACAGATGTGCCAATTGAATTCAAACGCATTCAATTCCCAATTAGATTGGCATTCGCGATGACAATCAATAAGTCGCAAGGCCAAACGTTGTCTGTATGTGGTTTAGATTTGGAAACACCATGCTTTTCCCACGGACAACTATATGTGGCATGTTCTCGCGTCGGGAAACCATCAAGTTTGTTTATATTGGCTAAAGATGGCCTAACAAAAAATATTGTGCACTCTATTGCGCTTAGCGAATAATCTGTATTTTTATTAACTGTCATTTTTGACAATAAATAAATCGTACTTCAGTTGTTTATAACGTTTTCGACTATAACTTCATCCCCATACACTTATAGTAACTTAGATATTAGATATTTGAAAAAGGCAAAACAACGTTTGCCGGGTCAGCTAGTATTTATATATTTTTTTCACGATTATAAATTTTTGTTTTCATTCGACTTTCAGGTTACAGGAAAAAAAAACAAGAAAGAAAAGTACAGTCGAGCACGCCCGACCGTAGAATACTCTCTGCATTTTATTTTCGATCATTTTAATAAAATCGGTAGCCGGGTATATCAATTGATACTTGCAACAAAACACGTTGAAACAAAAACATCTGTTTGTATGTATACACACACATTTACATTTGACATTAAAAGTATGCACGCACATATGTATTTGTGTATATGTTATACATACACAATTAGTCGGCACAGCCAGCATTCGCGAGCAGCGCTGTCGCTAAGCTACGCAAGCAGCGAAAACGTTCGCTCACAAGTTTGTATGTTTCTATCTCGCTCGCACACATGCATTGGCATTGCGTTCAATTATCAACTTTCTTACATGTCTAGCTCTTTTGTTTATTGTCCGATTTAGATACAACTTTCAGGATAGTTTAATATATTTTGTCTTTAAACGAATGTGAAATAACAATACTGTACGATAAGAACATATGCCTTAAAATCGGCATTGAAGTTTGCAAATTATCTTATTTCTTGTGAAAAAAAAGGGGCGTGGCAGTCCAAAATTTTTGATAACAATACAATTATACCGTCTCTAGGAACCTACATACCAAAATGGGTGTTCCTAAGTGCCATATTTACTGAGATATTCGCCTAAAACATCAATTTTTTACGAGGTGTTTCTAGTTTTTTGCTCATTGTGGGCGAGCAGGGCGTGGCATCGGAAAAAAAAAAGATTCTTGTATTGACTGACTTAATATCGAGTCGATAGAGACCAAACTCAAACTTGTAGCTCTTACCATCTCTGAAATCTGTTTGTTCATACGGACGGACAGACGGACAGACAGACGGACAGACGGACATGGCTATATCGACTCGGCTTGTGATGCTGATCAAGAATATATATACTTTATGGGGTCGGCCACGCCTCCTTCTGCCTGTTACATACTTTTCACAAACACAATATACCTCTCTTGCAGAGAGTATAATAAAAATTATAATCTTGCTTTTAATTTAAAAAAAAAATATAATTTATTTATTTAATTTTCAAATGCGTATTCATTTCGGATACAAAGGTAACACTGGCTGTTTATTCGAATTTAACTGTTTTTGAACTGCGCACTTTGAAAATTTGTTGTTGCACGCACTTTTTTCAGGATCGATTCCGCGTTTTAACTTCTAAATGTACGAATGCTTTTTAATCGATCCTACTGTTGCACACACAAACTTCATAATGTGTTTTGCTCAATCTCGTTGTTAAAACTGTTCTATGCGCGATCCTGGATTGTTTATAATGAAAGATTTTTTGATATTTTAATAACGATGGTGGAATACAGGTTTAACTTAAATTCACAACTGAGCGACTTATTAGATCAACGTACGATGTATGTTAGTCTCGATACTCGAACTCTGTCGACGACAGATCTGCTGCTGCTGCGACTGCCGAACATCAACTAACTCTTAACATGTCGATACTTTCTTAAGCTTTTGCATTCGATACCACTGCTGGTATCGATATCCCAACATTATTAGTATTTCTGCTGCTCACATCGTTATATGTATATGCATACATACAATGTCAACCGTATATGTATGTATGTATATGCAGACATACAAAAAAATATTTTTGTTGCAACGTGTTTTACTGCAAGTACTATCAATTAATATACCCGGATACCGTTTTTATTAAAATAATCAGGAATAAAATGCAGAGAGTATTATATGGTCGGGAGTGCTCGACAGTACTTTTCTTTCTTGTTTTTTCTAATTTTATCATTTTTTGAGTAAATTAAATTACTTTAATTATACAAAAAGAAAATGAGGTAATACTAGATAAGTTTTATAAAAAAACTCCAAAAAATTTGTTTTTGACTTAAAATTTGCTCTAATCATATATATATTTAAAAAAAAAGATGAAAAAAAGACAAACCAAAAAATACAAATAGTTTTCAATTACTTATATATGTATATGCAAAAATTATTTTGCATTTGTAAGGCGGGGCCCTAACCCCGTCTCACATTTTTGGGTAGTGTTAAGGAGTTTGTAGTTTGAATTGGTAGAGTATGAGAGAAATTAATGAATGTACAGCTTAAGTTATATTATTTATTTAGACGTTGATGTACTAACGAGACAGTACATTCAAGTGGCCCAACAACACCAAGCAACGTGCTTGTTACCGAGCGGAACCCTGCAAATAATGCAGACAACTCCTGCCCAACCGACCGAGGGCCACATCGCATAACGTACGGCTAACAAAAAACGCGAAACGGATTTGTTAGTAAAAAACGATAACAATATAAAAAAAATTCATTACAATACGACAAAATATATAATAATTTATGTATGTTATTTATATTAATAAAAATCTAGACAGGAGAGAAAGAATAGAATCTCTAATGAAAGGGATGGAAGCAGAACTACCTACAACTCGAGAAAGTTTGATGTAGTTACTACACAAGATTCGGAAAGGGTTATGGACAGCAAAGTTAGTTGTACAGTGTTGAAGAGAAAGGGTAAGAAAGTTTCTAGTTGGTCAGCGAAATTAATCTGGCTAATTAATTCAAAGGAATCAATTTCGCCGTTGATTAGTTTGTGTAAGAAAATTTCACCGAGCACTGTCCTACGATCAGATAAAGAAGGAAGATTGAATAGCAGAAGTCGACTACGATAAGATGGCAAGCGTATTTTACTATTCCAGTTAAGGGCCCTTAGGGCAAAAGGAAGGAATTGTTTTTGTACTGATTCTATTCTATCTTGATTTATTGGGAAGACCAAATACAAGATCCATATTCAAGAATAGGACGTACCAAGGTGGTAAAAAGTGTTTTTGTTAAATAGGGATCGTTAAATTCTTTCGACCAGCGCTTTATGAAACCGAGGACACCAAAAGCACGGTTAGTAATTGATAAAACATGCCTATCAAACTTGAGCTTTGGATCAATAAGGATACCCAAATCAACGACCGACTCAATTCTGTAAAGGGAGTTGCCAATCGGAATATAATTGTTTAGAAAGGGGAGTCGCCTGCTGAAGGACATTACGTTACACTTACTTTTGTTAAGATTTAATAAATTAGCTTGACACCAGGTTTGAAAGCTATAAAGATCAGATTGTAACATGGTTCCAAGGAGTGACTCAGTGGCCAATACACAGAGTTTAAAGTCATCGGCATACATGAGCTCCCGAGAGTGACTGATTGCTGATGGCAGATCATTTATAATCAAAATAAATAACAAAGGACCAAGATGACTGCCTTGTGGAACGCCCGAAGTAACTTGAACAGACTTCGATAGTATTTCATTAAAATAGACCTGCTGTGTTCTAGAACTTAAGTAGTTCGAAATCCACAGTATAAAGTTATACGACAGTCCCAGAAGATTGAATTTATGTATTAAGAGGCTGTGGTTAACGGAGTCAAAAGCCTTGCTAAAATCTGTATAAATGACGTCAGTTTGCAATTTTTTATCGAAGCCCTGCAAAACGAATGATGTAAACGCTAACAGGTTAGTGGTAGTGGATCTATATTTCACAAACCCATGCTGGCAGGGTGAAATCATTGATCTACAGAAGTGTTGCAGTTGAGAAGTTATTAATTTCTCAAATGTCTTGGGAATAGCAGACAACTTGGAAATACCTCTATAGTTGCAGACATTGGATTTGTTTCCTTTTTTGTGAAGAGAAATAATGTAAGATGATTTCCAAACTTCATGGAAGCAGCATGATTCAACAGACAAAGTAAATAGTTTATACAGGGGCTTTAAAAGGCCGTCTGCACAGTTTCTAAGATTAAGTAGAAGCGATTAGATTAAGTAAAAGCGAACTTTCAGTGATTACTGGTGCGAAATTAAAATTGAAAGAATTTTCACAATAACGGTAAGGTGAATTAGAACTATAATCCTGCACACTATAAATCGGAAAATAAATCGGAAATAGCTTGATCTGAGTTAGCAGTTTCTCTCTCAAAGACTACACTAGATGGAAGCGTTGATGATTTACGCTTCGAATTAACGAAGTTATAAAACCGTCTAGGATCCCTTCGGAACAGTTGCCCACAGTCAGTAAGGTATTCCTTATAGCAACGATCATTCAAGACAGAGAAATCAGATCGTGCAATCAGATAGCGAGAGAGATATAAGGAAGAGCCAGTTTTCCTGAATCCCTTATAAAATCTCGACTTCCTATTTGTAAGGAATGTTAACTCGTGGGTAAACCAAACAGGCTTGTTGGACCTAGTTGGCACACAACCCGGAACACAGACATCAAGTAGGGAATTCAAAGTATAATAAAAAATTGTGATTGCACTTACCACATCTCTACACATGAACAGTTGGGTCCAGTCAGTCTCGGATAACAGTTTATTTAACCTGTTAAAATCGGTTTTCCGAAACTGACGAATACGCTTAGTAGATTTACTACTAGTACTGGTCACCTTAATAGGTAAGTCAACCAACACCTCCAAAGTCGGATGATAAGGATCTTCAGGATTAGATAAGGGAGTGATACGGGAAACAGAAAAGCAGGATGGATCGAAAACAAAAATCAAATCGAGCGTTCTATTTAATGAATTTGGAATAGAATTGATCTGAAGCAATAAGATCCCAAACAAACCATCAAAAAAATCATGCTGGGTCGTAGGGATCAACACGGCAGAGTCAGGACACGAAGTCCATGCAGTTCCTGCAATATTAAAATCGCCAAGAACTACAAGAAAACCACGATCGGATAGCATAGAGGAGACTGAATTAATAGCTGAAAAATGTAAAAAATAAAGAGAAGAGTCAGAAGATGGTGGAATATATGAACGAGTTATGAAAACACTAATGCTATTTAGGCAAAACCTAATAGCGACAAATTCAATATCTATAGAGCAATCGATTATTACTTCTTCAGAGGATAAGTTAACATCAACGGCAATAAGCACACCACCACCGCGGCGAGATGTACGATCTTTTCCAAGATAGAGAATTTATTGGATATAATTTCAGAATATCGGGCCTTAACCATGTTTCGGAAAAGGCCACGACTTGAAAATGAAATGACAGACTATTTAAATAGATATTACTTAGCTTACTACAAAGACCTCTAACATTTTGATAGGCAAATGAGAGGGAGGAAGTTAGTTTTTTCCGGCATCAGGGGCCGAAACAGGTTTGGGAGGCAGTGCAATCGGAGTCCGATTTCTTTGCTTCGCTGTATATTCTTTTATTATTAGGTGGTCTGGCCAAAATTCTTTACAGTAAATTGTGCTGAAATATTTGGCAGGAACACTTACTTTCAAAGAGGAAATTTCCGAAGATATGAGAACTGAAATTTTTCCACCTTAATATTGGCTTCTGATTTAGCCTGAATAAAGGCCTTGACATCATCCGATGTGGTATCAGGGGCAAGCCTGAAAACAAATATTTACTTTTTTGGCGGAACTCCTACAAGAGTCTTTTTATTAGACAGTTTGACTCATTAATTGGTTCATTAACTGCAACATTGTTGACAGCCAACGAATCAGAAACTAAAACTTCGGGGTTTGTAGGGATAACTTCAGTGGGTAAAGTAAAATTGTCATCCCTTCTAACTACTACATTTGGAGATGGGGATGAAAAATTTATTAAGGAAGGTAAGGACAAAGTGGGAGGACAAAGCTGCGGAGGGGCCAAAAGTTCATTAGGGTCAATCGACAATCTAAAATTGGCCTTTTTACGCTTTGGAGAATCATTCAAGACTTTTAAATCTTTGCATTCTTTATCCAAAGCTGCGAAACTATCGAACAGACTTTTAAATCTGCCAAATATGTCACCAAAGTATCTTCTTGTGTGTCTCATGAAGCTTATCATATCCCTTTTGACAACCCTACAAGCTTCACATGTCCACTTTAAACCTGATTTAGACTCGATCAGGTCAATAATTCGGCCGTTGAGGCCTGCACATTTTTCATGTGAAACATTTTCACATAGCCAGCAGCAAACAAAACCCATCTTAACGTTTGTTCGAACCTGGCAATAAGAATTGTAGCAGACGTACATGTGATAATACAAAACGATAGAGGAATTTAATAATAAAGAATATATATATGCTGAACAAGCACTGTAACTAAAATTAGTAGGAAATGAAAATAGTAGGCAATCTAGGGTTAATTTGCAAGCTACTGATACTTACTTACAAAGCTTATGCACAAAAATAAATTATGCGCGGACGCGGCGACCGAAACGAGAAAACAAACGGAATTACCGGCCAACACAAGAAACCAGATAAAAGAGCGCGGTAGATGAGAGCGCGGCGAGACCGTAAATAAAGAAGAGAGTACGAAGATAGCAGCGAGATAATTTGTACACAAACAAAATGTTAGCGTAAAATTACAAGAACAATTTCACAGGCGCAAAAATAAGTAAACAGAAATGTTTCGCTGTGAAATTGTTTTTGTCTTTGAACACAAAGTTATTTTAAATTGGCTTTATAGTTATTAAAACAATGTGTTTCAACACAACCGATGTCTTACACAATGTTACAAAGCAATTAAGCCAGAAATATTAAACAAAATTAAGTGTTTAAGCGAGGAAAACTTGAAAATAGATAGAAGCGATTAAAAGCACGTCCGTCAGCGAAAGCGAGACGCAAACTATGAATATGAATTGTTACTTTTCAGTTATCGATAGTAGTTAGGTAAGGCTGGCGGCGGCCTCTATCGGGAGCGCGGGGAGTAGTCGGGTACTAACTCTGCACAAAAGCTCTGCGGTGAAGAGTGAGCTTTCTTGGTGGAGTTGCATCAGGACAGCTTTCGCTACTCGATCGAGAGCGTCACGGGCACTTAGTGATCAGCTCAATAAAAGAACGGACGTGCGCAGAGGACGCGCCCAAGAAGAGCAAAAAACGTGAGTAAGGAATAACCGTGAGAAGAGAAGAGAGAAGAGAAAGGCCAATGTAGCGGGCCTGCACCTTAAAAAAATATAAGTAATAAAAACAAGAAAGAAAGGTTATGTTCGGCTCGCCGAAGATTAAATACCCTTGCAATCATGCATGTTGCGTTTATTGGATTCAGTTACCAGTGGTTCCTATGGATGCTGTATGATATAGTAGTCCGATTTAGATGAGATTTGGTCAGTATATAGGGAATAATAGCAAATGAGTAGTGCGTGAATTTAAGTGAAATCGCTCAATAGACATTAAAAATGTTCATACTAAGCCTTTGAACCGATTGTTCTTATGGAAGCTATATGATATAGTCATCCGATCTGGCCGAGTTTAACATATGAACTGCCTGCAGAGAGAATACACATCTGTACCAAGTTTCGTCAAGATAGCTTTAAAACTCAGAGACTAGTTCGCATAGAAACAGACGGACAGACGGACAGACAGACGGACATGGCTAGGGTAAAAAAAACGGCTATAAAAGAAAAGCGAAAGAAAACCAAACGCGTTGTGTGTCAATTGGGCAATTGAGTAAGTGCAGTGTGAACTCTTCTTTCGATCATATACCTTAACACTTCGTGTTCACGAAGCTTTGCGGCGACTCGCGGATAACAACGGATAACTTCATCCCATCTGCCCGAGAACAGCTGCAGTAGCTACGTGTCCTGGCGCCCCGTTTCGATATCACAGAACCCTGCGGCGAACAGCTGAAAACGACGGCGGCATTCTGTTTGGATCTCGCGTCCGGCTTTCCCCCTTTCTGTTTGTCCCTAGCCTCAATTGAGGATTGGGGAAAAGTAATATCGTATTTTATCAACAGTCGGCGACATTCAAGCATATCTTGTGTTGTACTACTCGCATCGCAACGGCGATTTGAAGACAACAGACTGCACTATCAGTGTCTCCTTGACAATATTGTGATTTCAGTCTCAAGTTATAGTGCGTCAAAAATGGAGTCCACCAATCAAGAAATTCGTCATATTTTTCGTTTTTACTACCTGAGAGGTAAAAATGCAACGAAGGCGGCCGCAAAATTTTGTGAAGTTTATGGGCCCGATGCTGTAACGATTCGCAACGCACAGCGTTGGTTCGATCGATTTCGTTCTGGTGCAGTGGATGTGAAAGATGCACCCCGTACTGGTAGACCAATCGTTGTAGCAACTGATCGAATCGTCGAATTTATCCAAGCATGTTGACCGGCATGTTAGCATTCGCTCGATTGGCCAGGAGCTGTGTGTAACCATTTGCAGAAGATAGGATTCCAAAAATAGCTGGATGTTTAGGTGCAACATAAGCTGACGCCAAAAAATATTTTGAACAGAATCAACGCCTGCGATGCACTGCTGAAACGAAGTCGACCCATTTTTTAAGCGGATTGTGACTGGTGATGAAAAGTGAATCACCTATCATAACGCCAAACCAAAAAGACTGTGGTCGAGGCACGGCGAGCCACCCAAACCATCGTCAAGCCCGGATTGACGGCTAGGAAGGTTTGGTTGTGTGTTTGGTGGCACTGGAAGGGGATCATTAACTATGAACTGCTGAACCATGAGCAGACCCTCAATTTAGTCCTCTACTGTGAGCAGCTCGACAGCTTGAAGCAGGCGATTAACCAGAAGCGGAAGCCAGAATTGGTCAAAAGGAATGGTGTAGTGTTCCACCAGGATAACGCTCGGCCTCACACATCATTAATGACCCGCCAAAAGCTACGGAAGCTCGGATGGGATGTCCTATCGCATCCACCGTATATTCCGGATCTGGCACCAAGTGACTACCATGCAAAATGCTCTTGGGGATTCTAACTTGGGTCCAAAAGAGGCTTGCGGGCTTGCCTTCTAGAAAAAAGACACATTTGTGAACAAAACGGTGCATATTTGACTTGAATCAGATAATTCTAAGTATGTCAAATAACGCGTGAAATTACGATCACAAATACGAGACATACAATCCAACGACAGTATGCCATTTTACACTTCGAATACGGGTGTAAAAAATACTATGGTTTAGCTATGTGTTCTTATTTAAATTTGAAGCTTTATAATTACAAAGTTTGACCAAAATCGTTCAACTATTTCGATAGTTTTTTTTTTCGATAAACGATAAAAAATTAAGCCAAAATATAAAATGATGCGAAAAATGTCTGTGTGTAACAATGCATCTTAAAGGAACTCATATAGAAAATATTTGGCAATAACATAAACGTGCTGACCAAGTTTTAAATCATAAACTCGCGAGGCGACTATGACTATAGAATCTTAAAATTACTCCGTGACAGACGGGTGTCCTAATGTTGCGTGTTGACCATAGCGTTCTTTCGTGTCATAGCTTACTTTTAAGACCCCGTACTCAAAAAAAAAAGGGGGTCTATTAGGTACAGGCAGAAGCAGGCGTGGTCGCAGGAAGCAGCATATAGTATACAGCAGCTGGATCTCAGAAACCGTAATGCAAATCAATTTAAATTTACATTTTTGCCCCCGTAAATTGTTAGAAACCATTTTGATAATATCAAAACTTGGAGACGATTAGAGCTATATGGAACTTATTCATACGTTATGTGTATGATACCATTATAAATATTCTAACCAACTTTGGTTCGGATCTTATTGTATCCTATAGCTCCCAACGGACAAATCGGTCGAAAATCGCTTTATTGTATCAAAAACTACACACTAGAATGAGTACGCGGTCTTTTACAGTCGACTCGCTCTATTGTTTTCTGCTTTCACTAGTTTTACAAGCGTGAGTTGATTTTATGTCCTTTGATTAAACATTCCTTTTATTTTTAACATTAGAGGTTTTACAAAGAGCAATTTTAAATTCTCTTGCAGCTTATATCTTTATGTTCTTCATATAGTTAGGTGTATAAAATAAAGTCCCATAAATATCCCATGTTATGATTTCTGAAGTCATTCTTTATAATGTTCAATCCACTGTCAAATGAAAATTCAAGGTTTCGCTTGCCATTTCAGTGTATTTGGTTGAAATTTAATGGCTCTTGGCCACTCGAGACTATTTCTGTCAAGTTAAGGTGTCGCGTGTTAAATAAAATACACATCTTTAATTTAGCTTACACATTTTGGTCGTGGTATGTCATTGCATCAGTTGGGATTACAATCTGCTTTCAGACGACATTTTTGTATAATCACTTTGGAGATATAATAATGCTTACAGAAAATTGCTGTACCACTTTGATGGGAGTTTTGAATTTTATTCGCTTATTACATTTGCGGTTTAACCAAAAATTGTTCCGAAATATCATTCAGCAATTTGTAAACGATATTTGGATACCAGAGTAAGTAAATAAACTAACATCTATTTACAGATTATGTGGTTAGCGTTGTCTTGCACAAAAGAATCATACACAGTCATACGTTATTATCGCAGACCGTTCTTTAGCGATAATAATAAATGTCTGTTGAGCCGTTAATTTGAAATTAAATTGGATAACTTTCGTTAAGTTTGCATGTTGCCAGATCACTGATAAGAAAGCTTTCTCTTATCAGCTGCTTAGAAAAAAGCTTATCTGCATAGTTGCACGGACTGCATTTTTTGACAAGAGCTGTCACAAAAAGAGCTTTTATTTTACTAAACCGGGAAATGAGACTCGTGGTTTGGTTTGATCGATCTCTTGAATTTTGTCTGCAGATCACACTAGACGTGTTTTCTAGTATCAGCAAATAAAGCAAGGCTTTACCTAACCTGCTTGAGGTATCTAACCTCCAACCTAAATCGCTGGATATTGGCTCTTCAGCCCCAGCCTCATCTTGCCTTCAAGTGAATGCACTGCTCTCCCGGATTAAGGTATCCGTGGAAGGCTGAAGCAACCGAACCGGATCTACATCGAGTCCCCAACCTTGCGTCAGTGCTACAACTGGCAAGAGGAGCCCCATTGTGTTGGTTACATCGTAGTGGGTGCACTGATTGACGTACGTGCTATACGTTGGAGATCCAACACTCAGACGAACGGCAAATCCATACCGCATTAAGGGAACAATCTTGCTGAAGCAATTGAATCGGATCCTTCTTGGATCGAGAACTTGAGTCAATACTCAAAGTGGCCAGCGCAGCACCTTACGGTTACACTCTTGGCTAAGTCGTAGTGGGTCCGTTGTGGTCCTACATTTTCCATCGGCCGATTTTGCTTGAGCCATCGCTTTTATAAGCCCCGGAGGCCTCGGTGCTGAAACCTGGAAGCCCCTAAAGCCATCGTTGTCCGTCTCGGCTCCTGATTCTGGAGGATTGACATACAAAAGCTGAGCAAAATGTGTTATATTGATTTGTGATAGGAAAATTTAGGAACATGTGTGTAAAAGAGTTGTGCATTTGGTAATTTGATTCACAGTGTATCTTGTGCATAGTGGAGTTGCAAGTTAAAGTGAAGTCACGTAAAGAAAAATTTAAAGAAAAGAAAAAAAAAAAAAAAAGAAAAAAACCAAGTCTTTTATCCGAAACGGATAAAAGCTTTGATCGAAGCTGAGCTGGTGACCGAGATCAGAGATCAGTGTTCGCAAGTGCTTATGATTGTGTCAATAACAGCTGTGTAAAGCTTTTATACCCTACATTGGTTGAGTTCATACATTATCACATACATTTGAACATACATACAAAATAACCCCCAAATAATTAAAGTAACACCAGTTATAATACAGGCTGTTATTGTCCTCTCAATAAGATAACTTAAATTAACGAGCAAATTAATTATTGCTGGCTATAAGAAAAAAAAAAACAAAAAACATAAACAAAACAAAAATTAAATAAAAAATTTAAAAGGTTAAATGGAAGTAGTAATATATATACAAATATTTTCTTCCTGCTTCTTATTCTCTTTCGCTACTGGCAACCTTTTAACGTAAATCAATTACAATATTCTAAATATAACTAATTTGAAAAAAAAAACATTGAATTTTATTAAAGTAAATAACTAATTATTATAATGAAAAATATTATTTAAATTTTCTATTACTAGCCATAACCCTACTTTTTGTCCACTGTTATTATGATATTGAAAAATGCCTGCTATCTACCTATAACGAGAGTTAAAGTAAAGATAATCATTTAAAGATAAATTTAGATATAAACCTGAATCAAATTAGACAAATTCTCAGCACGTTTTAGAAAAGATTGTAACAAAATTGTATAGTATTGCTAGTTAAGAATTATGAATTATACCATGGGCGATAGAATTCCTTATGCATGGGTTTCTTAGAAAAACGTCAAGAAAAATCCAAACGATCTGTTCCATTGTTAGAATAAAAATGAAGCTTATAATGAATTGAATTTTTGGGTTTTCCTGATGACTTGAGGACGTAATTAAATGTAGTTTTGTATTTGGGGATTTTCAGAAAAATATAAAGCGCAGAAAATCTAATGGTTGGGTGGGTAATGGTTGGGTGTTCTAATTCAGTAGGGACTCTTTAATTTAAATTTTGTAACAAAGCGTAGTTGTCGGACTTGGCAAAACCCACACCATTATCCCGAAAGAGCTATGGGAGCTATAAGGGTCCCGCCCGCCTTGATCGCACAACTCGGTGATCCTTATGTGTCACGCGTTTCGGTACACTGGGCATTTAAGGACAAAGACAATATACAATTCGTTGTTGTTAGCACGCTATACATTCGACGTCGCTAGTTTCTATCAGTAGTTTTATATCTTGTTTTGTTTTTGCAAGATACTTAAATTATTAAATACTTAGTCGACTGAAAAGGAGTTCGTTCTTCACATACAGCTGATATTTTAAATGCAGCAAAAACACATATTATCGTAAGAATCGATTTATGGTAGATAAATAGAAACTTTGAATTTTGCATCAGTTTTACAAAAACTCCAAAAAACAAGATATGTATAAAACTACAGTCGAGCACGCCCGACTCTGCACTCTCTGCATTTTATTTCCGATTATTTGAATAATATCGAAATCTGGGTATATCAATTGGAATAAAAAAACACGTTGAAACAAAATACATTTGGTTGTATATATGCACATACATACACGTTTGACTTTATATGTATGCACATACATATGAATATGTGTACATGTAATACATATACACGTTTGACGTTATATGTATGCACAAACATATGAATATGTGTACATGTAATACATATACCATTGTTCCGCACGGCACGCGTCCGAGGGCAGCACCGCCGCTACACATGCAGCGTAAACGTTCGTTCATATGCTTCTGTGTTTCTGTCCCGCTAGCACAAATGCAATGACATTGACTTCAATTATAAACTTAAATACGTGTCTAGCTCCTCTCTTGTTTATAGTTGGATCTTTATTCAACTTTCAGAATAGTTTGATATAATTTGTTCGTGACATCGAAAAACAAGAAAGAAAAGTACAGTCAAGCTCGCCCGACCGTAGAATACTCTCTGCATTTTATTCCCGATCATATTAATAAAATCTTCATCCGAGTATATCAGCTGATAGTAATTGCATTAAAATACATTGAAAGTGTCTGTATGAATGCACATACATATGTATAAATTTGACATTACATGTATGTACACACATATGTATGTATGTGTGTATATGTAATACATATACAATTGCTCGGCACAGCCAGCATTCGCGGGCAGCGCTGCCGCTAGAAAGCAGCGAAAACGTTCGCTCACATGTTTGTATGTTTCTGTCTCGCTTGCAGACATGCAGTGAAATGGCGTTAAATAATAAACTTTGTTACGTGTCTAGCTCTTTTGTTTATTGTCCGATTTATATACAACTTTCAGGATAGTTTGATATAATTTTACGATAAGAACATATGCCCTTAAATCGGTATTGAAGTTTGCAAATTATTTTATTTCTTGTGGGAAAGGGGGGCGTGGCAGCCAAAATTTTTTAATGACATTGCATTTGTGCTATCTCTAGGAACCTGCGTACCAAAATTGGTGTTCCTAAGTGCCATAGTTACTGAGATATTCGCCTAAAACATCAATTTTTTACAAGATGTGTCTAGTTTTTTGTTCATTGTGGGCGAACGGGGCGTGGCATCGAAAAAGATTCTTGTATTGACTTACTTAATATCGAGTCGATAGAGACCAAATTCAAACTTGTAGCTCTTACCATCTCTGAAATCTGTTTGTTCATACGGACGGACAGACAAACAGACGGACAGACGGACATGGCTATATCGACTCGGCTTCTGATGCTGATCAAGAACGTATGAACAAATAGATTTCAGAGACGGTAAGAGCTACAAGTTTGAATTGGGTCTCTATCGACTCGATAGTTTGAATTTAGTCAGTATCAACTCGATATTTAGTCAGTCAATACAAGTTAATAAATGGACAACAAGACTTTTAGGTTTGAGCACAAAAATTGAACTGATTTTATTTCCAACATTCCTCGGCTTGTATAGCATACAATTACATCGGAAAACAGCTCTCCTCCCTGATATTTATAATTTAGTCTTTTACCACAAGCACAGGATAGAGCGCAGTTATATTTAGATCTAGTCTTATTTAAGGCTTCGTTTCCAAGCATGGAAACGGGTCGCAAGCAGAGATAAACAAAAGTATTCTTAGAGTAGAAATTTTGGGTTTACATAGTTTCTTAAAATTATCACTGCGTTGATATTGTCTCGTTACATAATATGTTCATGATTGAACATTCTGCCACGGGCCACAAAAAAGTGGTTACTTAAGAGAAGTAATAATGACATATTCATACTAATGTTTTAACATATTTTGTTGTTGTTTTCTTTATGGATGCAGAAACGTTATAGTTTGTAGTCTTCTTGTTACATTTATTTTTCTTATTATCTAAATAATTATGATAATTATTATTATCAAACAGATAATACGTGACCGGAGACATGATGAAATTTTCTCAATTTCGCTTCGATTCACTTTCGCTGACGGACGTGTTTTTAATTGCTTCTATCTATTTTCAAGTTTTCATCGCTCAAACACTTATTTTTGTTTAATTTTTTGTGCATAAACTTTGTAAGTAAACATCAGTAGCTTGCAAATTAACCCTAGACTGCCTACTATTTTCATTACACCATGAATTCTCAAAATGAGTGAAGGGGTCTATAAAGTTTGTTTGGAGCAAAATGTGTGAAACAGGCAAAAGGTGGCTTTTCCGACCCCATAAAGGATATATATTCTTGACCAGCATTAACAGCCGAGACGATATAGCGTTGTCCGTCTGTCTGTCCGTCCGTCCGTACGAACACCTGGATCTTTAAAATTACAAGAGCTTGAGCCACCAAATTTGGAATGAAGTCCGTCTATATGTCAGGCAGGTTAAGTTTATTTCAAATTTTTGCCCTGCTCTAGCTCCCATAGGACAAATCGTTCGAAAATTGGTGATTTGTATGGAGACATGAAGTTTTAGTTGAGCGATTGCAACAAAACTAACACATTATGTGTATGGTACCACTATAACTAAACACACCAAGGTTGGTCCAGATCGGACAACTATAGCCTATAGCTCCCATAGGACAAATCGTTCGAGAATTGGTGATTTATATGGAGACATGAAGTTTTAGTTGAGCGATTGCAACACAACTAACACATTACGTGTATGGTACCAATATAACTTAACACACCAAGTTTGGTCCGGATCGGACAACTATAGCCTATAGCTGCCATTGGACAAATTGCTCGAAGATTGGTGACTTGTATGGAAAATTGCGCACTAGAAGGAGTACGGGGTCTTTTACAGTCGGCTCGCTCGACTGTAGCCTTTCTTACTTGTTTTCGACTAATTTAAGTTACAGTGTTTATTATTATATTTCTGTTTTTTTTTTTGTATTAGTACTCAAAGATTTAAAAGTCTTGAATGATTCTCCAAAGTGTAAAAAGGCCAATTTTAGATTGTCGATTGGCCCTAATGAACTTTCGGTCCCTTCACAGCTTTGTCCTCCCACTCTGTCCGCACCTTCCTTAATAAATTTTTCATCCCCATCTACAAATGTAGCAGTTAGTAGGGATGACAATTTTACTTTATCAACAGAAGATATCCCTACAAACACCGAAGTTATAGTTTTTGATTAGTTTTTGTCTAATAAAATGACTGTTGTAGGAGTTCCGCCAAAAAAGCAAATATTTGTTTTCAGGCTTGCCCCTGATACCACATCGGATGATGTCAATGCCTTTATTCAGGGTAAATCAGAAGCCAACATTACGGTGGAAAAATTCCAGTTCTCGTATCTTCGGAAATTTCCTCTTTGAAAGTAAGTGTTCCTGCCAAATATTTCAGCACAATTTACTGTAAAGAATTTTGGCCTGACCACCTAATAATAAAAGAATATACAGCGAAGAAAAGAAATCGAACTCCGATTGCACTGCCTCCCAAACCTGTTTCGGCCTCTGATGCCGGAAAAAACTAACTTCCTCCCTCTCATTCGCCTATCAAAATGTTAGAGGTCTTTGTAGTTAGCTAAGTAATATTTATTTAAATTGTCTGTCATTTCATTTTCAAGTCGTGGCCTCGGAAGAAGTAATCATCGATGGCTCTATAGATATTGAATTTGTTGCTATTAAGTTATGCCTAAATAACATAAGTGTTTTCATTTCCTATATTCCTCCATGATCTGATTTTTTTTTTGGATGGTTTGTTTGGGATTTCATTGTTTCAAATCAATTCTATCCCAAATTCGTTAAATTAAATGCTCGATTTGATTTTTGTTTTGGATCCATCCTGCTTTTCTATTTCCCGTAACACTTCCTTATCCAACCCTGAAGATCCTTATCATCCGACTTTGGAGGTGTTGGTTGACTTACCTATTAAGGTGACCAGTACTAGTAGTAAATCTACTAAGCGTATTCGTCAGTTTCGGAAAACCGATTTTAACAGGTTAAATAAACTGTTATCCGAGACTGACTGGACCCAACTGTTCATGTGTAGAGATGTGGTAAGTGCAATCACAATTTTTTATTATACTTTGAATTCCCTACTTGATGTCTGTGTTCCGGGTTGTGTGCCAACTAGGTCCAACAAGCCTGTTTGGTTTACCCACGAGTTAACATTCCTTACAAATAGGAAGTCGAGATTTTATAAGGGATTCAGGAAAACTGGCTCTTCCTTATATCTCTCTCGCTATCTGATTGCACGATCTGATTTCTCTGTCTTGAATGATCGTTGCTATAAGGAATACCTTACTGACTGTGGGCAACAGTTCCGAAGGGATCCTAGACGGTTTTATAACTTCGTTAATTCGAAGCGTAAATCATCAACGCTTCCATCTAGTGTAGTCTTTGAGAGAGAAACTGCTAACTCAGATCAAGCTATTTCCGATTTATTTGCCGATTTTTCCAAACTACTTATAGTGTGCAGGATTATAGTTCTAATTCACCTTACCGTTATTGTGAAAATTCTTTCAATTTTAATTTCGCACCAGTAATCACTGAAAGTTCGCTTTTACTTAATCTAATCGCTTCTACTTAATCTTAGAAACTGTGAGGACGGCCTTTTAAAGCCCCTGTATAAACTATTTACTTTGTCTGTTGAATCATGCTGTTTCCCTGAAGTTTGGAAATCATCTTACATTATTCCTCTTCACAAAAAAGGAAACAAATCCAATGTCTGCAACTATAGAGGTATTTCCAAGTTGTCTGCTATTCCCAAGACATTTGAGAAATTAATAACTTCTCAACTGCAACATTTCTGCAGGTCTATAATTTTACCCTCTCAGCATGGGTTTGTGAAATATAGATCCACTACCACTAACCTGTTAGAGTTTACATCATTCGTTTTGCAGGGCTTTGATAAAAAATTGCAAACTGACGTCATTTATATAGATTTTAGCAAGGCTTTTGACTCCGTTAACCACAGCCTCTTAATACATAAATTCAATCTTTTGGGACTGTCTTATAACTTTATACTGTGGATTTTGAACTACTTAAGTTCTAGAACACAACAGGTTTATTTTAATGAAACACTATCTAAGTCTGTTCAAGTTACTTCGGGTGTTCCATAAGGCAGCCATCCTGGTCCTTTGTTGTTTATTTTGATTATAAATGATCTGCCATCAGCAATCAGTCACTCTCGGGTGCTCATGTATGCCGATGACGTTAAACTCTGTGTATTGGCCACAGAGTCACTCCTTGGAACCAGGTTACAATCTGATCTTTATAGCTTTCAAACCTGGTGTCAAGCTAATTTTTTAAATCTTAACTATAGTAAGTGTAACGTAATGTCCTTCAGTAGGTGACTCCCTTTTCTAAACAATTATATTCTGAGTGGCAACTCCCTTCACAGAATTGAGCCGGTCATTGATTTGGGTATCCTTATGGATCCAAAACTCAAGTTTGATAGGCATGTTTTATCAATTACTAACCGTGCTTTTGTTGTCCTGGGTTTCGTAAAGCGCTGGTCGAAAGAATTTAACGATCCCTATTTAATAAAAACACTTTTCACCACCTTGGTACGTCCTATTCTTGAATATGGATCTTGTGTTTGGTCGCCCCAATACAGGATTCATCAAGAGAGGGAGATTATCAACTGTGCCGGTCGGTTTTTTTCAACGCTCCGTTTATTTTATTATTTCCTCTTAAATTTGGGAATTTTAATTGATTTTTATTTATCATTAAATTTTTATTAAGTGATACCCTAAATCTGGTTTGTGCAAAGTCGGTTTTCAGTATGCATTTTAGCAAAATATAGACAATTTTATTAATACAGCGTCTCAGCTGTGTTTTTGTTTGTGCCCGTTTTTGCTGTGACCTTTGCTCCTTTCACGTTGCTCAGCTGAGCAATAATAAGTTTGTGTATTGCTCGCTTGACTCAATTCTCTTTTGCGCTTGCGTCCACGCATTGCCTTTGTTGTTTTAACTGTTTTGTTAATATTTTGTTTTTGCACTTTTTGCGAATTCTGCTTTCGAGCATATATGTTTACATCAAAGCAAGCTTTTCATTCATATTCATTTCGTTTTCACTCCAAATTGTTTTAAAGTATTTTGAGTGAAATGGCCTGCTGTAAGAAAAATTGCTCTTATGGCCCATCTCGGGACAGTGACCAACCTTATTATGTGCACTGTTGGCTGCGCGATAACATTATGCACAATAAATGTGCAGGTCTCACTGGGCGTGAATTTGAAAAATTCATTTCCTCTGCCAAATTAGGAAGTGCTGGATTAAAATAGTCATGCCCAGTATGTATTGAGTTGCAATGCGATTTTTCACGTATGTACAATGCTCTGAAAAAACAATTTCTCAAACTGCGCTCACTCGCTAAGCAACTTAGTACTGATTTTGATGTTAGTGCTGACTTGCTTAGTGACTATAAATTTGAGACTCCACCTGAAAAGGTGTTGAGTTCTCAACCACATCTTTCGATACCTCTTCCACCTGGTTCTCTCCTTACATCACCGTTGCGTAGTTTGCCTTACTTGTTATCATTTTCTCCTTCTCCCTGTAACTCCTTACCTCCCAATTCACCCACTCCTCCAGCAACATCACCAGTACCCGACCGACCCTTAGGTGTTTGCAGCGATATGCTATGCCTGCCCCTCCAATGGCCGCCCCATCACCTATTGTGACTAAATCTGTGGCTGTTAATGGAACAGTGGCTACGAGTAAAAACTCGAAGAGCCCCCCTTTTCGGCGTAACAGTCGCTCTGTTGCAAGTAAAAACTCCAAAAGCCCTCCAAGTCGACGTAATAGTCACCCCGTTGCTACTCCCATACTAGTTCAATCTCCCCTGCTTGCGGTCGTGGCTCCACGTAAGCAGATATTAATCTCTATGCTATCTGCAGATACGACCATTGAGTCAATTGCATCTTACATCGCTACTAAAACTCCTGGTAGCGTTTTAATATCAACATTCAATTTCTCTGAGCCAAGAGAAATCTCGTCATTTAAGATTAGTGTGTCCCCTGATATATTTCCTACCATATGTGATCCAAAGTTTTGGCCTCTACATATGATTGTTCATGAGTTCAAACAGAAAAATAGAACTCGTTCAGTCATCTTTCCGACTAGTGATTCGACTCAAGCGGCCCCAATCATAAACTCAAAAATCTAGACTCTGACCATCTTTTCATTCAGTATCAGAATGTTAGGGGTCTTGGGTCTAAGTAAAACAGTTACATAAGAATAGTTTGTCTTTTGATTCTGACATTGTTGCATTTTCAGAGACTTGGCTTAATTCTAGCATATCTGATAATAAAATTATGTTATCTCATTATAACATTTTCAGGCGCGATCGTCTTAATCGACGCGGAGGTGGAGTTCTTATTTCAGTAAAATCCTCCCTTAATGCTGAAATAATAGATGTTTCACCACTGGACGAAATTGAATTTGTTGCCTTAAGGTTACTTTTTCGTCATTTGCCCTTTATGTAACTTGTTCCTATATTCCTCCGTCCTCAGAAATGTCGGTTTATTTACAGCATTTCAATTTCATCAAAGAAATATTTAGCCACATTCGTGATTGTGATTTCTTTGTGATACTAGGAGATTTTAACTTGCCAAACGTGTTCTGGTCGTTTTTCGAGAAGTTTGACTACATACCCACACCCAATAATGACTTTTTAAATAGTTTGATTGATTTTCCTTTTTTTTTTCAAATCAATCATGTATCTAATCGTCTAAACCAGATGCTGGATCTTATCTTCGTTAATGATTCATCCAGTGCCATTGTCACTAGATCTTCTCCTGTAGTTTCTCCTGAAGATTCTTTTCATCCTACTCTCGAACTTTCCCTGTCTTTCCCTAACTTAATCCATTCACCTCCTTTATCCCCTTCCAAGTTGCGCTGTTGCTTTCGCAAAGGAAATTTTTCTTTGCTAAATCAACTTATATTTGCTACTGACTGGTCTATACTATACAGCACGAATGATATTAACATAGCTGTCAAGTATTTTTACAACATATTAAATTCAATCTTTGATGTCTGTATTCTATATAGTGTTGTTAAGTCCGTTTCACATAAATCTCCTTGGTTCTCACCAAGACTATCTAACTTAAAAAATAAAAAATCAAAGTATTTTAAAAAGTTTAAGCAGACAGGTTCTAGCTTAGACTTTTTAAATTATTCTAAAGCAAAAGCAGCCTTTACCCTTCTTAATTCTCAATGCTATGAAAATTAAATCGTTCGTTGCAAGAATCAATTTGCGCTCGATCCTAAACAATTTTATAACTTTGTTAACTCCATACGCAAGTCTTCTACTTAAGCCCATTCTTTTTTCTTTAATACCACTAAAGTAAGTGAGGACTCGACTGCTTCCGATATCTTTGCTAACTTTTTCAATCTACGTATTCCCCTAGTCCGCCTACTAACTTCTTTTACCCCTTTAAACTCCCATCCTCTAATTCCGTTTTTTTCCTTATATTTCTGATAGTTGCCTGCTCTCGTCCATTAACAATCTAAAATCTTCCTTCTCTCCTGGGCCTGACAACATTCCTAGTTGCGTGCTTAAGGAGTGCTGTTCTTCTATAATTAAACCTCTTTCAATCCTTTTTAACCTCTCTTTGGAATCCTCTGTCTTCCCTTCTTTTTGGAAAGAATCTTACATTATCCCTCTGCATAAAAAAGGTTGTAAGTCGGGCAATCCGCAATCCCTAAGCCTTCGAAAAGATAATTACTTCGACTTTGCAACACCTCTGCAAGTCAATTATCTCCCCCGCCCAACACGGTTTGGTTAAGAGTCGGTCGACTTCGACCAATCAATTGGAATTTACCTCTTTTGTAAATGAGGCATTCCTTAATAGAATGCAAACTGATGTCATCTATACTGACTTCATTAAAGCGTTTGACTCTGTTAATCATAACCTCCTTCTGCATAAACTAACCATTTTAGGCTTCCCACCTTCCCTTCTTCTGTGAATATCATCATATCTTACAGGTAGGACCCAACGGGTTATGCTTAGGTCAGCCATCTCTGAATCGGTTTTCGTTACTTCTGGAGTTCCCCAGGGTAGTCACCTAGGCCCTCTATTTTTTAATCTTTTTATAAATGACCTTTCCTCTTCACTAACCCATTGATTATTATTGTCTTATAAGGATCCCCCAGATCATACGCTTCTTCAAGATGATTTAAATTCTATGCACAACTGGTGCATAACTAAACTCTTGAACCTAAATTTTTCCAAATGCCTGTTTATAATGATTAACAGGGTGACTCCTTTCTAAGCCAACTATTACATTGACAATATACCTTTAAAATGTATATTGTCAGTCGATGACCTTGGTGTTCTTTTTGATAATAAATTAAGTTTCACACATCATATTTCCACTGTAGTTAATAAAGCTAAGGGAACTCTTGGATTTATTAAACGCTGGTCTAAGGAATTGAATGATCCATTCGTCGCCTGGTCCCTGGTCCCTGGTCCAACCCATTCTTGAGTATTGCTTATGTGTCTGGTCTCCTCAAAATGCTCATAGTCAAGCTTTAATTGAGTCAGTACAGTAACAGTTTTTACTCTTCGCGCTTCGAGGACTTAATTGAGACCCTAATCTTCGCCTTCCATCTTAAACCAACAGACTCTTGCTTCTGCATCCTCCATTCCTTACTAATCGGAGAAGAGTTCTTGGAGTCATTTTCCTCCATAAATTAATAATCGGTGACATCTGCTTCCCATCTCATTAGGAACGCTTTAAATTTAATATTCCCACCAGGTACTACATCCCCTTATTTCTTTCTACATGCACTACTGACTACGCTTTACGTAATCGTTTTCGTGTATTATTCGCTAATTACAATGAACACTACAAAATCATTGACACATCTCTCTCTCTCTCTCTCTCTCTCTCTCTCCAATCTTAAAGCTTCTCTTTACAACCAACTCCGTTATATCTCTTATATCAAGGGCAGTAAGAATGGAGACGTAGAGACTTCATTTTTCCCCCTTAAATCAGAGATCTTTCATGCTTGTTTTGGCATAATTTTTTATTGATCTGGTTGGCTTTTTCTGGGTTTTTCCCAGCCCTTGCAACAAATGTTGGATCAATTTCTTTGCTTTTTATTCCCAGATTAATGATCTAATTACTTTCTTTTTTAATTTCAGTTTAATTAAAATTTTTTTACTAATTACTTTTTAATGTAATCATTAATTTTAATTATGTGTCTACACATAATTTATTCATATAGTTAGATACTCGCGGCTGCTTTTAGTCCGCGTTAATAAATAAATAAAATCGAACAACTATATTGTATAGCTCCCATAGCGACGATCGGTCAAAAAAATGATCGAAATATGAATTTATATGAAAACTTTTGCGTTGGCCAAGCAATCTTAGTGAAACTCACACAGAATATATATATTTATATTTTTGTGTGCCCGTGGATTCATTTAACTTGAAAGGGGCTATTTTCTGACTTCCAATGAGCTAGCTTAGTGAAACTCACACAGAATATATTTGTCAATAATATAAACATATTGACCAAGTTTGATCCAAATCAGACAACTATATCGTATAGCTACCATAAGGACAATCGGTAAAAAAAATGCTCCAAATATGAATTTATATGGAAAATTTCTGCGTTGGCCAAGCAATCTTACGAAACTCACACAGCATATATTTGCCAATAATATAAACATACTGACCAAGTTTCATCCAAATCAGGGGACTATATCGTATAGCTCCCATTGGGACGATCGTTTCGAATAATGCTCTAAATATGAGTTTGTATGAAAATTTTCTGCGTTTCCCAAGTCATCTGAATTAAACTTACTAGGGTCCATTGCCTTAACGATTGTACTATTGTTAATAATATAATAAAACTGAGTAACGGGTGTCCTAAAGTCGCGAGGCGACTACAGCATTCATTCTTGTTTTTTATTTAGTTAGTAATCTGTGGGAAAGGAGTTATTGCGTTTTTATGTTGCTTTTGTGAAATATTTTTCCCGATTATTTCTTATACTTAGCTATTAGTTTAGATCCTAGGCATGTGTTTTGTTTGACGAAGATTTCCTGTCCGCTTTTGTAGTCTTGTATTTTTTTCATTCAGTGTTATGATGCTCCAAGTCTGTTGCCTGTTCTGTTTTTTTTTTTTTT
This sequence comes from Drosophila cardini, assembly GCA_018903735.1. Taxonomy (NCBI): domain Eukaryota; kingdom Metazoa; phylum Arthropoda; class Insecta; order Diptera; family Drosophilidae; genus Drosophila; species Drosophila cardini. The sequence continues at coordinate 80,403 of JAEIGM010000113.1, forward strand.
CTTTCTCTATGTTATCTTTTTTTGATTTCTCGTAACATTCCGGGTCCGTTGTAATTTATGTGCCAAAAAACACATCTAAAGGTCGCATATTGATTACTGAATGGATCGATGAATAATATTCGCTTACTGCTCTATCTAATAGTTCTTTAAAATTGCTCTGCGTTTAGTTAATTCCAAGACACCTTATTATTTCAGATAAGGTGGAATATAGTCTTTCCACTTGTCCGTTGACTGAACTTGTGTAAGGAGGGCTTTATAAATTTCGAAACTCAACTCTCAACTCTCTAAGCATGAAAGTGATGGTTTCTAAATTAATTGATTTTTCGTTATCCATCACTATACACTTTAGTACTTCATAGTAGAACACCAAGTCGTGTAATGGTTCTTGAATGTCCTGGATTGCTTTTAATTTAATAAGTTTTGCCTGAGATAATTTTGATAATTTATCTAGTTCCGTTAGTACTAGTACTTTTCCTGTGGAATAGATGTCTACATGGATGATTTCACCTGGATACTGTGGAATAGGTGTTTCCTTTAACTCGGGATTTGCTGGGTGCCTGTTGTACTTTTGTTCTTTACATACCCTGCATTGTTTAATATGATTTGTAGTTTTCTCTTTCATTTTGGGGAAGTAGAATTTTTCCAAAAGTTGTGCCTTATTTTCTGTTAGGTATTTGTGTTGGTGTTCTTTTAATTTTTCTTCTTCTTATTCTATGTTTGTCAAAATGTCTTGAACCTGTTATGACGTGAATCTGATTTTTTATACCCTTGCAGAGGGTATATTAATTTTGTCACGAAGTTTGTGACGCATTGAGGGAAGCATCTCCGACCCCATAAAGTATATATATTCCTGATCAGCATCAACAGGCGAGTCGATATAGCCATGCCCGTCTGTCTGTCCGTCTGTTTCTATGCAAACTAGTCTCTCAGTTTTAAAGCTATCTAAATGAAACTTGTGTATTCTCTCTGCAGGCAGATCATTTGTTAAAATCGGCCGGATCGGATGACTTTTTCATATAGCTCCCATAGGAACAATCGGTTGAAATTTTTTTTGACCTATTTCACGCAAATTAAGCCTATATGCATTTAGTTCCAAACCCCATGTGCAAACCAAATTTCATCCGAATCGGACCACTATATCATATAGCTGCCATAGAAACAATCGGTTGAAAATGATGAAAATGCCTAGTATGAAAATTTTCAGTGTCGATTGAGCGATTTCAACCAAACTCACGTCATAAACATTTGCTATCATTCCCCAGCTGTTGACCTAATTTCATTTGGATCGAACCACTATATCATATAGCTTCCATAGGAACAATCGGTTCAAAGGCTTAGTATGAAAATTTTTTATGTCTATTGAGCGATTTTTTTTAAAGTGTAAAGGATAGATTCTTTGTATTCTTCCCATTATGTCTTCTGATGTTATAATTTCATTAAAACTGAAGGGTTTAAATACCTTTTTAAGATGTCCAGTATTTCCTTTTCATTATAATTTGGTTATTGAATCGTATGCCTATGGAATGTTGGGAATGGGATATGGAAATTATAACTGATTAAATCATCTTTCTTAATGAAGATTGCATTTTTAAACGCATTGATAGGGATTTCTACACTGAAAATTAAGATTTCTGCTGAACTTTTAGATTGATTTGGCTAGGTCTCGATAATGCGTCTGCGACTTCGTTACTTTTACCTGGTTTGTACAATAGTTCGTAGTTATATTCCGCAAGGTATGCTTTCCATCTTTTACTGCTAAGTGAATAAAAGAGGTTGGTGATCTGTGTAAATTATAACTTTTACTCTACCATAAAAATAGTTTGTGAGTCCTTAAAATGCCCAAACTACGGCTAGCGTTGATTTCTGGTTAGTGGCGTAATTTTCCTCTGCTTTGGAAAGCGTTCTTGAGAGAAAAGAACTTGGTCTGTCGCCTTGGGATAGCACTGCGCCTATAGCGTAATCGGAGGCATCTGTTATAAAAATAACTTCGTTGGACACTAGGGAATTTTTGATTTTATTGAAAGCTTCTTTTGCTGCTTGGTTCATGTTAATTATTTTTTTCTTTGAATTGTTCTTGGACACTTGTCCGTCTTTCCCTCTTAAAAGGGAGCTAAATGGTTTAGCTAGCTTAGCAAAATCTCTTATGAACCTGCTTTAGTAACCTACTAAACCTAACAATGTTCTTAAATCTTTAAAAATTCTGGGCTCTGGTTAATTAAATGTTGCTAGTACTTTGTTTTGGTTAGTTTCAATGCCTTTTCGGAAAAGACAAACACTAAAAATTTGACCTTGTTTTTGTAAAGCTCGCATTTGTCCCATTGAAATTTTATATCGGCATCTTGAAGAGTTTGGAAAATTGTTGGAAGGTATTTTAAATATATGTCTTGAAATTTGAAAATATTTATACTTCCTTTGGGAAAAGGGGGCGTGGCAGCCCAAAAATTTTACTGGTATTATATTTATGCTGTCTCAATGAACTTTCGTACCAATATTGGTATTCGTAAATGTCATAGCTACTGAGATATTCGCCTAAAACATCAATTTTTTACGAGGTATGTCTAATTTTTTGTTTATTGTGGGCGAACGGGGCTTGGCATCGAAAAAAAAAAAGATTCTTGTATTGACTGACTAAATATCGAGTCGATATTGACTAAATTCAAACTAATAGTACTTACCATCTCTGAAATCTGTTTGTTCATACGGACAGACGGACATAGCTATATCAACTCGGCTGGTGATGCTGATCAAGAATATATATACTTTATGGCGTCTGCCACGCCTCCTTCTGCCTGTTACATACATTGCAACGAATACAATATACCCTTTTACTCTACGAGTAACAGGTATAATCATCATTTCGGATAAAAAACTCATTTTTTTAAATTATTTATTTAGACGTTGATGTACTAACGAGACAGTACATTAAAGTGGCCCAACAACACCATGCAACGTGCTTGTTAACGAGCGGAACCCTGCAAATAATGCAGACAACTCCCGCCCAACCGACCGAGGGGCACACCGCAAAACGTGCGGCTAACGAAAAACGCGAAACGGATTTACCAATAAAAACAAATACAATATAATAACAAGAAAGAAAGGTTATCTTCGGCTCGCCGAAGATTAAATACCCTTGCAGTCATGCATGTTGCGTTCATTGGATTCAGTTACCAGTGGTTCCTATGGATGCTGTATGATATAAATGTCCGATTTAGATGAGATTTGGTCAGTATATAGGGAATTTTTGATTTTATTGAAAGCTTCTTTTGCTGCTTGGTTCATGTTAATTATTTTTTTCTTTGAATTGTTCTTGGACACTTGTCCGTCTTTCCCTCTTAAAAGGGAGCTAAATGGTTTAGCTAGCTTAGCAAAATCTCTTATGAACCTTCTTTAGTAACCTACTAAACCTAACAATGTTCTTAAATCTTTAAAAATTCTGGGCTCTGGTTAATTAAATGTTGCTAGTACTTTGTTTTGGTTAGTTTCAATGCCTTTTTCGGAAAAGACAAACACTAAAAATTTGACCTTGTTTTTGTAAAGCTCGCATTTGTCCCATTGAAATTTTATATCGGCATCTTGAAGAGTTTGGAAAATTGTTGGAAGGTATTTTAAATATATGTCTTGAAATTTGAAAATATTTATACTTCCTTTGGGAAAAGGGGGCGTGGCAGCCCTAAAATTTTACTGGTATTATATTTATGCTGTCTCAATGAACTTTCGTACCAATATTGGTATTCGTAAATGTCATAGCTACTGAGATATTCGCCTAAAACATCAATTTTTTACGAGGTATGTCTAATTTTTTGTTTATTGTGGGCGAACGGGGCTTGGCATCGAAAAAAAAAAAAGATTCTTGTATTGACTGACTAAATATCGAGTCGATATTGACTAAATTCAAACTAATAGTACTTACCATCTCTGAAATCTGTTTGTTCATACGGACAGACGGACATAGCTATATCAACTCGGCTGGTGATGCTGATCAAGAATATATATACTTTATGGCGTCTGCCACGCCTCCTTCTGCCTGTTACATACATTGCAACGAATACAATATACCCTTTTACTCTACGAGTAACAGGTATAATCATCATTTCGAATAAAAAACTCATTTTTTTTAATTATTTATTTAGACGTTGATGTACTAACGAGACAGTACATTCAAGTGGCCCAAAAACACCATGCAACGTGCTTGTTAACGAGCGGAACCCTGCAAATAATGCAGACAACTCCCGCCCAACCGACCGAGGGGCACACCGCAAAACGTACGGCTAACGAAAAACGCGAAACGGATTTACCAATAAAAACAAATACAATATAATAACAAGAAAGAAAGGTTATCTTCGGCTCGCCGAAGATTAAATACCCTTGCAGTCATGCATGTTGCGTTCATTGGATTCAGTTACCAGTGGTTCCTATGGATGCTGTATGATATAAATGTCCGATTTAGATGAGATTTGGTCAGTATATAGGGAATAATAGCAAAGGAGTAGTGCGTGAATTTTGCTGAAATCGCTTAAAAGACTTTACAAATTTTCATACTAAGCCGTTGAACCGATTGTTCCTATGGCAGCTATATGATATAGTGGTTCGATCCGAATGAAATTTGGTCAACAGCTGGGGAATGATAGCGAATGTTTATGGCGTGAGTTTGGTTGAAATCGCTCAATCGACACTAAAAATTTTCATACTAGGCATTTTCATCATTTTCAACCGATTGTTCCTATGGCAGCTATATGATATAGTGGTCCGATTCGGATGAAATTTGGTTTGCACATGGGATTTGGTACTAAATGCATATAGACTTAATTTGGTTGAAATAGCTCAAAAAAAAATTTTTTTCAACCGATTGTTCCTATGGGAGCTATATGATATAGTCATTCGCTCCGGCCGATTTTTACAAATGATCTGCCTGCAGAGAGAATACACATGTGTACCAAGTTTCATCAAGATAGCTTTAAAACTGAGAGACTAGTTCGCATAGAAACAGACGGACAGACGGACAGAAGGACAGACGGACAGAAAAACGGACATGGCTATATCGACTCGCCTGTTGATGCTGATCAAGAATATATATACTTTATGGGGTCGGAGATGCCTCCTTCAATGCGTTACAAACTTCGTGACAAAATTAATATACCCTCTGCAAGGGTATAAAAATACATAACAATACGACAAAATATATAAAAATTTATGTAAACTATATTAACTTAAATTTAGACAGGTGACAAAGTATACAATCTCTAATGAAGGGGATAGAAGTAGAACTACCTACAACTCGAGAAATTTTGTTGAAGTTACTACACAATATTTGGAAACGGTTATGGACAGCAAAGGTATTAGTACAGGGTTGAAGAGAAAGGAGAAGAAAGTTTCTAGTGGGTCTGATCGGCACAGCGAAATAAATCAGGCTGATTAAGAAGATTACACCGAGCACTGTTCTACGATCAGTCAAAAAAGAAAAATTTAATAGCAGAAGTCTATTACGATAAGATGGCAAGCGTATTTTAGTATTCCAGTTAAGGGCCCTTAGGGCAAAAGAAAGGAATTGTTTTTGTACTGATTCTATTCTATCTTGATGAACCCTGTATTGGGAAGACCAAACACAAGATCCATATTCAAGAATAGGACGTACCAAGGTGGTGAAAAGTGTTTTTGTTAAATAGGGATCGTTAAATTCTTTCGACCAGCGCTTTACGGAACCCAGGACAACAAAAGCACGGTTAGTAATTGATAAAACATGCCTATCAAACTTGATCTTTGGATCCATAAGGATACCCAAATCAATGACCGGCTCAATTCTGTGAAGGGAGTTGCCACTCAGAATATAAATGTTTAGAAAGGGGAGTCACCTACTGAAGGACATTACGTTACACTTACTATAGTTAAGATTTAATAAATTAGCTTGACACCAGGTTTGAAAGCTATAAAGATCAGATTGTAACCTGGTTCCAAGGAGTGACTCTGTGGCCAATACACAGAGTTTAACGTCATCGGCATACATGAGCACCCGAGAGTGACTGATTGCTGATGGCAGATCATTTATAATCAAAATAAACAACAAAGGACCAGGATGGCTGCCTTGTGGAACACCCGAAGTAACTTGAACAGACTTAGATAGTGTTTCATTAAAATAAACCTGTTGTGTTCTAGAACTTAAGTAGTTCAAAATCCACAGTATAAAGTTATAAGACAGTCCCAGAAGATTGAATTTATGTATTAAGAGGCTGTGGTTAACGGAGTCAAAAGCCTTGCTAAAATCTGTATAAATGACGTCAGTTTGCAATTTTTTATCAAGGCCCTGCAAAACGAATGATGTAAACTCTAACAGGTTAGTGGTAGTGGATCTATATTTCACAAACCCATGCTGAGAGGGTAAAATCATAGACCTGCAGAAATGTTGCAGTTGAGAAGTTATTAATTTCTCAAATGTCTTGGGAATAGCAGACAACTTGGAAATACCTCTATAGTTGCAGACATTGGATTTGTTTCCTTTTTTGTGAAGAGGAATAATGTAAGATGATTTCCAAACTTCAGGGAAACAGCATGATTCAACAGACAAAGTAAATAGTTTATACAGGGGCTTTAAAAGGCCGTCCTCACAGTTTCTAAGATTAAGTAAAAGCGATTAGATTAAGTAAAAGCGAACTTTCAGTGATTACTGGCGCGAAATTAAAATTAAAAGAATTTTCATGATAAGGGTAAGGCGAATTAGAACTATAATCCTGCACACTATAAGTAGTTTGGAAAAATCGGCAAATAAATCGGAAATAGCTTGATCTGAGTTAGCAGTTTCTCTCTCAAAGACTACACTAGATGGAAGCGTTGATGATTTACGCTTCGAATTAACGAAGTTATAAAACCGTCTAGGATCCCTTCGGAACTGTTGCCCACAGTCAGTAAGGTATTCCTTATAGCAACGATCATTCAAGACAGAGAAATCAGATCGTGCAATCAGATAGCGAGAGAGATATAAGGAAGAGCCAGTTTTCCTGAATCCCTTATAAAATCTCGACTTCCTATTTGTAAGGAATGTTAACTCGTGGGTAAACCAAACAGGCTTGTTGGACCTAGTTGGCACACAAGCCGGAACACAGACATCAAGTAGGGAATTCAGAGTATAATAAAAAATTGTGATTGCACTAACCATATCTCTACTCATGAACAGTTGGATCCAGTCAGTCTCGGATAACAGTTCATTTAACCAGTTAAAATCGGTTTTCTGAAACTGACGAGAACGCTTAGTAGATTTTCTTTTAGTACTGGTCATTTTAACAGTTAAATCAACCAACACCTCCAAAGTCGGATGATAAGGATCTTTAGGATTGGATAAGGAAGTGTTACGGGAAACAGAAAAGCAGGATGGATCCAAAACAAAAATCAAATCGAGCATTCAATTTAACGAATTTGGGATAGAATTGATTTGAAACAATGAAATCCCAAACAAACCATGAAAAAATCAGGGTCAATACGGCAGAGTCACGACACGAAGTCCATGCAGTTCCTGCCATATTAAAACCGCCAAGAACTACAAGAAAATCACGATCGGATAGCATAGAGGAGACTGATTTAATAGCTGAAAAATGTAATAAATAAAGAGAAGAGTCAGAAGGTGGAGGAATATAGGAACAAGTTATGAAAACACTAATGTTATTTCGGCATAACTTAATAGCAACAAATTCAATATCTATTAAGCCAGCGATTTTGACTTCTTCAGAGGATAAGTTAACATCAACGGCAATAAGCACATCACCACCGCAGCGAGATATATGATCTTTTCGATAGATAGAGAATTTATTAGATAGAATTTTAAGTTTAGAATATCGGGCTTAAGGCCATGTTTCAGAAATGCTAAGACTTCAAAATGAAATGACCGACTATATAAATAGATTTTACTTAACTTAGTACATAGATCTCTAACATTTTGATAGGCAAATGAGAGGGAGGAAGTTAGTTTTTTCCGGCATCAGAGGCCGAATCAGGTTTAGGAGGCAGTGTCTTCTGAGTTAGCCTGAATAAAGGCATTGACATCATCCGAGTGGTATTAGGGGCAAGCATGAAAACAAAAATTTGCTTTTTTGGTGGAACTCCTACAAGAGTCTTTGATTTAGACACTGTAGTTACTTCCGTGGGAGCGACAACAGTGATAGACTCATTAATTGGTTCGTCAACTTCAACAGTGTTGACAACTAATGAATTAGAAACTATTACTTCGGTGTTCGTAGGGACAACTTCTGTGGGTAAAATATAATTGTCATATCTACTAACTGTTATATTTGGATATGGGTATGAATAATTTATTAAGGAAGGTGCGGACAAAGTGGGAGGACAAAGTTACGGAGGGACCGAAAGTTCATTTGGGCCAATCAACAATCTAAAATTGGCCTTTGAACGCTTTGGAGAATCATTCAAGACTATTGAATCTTTTTGTTCTTTACCTAAGGCAGCGGAACCATCGGACAGACTTTTAAATCTGCCAAATTGGAGCCCATTGCCTCTTCTAGTGTGTCTCATTAAGCTTATCATATCCCATTTGACATCCCTACAACCTTCACATGTCCACTTTAAACCTAATTTAGACTCGAACAGGTCAATACTTCGGCCGTTGAGACCTGCATATTTTTCATGTGAAACATTTTCACATAGCCAGCAGCAAACAAAACCCACCTTAACGTTCGTTCGAACCTGGAATTTATTTAAATCGGTATTGGAGTATTACAACTGATAGTACTTGCAGTAAAACACGTTGAAACAAAAACATATTCTTGTACATATGTTTATGTCATACGAACATTTATATACCATTGCACTACAGTGGTCGACACAGCCAGCGTCCGCGGGCAGCGCTGCCGACACACAAGCAGCGAAATCGTTTGTTCTTATGTTTGTATATTTCTGTGTCGCTTGCACACATGCATTGACATTGCGTTCAATTATAAGCTCTGTAACGTGTCTAGTTATAGTCTGATTTATATGAAACTTTTAGGATAGTTTTTTATAATTTGTCCCAAAATGAATTTTTAATTACAATATCGTACGATATATGGGTTACGTCTCCTGCATGAAGACCTCGGGCGCATGTGTCTTCAGCTGTTTCCTCGCAGAATGTTGCGGTTATTGTTAGGATGCACCCTGTGATCACTAGTATTTGGTTGCCACATTCTGCTACTATGTTTTCTTGAAGTTGCAGAACGCATTCGTTGTGAGTGACGGGGAAGATTGTTATTTTACGGCACAACTTTAGGGTATTTTATGATAAATTTAATAACATTATGTGATTGTAAAACCTTAGTTCTAGATGCTCCTAAAAGGTCAGTAACACTAGTCCCTATGAGCTCGTTCGTTAAAATTGACTTAGGATTAGCATGGTCTAATATGATTGGGTTAATTACATTTGATTTAGCAAGAGTGATCGTTAGCATAAGGTTGCCAACTTCGTTAATGAGAATCCTCTTTCTGGCTTGTAATGTTTCGTACAAGTGAGCAGTATCCATCTGTTTATTTTTTGAAATTTTGACTTTGAGTTCTAGAATTAATTTAGATCTGTTTGCTATTGGAATCTATTAGTCGAGCCTTAGTTATTCTAATGTTTTCTAGGTCGTATGCGTCCGGCGTTCTCTATCTCTACCGCTATCACTTTTAGTGTTGTCCCTAAGAAGTCTAAGCTTCTTGCTAGTCGGTGAAGAACGCTGAGAGCTGCCAACAAATCCTGTACATGTCCAGTGTCTACCTCTAAGAGCTTGCGCATATGAGATTGCGGAAACATTTCCGTCAGACTTTTGGTCTCCTCAGCCATGCGGGTAAACTCTAAGGTTCGTAGTGTGGTGTAAGAGTACGTCCTCGTCCGTGACAGGAATATAATTCGAGTGGGAGTAGTCCGTTGTTCGTGCCATCACTGTAGTCAGCATTAGTAGTATCGTTCCGTATATCGTTGTCCAGTTAGTCCTGTAAGGCAATTGTCCGTCAGTTGGAGTTTCGAAATAAAGTCTTAACCTATCTTAATGATTAACCATTATAACATAACGGAGGTTGTCCTTGTGAACCACCCTCCCCTTAATGAGGACCGTTGTCCCCAAGTCCTCTTCTACTTTCTCCTCGTTGCACAATGGTGTGAGCTTATTCCCCAACCTCCTGTTTGTCTTGACGAGGACTTTTTCGCCTACTTCGAAAACCCTGTTCTGTCTTGTCTGGTTGATTCGAGCATTTTGCACTAGTTGTGCTTTTTCGATCCTATCCCTGACACCTTGATGGGCTTCCGGCCCGCTGCTATGCACGATATCAACTGGTCGTCTGTCGGTGACCGAATAAATTGTTTTATTATACTCGATCGTAGCCTGAAGGATTAGCTCGACCGTGTTGCTGATGCCTCTCTGCAATTTGAGGCATCGGGCAATTTCTGGAAGAGTGCTGTGAAAGCGCTCAACTTGGCCATTTGACATGCTGTGCAACGGAGCCGCGTTTACAGTATTAACCCCAAAACTGTTTAGCAATAGCGATGTTACAGTGTCAGACTTTAGTTAGGGCTCGTTGTCGCAATACACTTGTTTTGCATGGGGAAAAAGTTCACAATTGTAAGCAACGGAGGTATAACGTCCTCAATCGTCCGGGACTCTATATGTTGAACAGTAGCGAACTTTGAATATTTGTCAATGCAGGTTAGAAAGTATTTTCGGTCTGTCGAGAAGATGTCGATATGTAGCATCTCCTCGGTGCGTGAAGGGATTGGAGTTTGTCCAAGTACCTGCTTCTTTGGATGTCTGTCGCATTTCACTTTCGAGCAAACCTTACAATTAAGGATCACTTCGTTTGCGAGTTTTGTCATTTTTGGGAAGTAGTAATCGTTCATTACCTGCTCCACATTTTCCTGGGCGGCCCTATGGGCGCGGTTATGTTCAGCGGTGATCATTTCCCTTCTCTCCCCTATTGTAAACGTCGTTGACAAGGTTCTTACAATGCCAGAATTTTGTAGTGGGAAAGGACTTAACCAGTTCGTGTTGAATCTGGGCCAATGTTGGAAATTCGCAGAGTATCGCGTTTACCACATTTGGATTGATCACTGATTTCACAACGTCAATAAAGGAATTATTCTCGACAAAATTGATTACATGTCGAGGAAAATTTGGTTTCTGAAACAATTGATCGGCTTGGTAGTTGTTTCAATAGTGTAGGTCAAGGATGCCTCGCTATGAATTGTAGCGGCGTCTGACTCAGGCTCATTATTCTCGTGCGCATTTACCTTTTGTTGTGATAAGGCATCAGCCACGTGATTCTCCTTACCAGGTTTGTAAAAAGGTTTGCCCCCAGCTCATCAATGCGTGCTTTCCAGCGCTGGATTTTTGTATTCGGGTTTCCCTCGGACACAGCAAACGTAAGTGGCTGGTGGTCCGTGAAAATATTAATGTCTTTTACCCAGTAAAGGTAATGACGGAGCTTGGCGAGATCCCAAACAATGGTTGGTTCGCTTCCCTATCTTTTAAAGTTCGTGATATCATTGTTATAGGCCTGCCATTTTGCGAGAGAACTGCCATAATCTGACGCGTCAGTGGTCAGATCAAACGGTTTTTTGTAGTCAGGGTACATGAGCAATACGTCTTCCGAGGCGAAGATGTTTCTTAGTTTCGCGAAAGTTTTATATTAAGTTTTACAGGGGTCTTTTTCGACTTGCACTTACTTACGGAACCATTTTCACCTTTAAGGATATCGGAAAGGGGTTTTGCTATTGAAGCAAAATCTGTTATGAAGCAGCGGTAGTAGCTGGCTAATCCCAGGAATGACCTAATTGCGAAAATTGAGTATAGCTCTGCGTACTGCTGGATGGCTTTCACTTTCTCAGGATTCGTTTTTAGCGCCATTATTTGTCACGATGAATCCCAAGTATTCAACGCTGTTTCTGAGAAACTGTGACTTTTCTTAGGCTACACTCATATTTGCGTCCCGCAAACTTTTGAGAACCCATTCGACGTGGAAAGATAATGACGTCATCGACATAGACATAGCACGATTTGCCAATCTGTGTTCGAAGAACGTCGTCAATGGCCCTTTGAAAAATGCTGCCAGCGTTTTTCAGGCCAAAAGGCAGTTGACAGAATTCGTATTTTCCGCCGCTAGCAGAAAACGCCGTTTTTTCCCTGTCTTGCTCTGCCAGAGTTATCTGGTGGTAGCCGGACTTGAGATCGAGCGTTGTAAAGAACTTTGCTTTACCTTAGTTCGCCAAAATCATCGTTATGCTTGGCATAGGGTACTTGTCGGCAATTGTGTTTTTATTCAGTTTCCTGAAATCAATCACTAGTCGTTTTTTCCTAAAGCCGTCACTGTCAATACCCTTCTTGTCCACTACCCAAACTGGTTTGTTGTAGGGTGAGCTAGACTTTCGAATGATGCCGTTTAAGAAGGTCGTTTACCACCTAGGCAACAAAATCATCTACGCCACGCGGGTACGGGTATAGTTTTGAATGGACAACTTGATGGCTTACTGTTCTTATAGTGGCGATAACAGACGTGTTAAAAGGCAGAGACTCGTGAGGGTCCGCGAATGCGTTTGCACAATCTTTTAATATTTGCAAGAATTGAGGTTTTACCGCAATTGGAATTTCGATGTCATGAATCTTTGAATGATTCACATCATTATAATTATGGTAGTGAATCTTTTCTTGAGCACCACTAGCTACCATAGAACCTTTTTCAGGCTGATAGCGGCATCGACTTGTTTTAACAGATCGAGGCCAATGATCCCGTCAAATGTGGACAGATTATACAAAATAAACAAGAAAGAAAAGTACAGTCGAGCACGCCCGACCGTAGAATACTCTCTGCATTTTATTTTCGATCATTTTAATAAAATCGGTAGTCGGATATATCAATTGATACTTGCAACAAAACACGTTGAAACAAAAACATCTGATTGTATGTATACACACACATATACATTTGACATTAAAAGTATGCACGCACATATGTATTTGTGTATATGTTATACATACACAATTGCTCGGCACAGCCAGCATTCGCGAGCAGCGCTGTCGCTAAGCTACGCAAGCAGCGAAAACGTTCGCTCACGTGTTTGTATGTTTCTATCTTGCTCGCACACATGCATTGGCATTGCGTTCAATTATCAACTTTCTTACATGGATAGCTCTTTTGTTTATTGTCCGATTTAGATGCAACTTTCAGGATAGTTTGATATATTTTGTCTTTAAACGAATGTGAAATAACAATACTGTACGATAAGAACATATGCCTTAAAATCGGCATTGAAGTTTGCAAATTATCTTATTTCTTGTGAGAAAAGGGGGCGTGGCAGTCCAAAATTTTTGATGACAATACAATTATACCGTCTCTAGAAACCTACATACCAAAATGGGTGTTCCTAAGTGCCATATTTACTGAGATATTCGTCTAAAACATCAATTTTTTAGGAGGTGTTTCTAGTTTTTTGCTCATTGTGGGCGAACGGGGCGTGGCATCGAAAAAAAAAAGATTCTTGTATTGACTGACTTAATATCGAGTCGATAGAGACTAAATTCGAACTTGTAGCTCTTACCATCTCCGAAATCTGTTTGTTCATACGGACGGACAGACAGACAGACGGACAGACAGACGGACAGACGGACAGACGGACAGACGGACATGGCTATATCGACTCGGCTTGTGATGCTGATCAAGAATATATATACTTTATGGGGTCTGCCACGCCTCCTTCTGCCTGTTACATACTTTTCACAAACACAATATACTCTCTCTTGCAGAGAGTATAAAAATGTTTCCTTCTGTCCAAACATCGGTTACAAGCACTTCTTAGTTATTCTGTTCGAACCGTGAATGGACTTGATGACAAATTGGGATTCGACCGGGCCTACACCTCTTAGTTGTTCAAAGGGTTTGATGTAGTTTTTAGATGCGCCCGTGCCGATTAATAGTTTAAGGCTTACCCCCGCTACTCTTCGCCGTAGGAACAGCAGCAGGGACTTTGGAACTAAACCTGGTTTGAATTAAACTTTCCAGAGCCTTGAAAGCATGTGGGTTGCCTAAATTTGGACGTCGACTGGTCGACGCCCATTGGTTCCACCCCTAATGAATTATTCGTTATAGGGTTAGCTACCTCAGACCTCTGTTGCCATTTCTGTCTTTTGAATGCTGGGCTTTTGCCCTGGTTATTCTGAGCATTGGATTTTTGCTCCTGAGACTGGTTATTGTGGCGGTTCTGGTTTCGTGACTCACTTCTATTAAGTTTCTCCTCCTGACCCCTGGCATAGCTTGTCGCCAGTGCGTATCGTTCATGGTTGGCTTCCACCTCTTAGGCCAAAGCTAAGGCAGAAGGCAAATCCGAAGGGTGCGCCACAAACAGAACGTCGGTCAAGATTACTTCAAGCCGGAGATAAACACTCGTAACGCGTCGCCCCTGAATTTTTCACACATGCCCTTTGCTAAATCCTTGTCGTAGGTCATGTTTACTTTGTTAGTGAGCAAGGTAAGCTTTTTCTCTACCAGTACTGCCAGTACTGCGTTAGCAGGGCTCCTTATTTTGTTACCAATAATTATGACAGCCTGTTAGTGTCGTGAACTACCGACGTAATTTTCGAAAATTTTGTACGACGCATGGGCCGCTTGCCGCCAAGCTACGTACGTGTCATGTGTCCCAAGGAATTCCGGTAAGTTTTTCACCGCATCCATGGGTTCATCACAAGTTCTACCCGGAGTAATTTCCGCCTCTTAATACACTTTTACTTCGGGAGCTGATAACTTTGTTGCGTCTAGTCGTCCTGACAATTCTTCTATTTGCTTTTCAAATTCCGCCCTTATCTTCTGTTCTCTTCTATTTAATTTCTCGGTTTTGAATCTTAATGCAGCATCGATAAACGTGCGCAATTGGCTTGCGTCCATTTTTTCGTTGTTATCTTCTGAGTGAGTAGCTTGAACTTTAGAAACCTGCCACAGGTCTTGTACTAAGTCTGCTAATTCGGTATCGTCCGAATCGATTTGTGTTCTATAACTCATAAGACTCAACCTACTACGATACGTAGCATATGAAAGCAAAAGGAGAAATGATTTTTCACACAAGAACAAGAAACTCACAAATTTAGCAGGAATATTTATTTTTCACAACTTTAAAAACCTATGTGATCTCAAGTATTTAATCATTATTTAATATTTTAATTATTTAATATTATGCGACTATTGATGTTGTGCGGGTGTGCTGCTCCGTTGATGTTGCAAGGCTTCTTTATTTTCTTCTCCGCTGCCCGAAGAGCTCCTGCGGCTTCGGTGTATTCTGATGGTGGTTTTTGTTTCACTTGCAACTTGTTTGTGTTGCACAACACTTGTGTTGGTTTGGTTTGAGCTATTTTATTTGCAACTTATTTTGTGTTGCATTACACTTTACTTATGAACTGTATTTTAGTTTTATTAATCCGATACGCGAGGGATTATTTATTCAACCCTGAGTTACCGTGGTTGGCCGCCGGTTACTTTAAGTCTGTAAAAATAGTGGAAATCAATTCAAACACTAAGCGAGCTACTTTGTTATCATTTATTCAAGCGATACGCTTCGTGATAATTCAAAATAAGATCTAAATTTAAAAAACATAAAAGCTTAAGCCCTGCCGCTGAAGCCGTCAACCTCACATCGCTGTCCCACGGTAATGCAGCGTAAGCGCCTCGTGCATAGTGTCGCGTTACCCGGCGGATGTTGGGCAATATTATTGCAAGCCGCCACCTCAAAGTTATTGGCCGATGAAGCTTGCCGAATTTGACACTTTTGTTTACGCTAACTCGCTGACCACTGATAGCGTGAAGTCAGCACGTCTGGGGAGCGCGTGTGGCAAATTCTCTTCCGCCCACTTTAGGGCGTTCTATGTTCATACAAAGGTAAAAACCGGTAAAAATTGCATGTCTAGACCCCGTACTCTAAAAAAGAATAGAGGGTTCTATGAAGTTTGTCTAAAGCGAAATGTGCGTAACAGGTCGAAGGAGGCTTTTCCGACCCCATATAGTATATATATTCTTGATCAGCATCAACAGCGGAGACGATATAGCGATGTCCGTCTGTACGCCCGTCTGTACGAACACCTGGATCTTTTAAACTACAAAAGCTAGAGCCACCAAATTTGGAATGAAAGTCCGTCTGCTTTGCGAGCAGATTAAGTTTATTTCAAATCTTTGCCACGCCCTTGTAATTGTAAAAAGCTATGGGGTCACCTAGGAAAAAATTTATGTTTTAAGCAAATATCTCAGTAACCATAGCACTTAGGAATAGCAATTTTGGTATGCAGGTTGCTAGAGACAGCATAAATTAATTGTGATTAAAAATTTTGGACTGCCGCGCCCAGAAGAAATGAAAAAATTTTCAAACTTCAATGCTATTTTTAAGGCACTTAATCTTATCGTACGGTATTGTTATTTGAAATTCGTTTGGAGACAAAGTATCACTATCCTGAAAGTTGCATACAAATCGGACTATAAACAACAGAGCTAGACAAGTAACAAAGTTTATAATTAAACGCCATGTCACTGCATGTGTGCAAGCGAGACAGAAACATACAAACATGTGAACTAACGTTTTTGCTGCTTGTCTATCGACAGCGCTGTCCGCGGACGCTGCATGCACATGTATGCATACGATACGATATATCTTATATATCGATATTCAATACGATACGTAATTATAATTGCGATGTGATATCGAATGCGATATTTGGTCATTATGTCGACATCTAAAGCGATATATCGTATTTGATTTCAGTTATTGATAATATCGATATCGAACGCGATATGTGATTTGATGTGATATTTTTATTAATATCGATATCGGCATTTTCTTGGCGACTTGCATCCCTATTATAAACAAATGGTTTTGTTTCAAAGTGTTTTTATTGCAAATACTATCCATTGTAATACCCCAATATCAATTGATTAATATAATCATGTAATCGGGAATAAACTGCCGAGAGTATTGTTAACTTCATTTTATTTTCAAATTAAATTAAAAATATTAATTTTGAATTATAATACGAGATTTGTTTTTACGCAAAACTTAATATTGAAACAAAGCATGTAGGAAATCTAATTATGTATATATTTATATACATACATATATGTACGTATATATATGTATGTATGTACATATATAAAATAGGAGTCAATCTAGTTCTTCTTAATTTTTTTTGCATGGAAATATGCTCACTACTATGAGTACGGGGTCTTTTACAGTCGGCTAGCTCGACTGTAGCCTTTCTTACTTGTTTAGAAAATTTTTTTGTTAACAATGCTATGCAAATTTACACAAAAAGTACACGTTTAGTGAGCCAAGTTTCATTCAAGTCGGAAAACTATATCGTATAGCTACCATAGGGACGATCGGTCAAAAATACGCTCCAAATATGAATTTATATGAAAAATTTCTGCGTTGGCCAAGCAATCTTAGTGAAAGTCACACAGAATATATTTGTCAATAATATAAAGATACTGACCAAGCTTCATCCAAATCGGGGGACTATACCGTATAGCTCCCATTGGGACGATCGGTCAAAAATACTGCTCTAAATATGAATTTGTATGAACATTTTCTGTGTTTCCCAAGCCATCTATATTAAACTCACTAGGGTCGATTGCCTAAACGATTTGTAATATTTAACGATGATGGTATTTGCAAAAATCAGCGGGCACGAGCTGGCTCCGGACCGTTTGCAGTCGGCAGTTGGGGGGGTACAAAATTACTTCGCTGCTCTGCAGGCTCGTCTGCTATTTAATAATTAAATTCGATAGTCGCGTGCTATGATTTGTCCAAATGATGATTTTTATCTGCCAATCATTTATGAAGTGGCTGATGAAAAAGGCAATGGGTGAGCACGACTTTGCAGTCCCTGCTTATGGCTTTCGTCGCGAGAAAACGTATATAGAGCTATATATCTCCTATTGCGATTGGGCCATGCAACAATTGGGCGGCATTTATGCGTGCATCAATTAAATGCAAACGTCGCATAAGCGTTGTATAAGCGTCGTATCAGCGAAGCATAAATGTAGCATAAGCTTAGCATAAACGTAGCATGAGCGTATCATTAGATTAGCATTAGCGTAGAATCAGCGTAGCATTAGCGGCCAATATGTAGGATATTCCTTAATTGGCACAAAATTCACTAGCTTAATAATTGTTGATTTTTCGTTATTAGACCCCGTACTCTAAAAAAGAGTATAGGGGTCTATTAGGTTTGTCTGAAGCGAAATGTGCTTAACAGGCAGAAGGAGGCGTGGCCGACCCCATAAAGTATATATATTCTTGATCAGCATCAACAGCCGAGACGATATAGCAATGTCCGTCTGTCCGTCTGTCCGTCCGTCTGTATGATCACCTAGATCTTTTAAACTACGAGAGCTAGAGCCACCAAATTTGGAATGAAAGTCCGTCTGCTTCGCGAGCAGATCAAGTTTATTTCAAATCTTTGCCACGCCCCTTACCGCCCCCGCAAATTGCAAAAAACAATTTTCACATCACCATAACTTGAAAACTACTGGAGCTAGAGAGACCAAATTCACACATTATGTGTATGGTACCAATATAACTATCCTCACCAAGTTTAATCTGGATCGGACAACTATAGCTTATAGCTCCCATAGGACTAATCGGTCAAAAATAAAAAATTTGTATGAAGACACGTAATGTTAGTTGAGCGATCGCAACCAAACTTACAGAGAATGTGTGAATAATTATTAAAAGTATCCTCACCAAATTTGGTCCAAATCGGACAACCACAACACATAAAATAAATTAATCAAAAATGCTGAGTTTTATGAATAAATTGTTTGTTTACACTGCTTGCAATAGAAAAAAGAACACAAACTGCAGCAAGCAGTGCAGTGCGTTAACTAAACAATTATTATAAAAGATTTAACTCTACGTTTAGCTACTGCAACTTCAATAAGGAGCGTGGTCTAGGTAGTAGAGATGCGCGCTTCGTACGTGTTGTGGTTAGCCCGGGGTCCCCGGTTCGAATCCAGTCAGCGACAAATGCTATTTGTTAACTTTTTAAATTTTAATTATTTACATAAACTTCAATGCGGAGTGTGGTCTAAGTAGTAAAGATGCCTGATCTAATTCTTCGCACTTATATGTGAACCCGGGATCATGGGTTCGAGCGCCGTCAGGGACATTTTATTAATTTTTGTTATATAACAAAAAAATATTACATGTAAATGCAGATAGTCGAGCACTTCCAATAGAGGGGCGTGGTGCAGCTGTTAGTGCACTGACGCGTGTGCGTGGAGTCCGAGGTTCCCATCAGAATCCCATCAGTGAATTATTTTGATTATTTTTTTTTTTTATTTCAATTCAAATTTAAAATGAAATTTAAATTTAATTTCAAATTGTAAAACACGGCATATTTTTAAAATAAGCCAAGTAAGGAAATTGTGCATTTAATTGTGTATATATTTACATACATTTGTATATAAAAATGTATGTATACAAAATGTGAATCACTCCGTTTTTCTTGTTTTTCGAATGGAAAATGCGCACTTCTGTGAGTACGGGGTCTTTTACAGTCGGCTCGCTCGACTGTAGCCTTTCTTACTTGTTTTTATACTCTCTGCAAGAGAGAGTATATTGGGTTTGTGCAAAAAAAAAAGAATGTAACAGGCAGAAGGAGGCGTGGCAGACCCTATAAAGTATATATATTCTTGATCAGCATCACAAGCCGAGTCGACATAGCCATGTCCGTCTGTCCGTCTGTCTGTCCGTCAGTCCGTATGAACAAACAGATTTCAGAGATGGTAAGAGCTACAAGTTTGAATTTGGTCTCTATCGACTCGATATTAAGTCAGTCAGTACAAGAATCTTTTTTTTTCGATGCCACGCCCCGTTCGCCCACAATGTGCAAAAAACTAGAAACACCTCGTAAAAAATTGATGTTTTAGGCGAATATCTCAGTAACTATGGCACTTAGGAACACCAATTTTGGTACACAGGTTCCTAGAGACGGCATAATTGTATTGTCGTCAAAAATTTTGGATTGCCACGCCCCCTTTTCCCACAAGAAATAAAACAATTTGCAAACTTCAATGCCGATTTTAAGGCATATGTTCTTATCGTACAGTATTGTTATTTCGCATTCATTTGAAGACAAAATATATTAAACTATCCTGAAAGTTGCATGTAAATCGGACAATAAACAAAAGAGCCAGACATTTAAGAAAGTTGATAATTGAACGCAATGCCAATGCATGTGTGCGAGCGAGATAGAAACATACAAACATGTGAGCGAACGTTTTCGCTGCTTGCGTAGCTTAGCGGCAGCGCAGCCCGCGAATGCTGGCCGAGCCAACCAATTGTGTATGTATAACATATACACACATACATATGTGCGTGCATACTTCTAATGTCAAATGTATATGTGTGTGTATACATACAAACAGATGTTTTTGTCTCAACGTGTTTTATTGCAATTACTTTCAATTGATATACCCGAATACCGATTTTATTAAAATGATCGGGAATAAAATGCAGAGAGTATTCTACGGTCGGGCGTGCTCGACTGTACTTTTCTATCTTGTTTTTTTGTTGTCGACTTTAAAGTTTAACAGACTTGCACTAGACACTTGGAAATAATTTCTGTGATGCAGATTACGTCTGCCTTGGTCAATTGGCTCTAACGAAAAGAACACTGCATTAGACAGAGTTCTACATGATGCCTCGGAACAGTCGCCATATTGCCAAAGTTCCGTTTGAGACTGAACGATCTCCCTCGCTTTTTGGCAAACGGCTTCAGTTTAAAGGGAACCGGCAATTGAGTGGATGTAGCGCAGAAAAAGGAAACAAAGAAGGGGAAATGTACCAGTGTACTTTCTCATGAGAAAAATTTCCCTCAACCAATTTGGGTTGTAATTTTGGCTAACCAGCGCCACTACAGATTGTACAATTATTATTATCATATCCCATTGTTAATAATATAATAAAACTGAGTAACGGGTATCCTAAAGTCGCAAGGATACTATAGCATTCTTTCTTATTTTTTTTGCGTTTGTATTATATTTTATTATACTCTCTGCAAGAGAGAGTATATTGTGTTTGTGAAAAGTATGTAACAGGCAGAAGGAGGCGTGGCAGACCCCATAAAGTATATATATTCTTGATCAGCATCACAAGCCGAGTCGATATAGCCATGTCCGTCTGTCCGTCTGTCCGTCTGTCCGTCTGTCTGTCTGTCTGTCTGTCTGTCCGTATGAACAAACAGATTTCAGAGATGGTAAGAGCTACAAGTTTGAATTTGGTCTCTATCGACTCGATATTAAGTCAGTCAATACAAGAATCTTTTTTTTTTCCGATGCCACGCCCCGTTCGCCCACAATGAGCAAAAAACTAGCAACACCTCGTAAAAAATTGATGTTTTAGGCGAATATCTCAGTAAATATGGCACTTAGGAACACCCATTTTGGTATGTAGGTTCCTAGAGACGGTGTAATTGTATTGTCATCAAAAATTTTGGACTGCCACGCCGCCTTTTCTCCCAAGAAATAAGATAATTTGCAAACTTCAATGCCGATTTTAAGGCATATGTTCTTATCGTACAGTATTGTTATTTCACATTCGTTTAAAGACAAAATATATTAAACTATCCTGAAAGTTGCATATAAATCGGACAATAAACAAAAGAGCTAGACATGTAAGAAAGTTAATAATTGAACGCAATGCCAATGCATGTGTGCAAGCGAGATAGAAACATACAAACATGTGAGCGAACGTTTTCGCTGCTTGCGTAGCTTAGCGGCAGCGCTCGCGATTGCTGGCTG
>JAEIGM010000532.1:0-21051 GCA_018903735.1 Drosophila cardini
AAGAAGAAAAGTGGAGTGATTCACATTTTGTATACATACATATTTATATGCAAATGTATGTAAATATATACACAATTAAATGCACAATTTTCATACTTGGCTTTTTTTAAAAATAAGCCATGTCTTACAATTTGAAATTATTATTTTACACTTCGAAATTATTATTTTAAATTTAAATTGAAATAAAAAAATAATAATAATCAAAATAATTCAATGACGGGATTTACACCTCGGACTTCATGCTCACGCGTCAGAGCCCTAACAGCTGCACCACGCCCCTCTCTTAAAAGTGCTCGACTATCTGCATTTACATGTAATATTTTTTTTGTTATTTTGTTATATAACAAAAATTAATAAAATGTCCCTGACGGCGCTCGAACCCATGATCCCGGGTTAACATACAAGTGCGAAGAATTAGATCAGGCATCTTTACTACTTAGACCACACTCCGCTTTGAAGTTTATGTAAATAATTAAAATTTAAAAAGTAAACAAAACATATTCCACTGACTGGATTCGAACCCGGGATCCCGGTCTAACAAACACGTACGAAGCGCGCGTCTCTACTACCTAGACTACGCTCCTTATTAAAGTTGCAGTAGCTAAACGTAGAGTTAAATCTTTTATTGCAAGCAAGTGTAAACAAACAATTTATTCATAAAATTCAGCATTTTTGATTAATTTGTTTTATATGTTGTTGTTGTCCGATTTGGACCAAATTTGGTGATGATACTTTTAATAATTATACACACATCCTGTGTGAGTTTGGTTGCGATCGGCCAACTAACATTACATGTCTTCATACAAATTTTTTATTTTTGAGCGATTTGTCCTATGGGAGCTATAGGCTATAGTTGTCCGATCCGGATCAAACTTGTTGAGGACAGTTATATTGGTACCATACACATAATGTGTGAATTTGGTCTCTCTAGCTCTAGTCGTTTTCAAGTTATGGTGATGTGAAAATAGTTTTTTACAATTTGCGGGGGCGGTAGGGGGCGTGGCAAAAATTTGAAATAAACTTAACCTGCCTGACATATAGACGGACTTTCATTCCAAATTTGGTGGCTCTAGCTCGTGTAGTTTAGAAGATTCAGGTGTTCATACGGACGGACAGACAGACAGACAGACAGACAGACAGACGGACAGAAGGACATTTCTATATCGTCTCGGCTGTTGATGCTGATCAAGAATATATATACTTTATGGGGTCGGCCACGCCTCCTTCTGCCTGTTACGCACATTTCGCTTCAGACAAACCTAATAGACCCCTATACTCTTTTTTAGAGTACGGGATCTAACAAGAAAGAAAAGTACAATCGAGCACGCCCGACCGTAGAAAACTCTCTGCAATTTATTCCCGATCATTTAATAAAATCGGTATTCGGGTATATCATTTGAAAGTACTTGCAATAAAACACGTTGAAACAAAAACATCTGTTTGTATGTATACACACACATATACATTTGACATTATAAGTATGCACGCACAAATGTATGTGTGTATATGTTATACATATACAATTGGTCGGCACGGCAAGCATTCGCGGGCAGCGCTGCCGCTGGAAAGTAGCGAAAACTTTCGCTCACATGTTTGTATGTTTCTATCTCGCTCGCACATATGCATTGGCATTGCGTTCAATTAAAAACTTTGTTTCGTGTCTAGCTCTTTTGTTTGTTTGTTGTTTGCAACTTTCAGGACAGTTTGCTATATTATGTCACCAAACGAATCTGAAATTTCAATACTGTACGATAAGAACATATGCCTTAAAATCGGCATTGAAGTTTGAAAATTATTTTATTTCTTGTGGGAAAAGGGGGCGTGGCAGTCAAAAAATTGTAATGGCATTGCATTTGCGCTATCTCTAGGAACCTGCATACCAAAACTGAATAGACGGACAGACGGACATGCCTATATCGACTCGGCTTGTGATGCTGATCAAGAATGTATGTACTTTACGGGGTCGGCCACGCCTCCTTCTGCCTGTTACATACTTTTTAGACCCCGTACATAAAGTATATATATTCTTGATCAGCATCAACAGCCGAGTCGATATAGCGATGTCCGTCTGTCCGTCTGTCTGTCTGTCTGTCTGTCCGTCCGTATGAACACCTGGACCTTCTAAACTACAAGAGCTAGAGCAGCCAAATTTGGAATGAAAGTCCGTCTGTATGTCAGGCAGGTTAAGTTTATTTCAAATTTTTGCCACGCCCCCTACCGCCCCCGCAAATTGTAAAAAACTATTTTCACATGACCATAACTTGAAAACGACTAGAGCTAGAAAGACCAAATTCACACATTATGTGTATGGTACCAATATAACTATCCTTACCAAGTTTGATCCGCATCGGACAACTATAGCCTATAGCTCTCATAGGACAAACCGGTCAAAAATAAAAAATTTGTATGAAGACATGTAGTGTTGGTTGAGCGATCGCAACCAAACTCACAGAGGATGTGTGTATTATTATTAAAAATATCCTCACCAAATTTGGTCCAAATCGGACAACAACAACATATAAAACAAATTAATCAAAAATGCAGAATTTTATGAATAAATTGTTTGTTTACACTTGCTTGCAATAAAAGTTTTAACTCTACGTTTAGCTACTGCAACTTCAATAAGGAGCGTAGTCTAGGTAGTAGAGATGCGCGCTTCATACGTGTTTGTTAGACAGGGATCCCCGGGTTCGAATCCAGTCAGTCATTATTTACATAAACTTCAAAGCGGAGTGTGGTCTAAGTAGTAAAGATGCCTGTTCTAATTCTTCGCACTTGTATGTTAGCCCGGGATCATGTGTTCGAGCGCCGTCAGGGACATTATATTAATTTTTGTTATATAACAAAATAACAAAAAAATATTATATGTAAATGCAGATAGTCGAGCGCTTTTCAGAGAGGGGCGTGGTGCAGCTGTTACTGCTCTGACGCGTGTGCGTGAAGTCCGAGGTTCGAGTCCCATCAGTGAATTATTTTAATTATTGATTTTTTTTTTATTTCAATTTAAATTTAAAATAATAATTTAGAATTGTAAAATAATAATTTCAAATTGTAAGACATGGCTTATTTTTTAAAATAAGCCAAGTAAGGAAATTGTGCATTTAATTGTGTATATATTTACATACATTTGTATATAAATATGTATGTATACAAAATGTGAATCACTCCGTTTTTCTTCTTTTTCGAATGGAAAATGCGCACTTCTTTGAGTACGGGGTCTTTTACAGTCGGCTCGCTCGACTGTAGCCTTTCTTACTTGTTTTTTCACAAACCCAATTAATCTCTCTTGCAGAGAGTACAAAAATGGCCCAAAAATAGTCTATTTTTTTTAATCTTTACTGGAAAGAAAAAAAAAAATTTATACTATACTTTATTAAGAATTAATATACTTTTATTATAAAAACAAGTAAGAAAGGCTACAGTCGAGCGAGCCGTACTCACAGAAGTGCGCATTTTCCATACGAAAAGGAAGAAAAGCTGAGTGATTCACATTTTGTATACATACATATTTATATACAAATGTATGTAAATATATACACAATTTCCTAACTTGGCTTATTTTAAAAATAAGCAGTGTTTTACAATTTGAAATTATTATATTAAATTTAAATTGAAATAAAAAAAAAAAATGATAATCAAAACAATTCACTGACGGGACTGGAACCTGGGACTTCAAGCACACGCGTCAGAGCCCTAAAAGCTGCACCACGCCCCTCTCTTAAAAGTGCTCGACTATCTGCATTTACATGTATATTTTTTTGTTATTTGTCCCTGACGGCGCTCGAACCCTTGATCCCGGGTTCACCTACAAGTGCGAAGAATTAGATCAGGCATCTTTGCTACTTAGACCACACTTCGCATTGAAGTTTATGTAAATAATTAAAATTTAAAAAGTAAACAAATAGCATTTGTCACTGACTGGATTCGAACCCGGGACCACGGCCTAACCAACATGTACGAAGCGCGCTTCCCTACTACCTAGACCACGCTCCTTAGTGAAGTTGCTGTAGCTAAACATAGAGTTAAATCTTTTATAATAATTGTTTAGTTAACACACTGCACTGCTTGCTGCAGTTTGTGTTGTTCTTCTATTGCAAGCAGTGTAAACAAGCAATTTATTCATAAAACTCAGCATTTTTGATTAATTTATTTTATATGTCGTTGTTGTCCGATTTGAACCAAATTTGGTGAGGATACTTTTAATAATTATACACACATCCTGTGTGAGTTTGGTTGCGATCGGCTAACTAACATTACATGTCTTCATACAAATGTTTTATTTTTGACCGATTTGTCCTATGGGAGCTATAGGCTATAGTTGTCCGATCCGTATCAAACTTGGTGAGGATAGTTATATTGGTACCATACGCATAATGTGTGAATTTGGTCTCTCTAGCTTTAGTAGTTTTCAAGTTATGGTGATGTGAAAATAGTTTTTTACAATTTGCGGGGGCGGTAGGGGGCGTGGCAAAAATTTGAAATAAACTTAACCTGCCTGACATATAGACGGACTTTCATTCCAAATTTGGCTGCTCTAGCTCTTGTAGTTTAAAAGATCCAGGTGTTCATACGGACGGACGGACAGACAGACGGACAGACGGACATTGCTATATCGTCTCGGCTGTTGATGGTGATCAAGAATATATATACTTTATGGGGTCGGCCACGCCTCCTTCTGCCTGTTACGCACATTTCGCTTCAGACAAACTTAATAGACCCCTATACTCTTTTTTAGAGTACGGGGTCTAATAACAACATTAAGATTGATCGATTAGTACGCCCAAAATTCAATTTTAAAGTTCATACTTTGCGACAGAAATGCATGCAGTTCGGTACATTTAAAAAAATATGTCAATTTTAAGGGGCTCTAGCACCCACAATTTTCAACCGATTTCCAAAAAATTTTGGATTTACCAGTTTTAATCATTTCTTAACCAAACCTACTTTTTTTATTTGTCGAACGCTACCATCACAAAAATGATTTTTGCCACGATTTTCGGGCCGCTGCCCCAGTGTGCGACGTCGCTCTGATGCTCACAAAAATCGCTCATCGCTCAGCAGCTGCGTGACCACTTCAATGCTCTTTCATAAGTTTTAATATTTTACGTCGCTCAAGAGAGCGTCGGTCAGTCGGTCATCGCTCAATGCGTGGCCGAAGCCTTAGAAGTTCCTCGTAGGGTGTCTGTGTTTTGAATTCGTCGATGAGGGCATTTCTTATTTCTCCCCAGGTTGTAGCTGGTGATAGTTGAGAAACTCGTTGTGCTGATCCACATGTCTGCATCTCGATGGCTAAAAAAAAAAAAACGCTGAGCTGTCTCACGTCTTCTGTTGGGTAAAGCTGCTTGATGAAGTCGATTCTTTTCATGAACGCTGTCAGTTCCACTGTTTTTCCGTTAAAGATTGGCACTTGACGTATCTGTCCTAAGGCTTGTTTGAGGTGCATCTCTGATAGTTCCATTGCTGTAGTTGTTGTCATGATGTTGTTTAATTTTGTTTGTATTGTTTAGTTGTTCTTTGTAAAATAAAAATTTGTTCCTTCACAAAAATTTATTTTTTGTCACTTCAGGTTTGGTTTTCTTTTTCTGTTTACAGGGATCAATTTAATGATGTGTAAAGCCCGGAAATAAGTCCTTTAAGTACAGTTGTTCAAAATAGTCCAAAGGATCTATTTATTAGCAGAACACTGTTTGGTGTATTGCAAGTTTTGTGTTGCGCGGTATTCTTAATATGGCAATTATGTTTTGGTGGCGGTCGCACTTTGACTGTGGGCCACGATTGATAATTGGTTTGTTAAGTTTTTAAACACATGCGTTGATTCTTTTGCGGATGTCAGAAAGTTTTTTCCAAAATTGTAATGTTCTGAACCAAATCACTTTTTGCGACACTGTCGTAACTACTGTGTCTAACAAAAAGACTATTTTTATTAGTTCCGCCAAAAAGCAAATATTTGTTTTAAGGCTTGCCCCTGATACCACATCGGATGATGTCAAGGCTTTTATTCAGGCTAAATTAGAAGCCAACATTACGGTGAAAAAATTCCAGTTCTCTTATCTTCGTGAAATTTCCTCTTTTAAAGTAAGTGTTCCTGCCAAATATTTCAGCACAATTTGCTGTAAAGAATTTTGGCCAGACCACCTTATATTAAAAGAATATACAGCGAAGAAAAGAAATCGGACCCTGATTGCACTGCCTCCCAAATCTGTTTCGGCCTCTGATGCCGGAAAAATCTAACTTCATCCCTCTCATTTGCCTATCAAAATGTTATATTCTATATATATATTCAATAACTATAAGTTCATTTATCGATGTTTAAGTTTATATATGAATATATCGCACGTAACTAAAATGTAATATGGTGCATCTCTAATTACTGTTCCTTTTAAGTTCATTCCTGAATAAACGTTTTCTGCATACGCACGTATTCGGTTTCATATTCACATGTGTACGGAATCATTACTTTCTCCACAGATTATCTAACATTGGTAATGAGCCCAGACTCGCAGAAAAGAATATAAAATGCGTCTGTATAAAATTTAAAAGTTAAGTGAAAGTAATTATGATGTATGGTGTTTACAAATGCGAAGTGTGCTCATACATCAGGAGCTGTGGAACCATGTTAGTGCTAGTACATCAGAAGACGCAGTGAAGTGGAATTTGTGTGATGAAAAAGCACTGGCGCTTATAATATTAAACTTGCAAGTTTCACAGTTAAACTATGTAAAGAGCGCAAAGAGTTCCAAAGAAGCGTGGGACAAATTTTGACAAATTCATGTGTCCACTGGTCCGCTTCGTAAAGTGTCGTTGTACAAAGACTGTTAAGTTGAAAGTTGTCGTCAGAAATGAGCTTGACGCAATATATCAATTCGTTTGTTGAAATTGTGGATAAACTAACAGAAGTGGGCATCATACTAAGTGAAGAACTAAAAGTTATTATTTTGCTTTCAAGCTTTGGCGCAGAATATGAGAATTTCGTGGCCATAGAAACAAGGGACGTGCTGCCTGCATTCGACACGCTTAAAATAAAACTGTTAGAAGAATCAAAGATAATCGAAGTTAAGTGCGAGCAGGACAGCAGTCAACAAGCATTTTATGCTGGCGCCAACAAAAGCGAAACACGATCGAAGCATGGCGGCAAATTCGATTGACAGTGCTACAAGTGTGGTAAACGCGGGCATAAAGCAAGTAACTGTACGGAAAATGTGAAAGACAATAATTCAAGAAATTACAATGAAAAGCAAAAAAGTGATGATCGGGACAAGGAGACAATTTCATATTCAGTGTTTGCTGCAATGAACGAAAACACAGTGTCAAAACGCACTTGGTGTTTGGACAGTGGCGCGACGTCGCATATGTGTTGCGATAGAGATTTTTTCGTGTCGTTCGTGCCCAAAGAAGACAAGATTATGTTGGCAGGAAATAAATACATCGAATCACCGGGTGCTGGTACGGTAACAATAAAAACTCAATATGGCAAGTTGGAGTTACGCGATGCTTTGTATGTGCCATCGCTACAAATGAATTTTAACTCCGTAAGCAAAGCATTGAAATTCGGACACAGAATATTTTTTGGTAACAATTTTGGGTCGGTAAAAACGAAAAACGGTGCTGTGCTTCTAATAGCAACAATGACTGATAATTTATTTTTGTTTAACGATTCAAACGCGAATAAACTATTTTCAATGAATGAAAAAGCCATAATGTGGCATAATCGTTATGGTCATCTAAATTATCACAGTCTCAAAGATTTGTTTGAAAATGAGCTAGTGCACGGGATGGATGAAAAAACATATCCGCTGAAATCAATTGCAATACATGCAATAAATCAAAAATTTGTGCAAAACCGTTTCCCAAAAATTGCAAGAACAAGGCCGATGATCTTTTGGATTTAATTTATACAGACGTGTGTGGTCCTAAAAATGTTTCCTCAGTCGGCGGTGCAAAGTACTTAATAACGTTTATAGATGACAAATCAAAAAGAGTGTTTGTGTACTTTATGAAAACCAACGATCAAGCATTTGAAAAGTTCCAACTATTCAAAAATACGGCAGAGTGTCAAACACAAAGAAAAATAAAAGCCATTCGGAGTGACAACGGCAAAGAATATATAAATAAACAATTTGACAATTATTTAAATGAATGTGGAATTAAACGACAATTATCGGTGCCTTATACGCCCCAACAAAACGGCGTAGCAGAGAGAGCCAATAGATCTTTGGTTGAAATGGCGCGCAGCATGATGGTGTATGCTAACGTGGAAGAGCCACTATGGGCTGAAGCCGTTTGGACTGCAGCATATATCCGAAACAGATGCCCATCGCAAGGATTACAGGGTAGCGTAACGCTTTTTGAACTGTGGACTGGTCGTAAGCCGACCGTAAAACATTTCCGTATATTTGGTTCACCTGCATTTGCTCTCAATAAGCGCCAACACAAGAAGTTTTGTGCCAAAGACAAAGAGTATACTTTCGTTGGATGTTCGGCAACAGCCAAGGCGTATCGGCTGTATGACAGAGAAGCTAAAGAAGTTTTAGAGCGCAGAGACGTAAAGTTTGTAGAAAATGAAATCCAAAAAAAGCCCGAGATGCAAAGCAGAAGCTATAATTCGTTAATCTTAGATATTTCATCAAAGAAAAATAATGTAGATTTGGTTTCAGATGAAGTTTGCACTGATAATGATACAAACGGGAATGTAGAAAATGAAGAATTTGCTAGCTTTGAGGCAGATGAGGCAGATCTAAGCAGGTTAAATGTAAAAAATGCAGCGGAAAATGTAGATTTTGGCAGTAGCAATAAATAAAATGAGGAAAACTTGCATAGAGGTCCAGGTAGACCAAAAATAGTTCGGACAGGTAATGTTGGTAGACCACGCAAGCAGTATAATATGCTAAATAATATTATAGCATTCACTGATATAGAAACGCCAAAAAATGTGAAGGAGGCACTGTCAGGCACACATTCGTTTGAGTGGGAGCAATCCATGAAAGGGAATTTGATCCAATGGTAAAAAACAAGACATGGAAGTTAGTAGATCCACCACCTGGCAACAAAGTCATCAGCTCCATGCGGGTTTACAGAATCAAACGAGACGAGCAGGGAATAATAAGTAGTTTTAAATCCAGACTTGTTGCCAAAGGTTGTAGCCAACAGCTAGGTGTTAACTATAATGAAACATTCTCACCAGTAATACGTGATGAGAATATAAGGCTTTTATTAGTAGTAGGTGTTGAGAAGGAGTTATACTTTGATCAAGTGGACGTATCGAATGCATATTTAAATAGTGAGCTACTAGAAAGTATTTATATGAGGCAGCCTGATCATTTTGTCAGCAGCGAATATCCTCAACGCGTTTTAAAGTTATAAAAGGCACTATATGGATTAAAACAGTCGGGTAGAGCATGGAACAGCACCTTAGACAGTACTCTAAAGAAAATGGGATTCAAGGCAGCAAAGAACGAGCCGTGTCTATATATGAATAATATTAAAGGAAATCTTAAGAAATGCTTTAGTATACATGATAATGGTCCATTTCATCACTTCTTGGGAATGGAAATTCGTCGCAAGGGAGAAAAAGAAGATATTTCTGTGTGTCAGAAACAGTAAGTAAGCTGGCACAACGGAATACGAATCCACACACCGAGCATGAGTCAGGCGCAAAGAACGTTCTTCGTTACTTGGCGAAGACACTGGAGTTCAAGCTCCATTACTCTAAAACTGGAGTGCCCCTGCATGCGTATGTCGATTCAGACTGGGCTAATGACAGCCTTGACAGGAAATCGTACTCTGGTTACGCGTTCTATCTTGCAGGTTCGGCTTTTTCTTGGGAGTCAAAGAAGCAATCAGCCAAGGAAGCAGTATACCTAAAGCGAGTACTTGAAGAAATTGGATACGTTGGCCGATCCTCGCCAATCCAAATCAACGGCGATAATTTGAGCACGCAGCAAATTGCACTAAACCCTGTTCCTCACAAGCGCACCAAGCACATAGACATTAAGTATCAACACATAAGAGAAGTAATCGCTAATAATGAAATATCAGTTAGTTTTGTTAATGTTGCTGACATTTTTGCAAAGAATTTACTGAAAGAAAAGCACAACAAGAAAGAAAAGTACAGTCGAGCACGCCCGACCGTAGAATACTCTCTGCATTTTATTCCCGATCATCTTAATAAAATCGATATCCGGGTATATCAATTGATACTTGCAACAAAACACGTTGAAACAAAAACATCTGTTTGTATGTATACACACACATATACATTTGACATTACATGCATGCACGCACATATGTATGTGTGTATATGTAATACATACACAATTGGTTGCCACAGCCAGCATTCGCGGGAAGCGCTGCCGCTAGCAAGCAGCGAAAACGTTCGCTCACATGTTTGTATGTTTCTGTCTCGCTTGCACACATGCATTGGCATTGCGTTCAATTATCAACTTTCTTACATGTCTACCTCTTTTGTTTAATGTCCGATTTATATGCAACTTTCAGGATAGTTTAATATATTTTGTCTTCAAACGAATGTGAAATAACAATACTGTACGATAAGAACATATGCCTTAAAATCGACATTGAAGTTTGCAAATTATTTTATTTCTTGTAGAGAAAAGGGGGCGTGGCAGTCCAAAATTTTTGATGACAATACAATTATACCGTCTCTAGAAACCTACATACCAAAATGGGTGTTCCTAAGTGCCATATTTACTGAGATATTCGCCTAAAACATCAATTTTTTACGAGGTGTTTCTAGTTTTTTGCTCATTGTGGGCGAACGGGGCGTGGCATCGAAAAAAAAAAAGATTCTTGTATTGACTGACTTAATATCGAGTCGATAGAGACCAAATTCAAACTTGTAGCTCTTACCATCTCCGAAATCTGTTTGTTCATACGGACAGACGGACAGACAGACGGACAGACAGACAGACAGACAGACGGACAGACGGACAGACGGACATGGCTATATCGACTCGGCTTGTGATGCTGATCAAGAAAATATATACTTTGTGGGGTCTGCCACGCCTCCTTCTGCCTGTTACATACTTTTTTTTTTTGCATAAACCCAATATACTCTCTCTTGCAGAGAGTATAATAAGTTTGCACACATGTTAGGCTTAAATCAAGAAACATTGTAAGTAAAATTAAACTTGAGAAGAAGTGTTGAAGTTTGCAAGTTCAATAACTATAAGTTTAAGTTTCGATGTTTAAGTTTATATACGCACGTATTCGGTTTCAAAGGAATAGTCCTGAAATCGCTCAATAGACATTACAAATTATCATACTAAGGCTTTAAACCAATTGTTCCTATGGCAGCTATATAATATAGTGGCTCGATCCGAATGAAGCTTGGTCAACAGCTGGGGAATGATAGCAAATGGTTATGGCGAGAGTTTGGTTGAAATCGCTCAATCGACACTGAACATTTTCATACTAAGCATTTTCATAATTTTCAACCGATTATTCCTATGGCAGCTATATGATATAGTGGTCCGATTCGGATGAAATTTGGTTTGCAAATGGGATTTGGTACTGAATATTACCAATATATTGAATATTATTCAAATAGTGCTTGTATATATATATATATATATATATATAGTTTCTTACAAGCACTATTCGAATCGAAGTATACAATGTGGAAGCTATATGATATAGTCATCCGACTATAGTCAGCCGCCGGAGCCTGTACTCTCACATTGTATACTTCGATTCAAATAGTGCTTGTAAGAAACTCCGACTGTAAACCTAATATAAGAATAAAGTAAAGTGTAACCCACAAATAAACTATATTTTTTTGGGTATCTCGGTCGTGAAACATATAATATAAAGCAAAAGTGAACGACTCCTTAACTTAAAAGGACAATTCCAAAAAAAGGAAATACTGATCCGCCAAAGAATTAACTTGACGCTTAATTCAACAAACAAGATTTGTACAAAAAATATAGATCCATTGGACTGTTAAAAATCCTGTACATAATACTTCTT
Source organism: Drosophila cardini (assembly GCA_018903735.1). Classification (NCBI taxonomy): domain Eukaryota; kingdom Metazoa; phylum Arthropoda; class Insecta; order Diptera; family Drosophilidae; genus Drosophila; species Drosophila cardini. The sequence goes on from JAEIGM010000532.1 coordinate 11,986, forward strand.
TCGGGGCCCTTTAAATCATTAAATTGATCCCTGTAAGCAATAAGTATTCTAATACAACAAAACCAAATAAATGAAATACACCACAACAACCATGACGCTAGAGTTATCAGAAAACCATCTTAAACAAGCATTGTCAGCCCTACGACAATTGCTCACATTCAACGGATCCCCAGAGAATCTAAATGCCTTTATCAGAAAAGTTGACTACATTTTAACGTTATACCCAACCCAAGATGTAAGACAACACAGTACGCTGTTTGGAGCCATTGAGATGCAACTATCAGAAGACGCACAACGAATTTCGCAGCTATCACATACTAACATCTGGACCGATCTACGAGCAGCATTGATCAGCGAACTCAACATCCAGACACCATACGAAGAATTATTACGACGCCTATACAACACCAACTACAACGGAAACCTTCGTAAGTTCATCGAAGAACTCGAACAAAAATCATTTATTATTATATATAGGTTAAGTCCAGAAGGAAACGCAGTTAACAATACCCTTTTACAAGGTCTTGAAACCACAATTAACAAGTAAGAAAGGCTACAGTCGAGCGAGCCGACTGTAAAAGACCCCGTACTCCTTCTAGTGCGCGTTTTTCCATACAAATGACCAATTTTCGACCGATTTGACCTATGGGAGCTATAGGCTATATATAGGATAGTTATTATGGTACCATACACATAATGTGTTAGTTTGTTTGCAATCGCCCAACTAAAACTTCATGTCTCCATACAATTCACCCATTTTCGACCGATTTCTCCTATGGGAGCTATATGCTATAGTTGTCCGATCCAGAGGATAGATGTAGTGGTACTAAACACATAATGTGTGAGTTTGGTACCTCTAGCTCTTTTCGTTTTCAAGTTATGGTTATGTGAAAATTGTTTCTTAAAATTTGCGGGGGCTGTAGGGGGCGTGGCAAATATTTGAAATTAACTTGATCTGCTCGCGAAGCAGACGGACTTTCATTCCAAATTTGGTGGCTCTAGCTCTTATAGTTTAGAAGATCCAGGTGATCATACAGACGGACGGACAGACAGACAGACGGACATCGCTATATCGTCTCGGCTGTTGATGCTGATCAAGAATATATATACTTTATGGGGTCGGCCACGCCTCCTTCTTCCTGTTACGCACATTTTGCTTCAGACAAACTTAATAGACCCCTATACTCTTTTTTATAGTACGGGGTCTAAAAATGTAATAACAAAGAAATTGCCAAATAGATTATACGTAACACTTACTAAATTTGACATCTCATGTCTGTCAAAATTAAAACAAGTAGCTAAAAGAGAGGGATTTTATGAAAATTATTCAAATGAAAAGAAACCAAGCCAACCCAATCAAAAAAGTGGGAAGAATTATTCTCAAGGTTACATTTCAACAGTTCAAACCAATCAAACTTGTAATCCATTAACATTTCAAGAATTTCAACAAAACATAAATCAAGGCAGAAATAAAAACCAAATGAATTACCAAACAAATAAATATTATAGTGCCTAAAACCCACCATTAAAAATACAACGAGAAAGTAACAGTAGAATTTCCAAAATGAAAATGCCTGAAAATTTTGTTCAACGAGCCTCGAATGCAATAGATCAGACAAAAGAAGAAACCCTATTATTCGAATTACAATAAACTATCAATCTTTAAGATGTATCATTGACACAGGATCCTCGATAAACATCATGACCCAAAACTTTTTAAATTATAAAACTTATCCATGTAACTTAAAAGTCCAAACAATAAATGGAATAACTGAACTGAAAAATTTTGTATCATTAGCACCAAGCGAAATATGTCCAGGACATCAAAAATTTTGCATTCACAATTTTTCAACTAATTATGACATGTTAGTGGGGAGGAATTTCCTAGAAGCTTGCAAAGCCCAAATTAATTACAGTGAAAATTCAGTTACATTAGGTGAACATACTTTTAAATTAAGATACAATGACGAAACAGTTTTCGATGACGGTAATCACGAAAGTTTAGATCCACCCTCAACAAGAGATTTACACATTTCATATGGCATTGATAATAAACTATCAAAAACTAACGAATACAGACCCGATCATTTAAACGATGAAGAAAGTTAAAGAAAGTTCTGTATGAATTTAGTGATATACAGTATCAAAAAGATGAAAATTTGACCTTAACAAGTACTGTTAAACACTAAATTCAAACTAAACATGAGGACCCAATACACAAACCCTCTTAAAAATACGCCCAAACATTTGACGAAGAAGTCAATAAACAGATAAGTGAAATGATACAGCAAGGGATCATCCGCAAGTCGAAATCTCCTTACTGTCCACCAATCTGGATCGTACCGAAAAAAAAACGGACGCTTCAAAAAAACAAAAATATCGATTAGTCATTGACTATAGAGATTGAAATGAAATCACTATCGATGACAAATTTCCAATTCCAATTATAGATGAAATACTTGACAAATTAGGTAAATGTCAGTATTTTACAACGATAGATCTTCCAAAATGTTTTCATCAAATTCAAATGGATCCGGACTCAATCGCAAAAAGAGCATTCTCTACAAAACATGGCCATTACGAATATACTCGTATGCCATTCGGTCTTAAAAACGCTCCAGCAACGTTTCAAAGATGTATGAACAATCTTACAGAAAACCTTATCTATAAAGATTGTTTAGTTTACTTAGTTGATATAATAGTATAATCCACTTCATTGGACGAACACTTAAAATCTATTTCAAAAGTATTCCAAAAACTAAGAGAAGCTTATCTTAAATTGCAATTGGATAAATGCGAATTCTTGAAAAAGAAAGGGAATTCCTAGGTCACATTATTACCACTGAAGGCATTAAGCCGAACCCAAATAAAATGCATGCAATTGTTAAATTCCCTATTCCCAAAACACAAAAAGAAATTAAATCATTTATAGGTTTATGTGGATTCTATAGAAAATTTGTACCCAATTTCGCCCAAATCGTCAAACCAATTGTAGTGTGCAGTCGAATTTTGAGTACAACTTTAAAATTGGTTTGAGTCTTGACTTAGGTGTAGCTTTAAATTTGGAGAGACTCGGCTAAGTGAGAACAGTAGTGAGCTTTTACGCGCTGAACGAAAGCTCTTAGTGATCTGGGTTAAGTGACCTCGCTTAAGATAATAGAACAGGCAAGATACATTACAGCTAGGTCTAGATAATAAATGAACTGCATTGACATCTCGCTCACTCACATTCAGATATGTCATGCTTATGCGCAAAATCATACGACAATGCAGTTATGCTGAAAGATAATTGGTGTCGTGCGCATAAAGCTGGGCTATAAATAGAACAGCGGCTTAAAAGCTTTCTTCTTTTGGGTACAGTGCAATTGCATGAGTGACTTAAGTGTTCACATTAAAGTTTGTTGTTAAAGTCCACACACTGGACAAGAGAAAAACGAAAAGTCCACAGTGAAAATGAAAAGTGGCAACTAACTTAAAAATTATTTTAACGGAGAATAAAAAAAAAAAATACGAAAAAGTGGAATTCAGTTCGTGCAAACGAATAAATTATTCGTTTACTTATTATACCCGTTACTCGTAGAGTAAAAGGGTATATTGTATTCGTTGCAATGTATGTAACAGGAAGAAGGAGACATGGCAGACCCCATAAAGTATATATATTCTTGATCAGCATGAGTAGCCGAGTCGATATAGCCATGTCCGTCTGTCCGTCTGTCCGTCTGTGTGAACAAAAGGATCTCAGAGACTATAAGAGCTAAAAAGGCCCGAGTGGTCGCAAACGAAAGATAAAATGCCCAAGCAGTACAAGTTTGCTTTTGTTTTTTGACACGCCCACTTTAGGGCGTTCTATGTGCATACAAAGGTAAAAACAGGTAAAAATAGCATGTTTTAATATAGAAAACTTTTTTGTTAGCAATGCTATCTAAACCAAATTGACACAGAAAGTACACGTATAGGGAGTACATATACTGACCAAGTTTGATCTAAATCGGACAACTATATCGTATAGCTCCCATAGGGACAATCGGTCAAAAATACGCTCCAAATATGAATTTATATGAATAACTTTTGCATTGGCCAAGCAATCGAAGGGAAACTTACACAGAATATATCTGTCAATAATATAAGTATGTTGACCAAGTTTCATTCAAATCGGACGACTATATCGTATAGCTCCCATAGGGACGATCGGTCAAAAATACGCTGTAAATATGAATTTGTATGAAAATTTTCTGCGTTTCTCAAGTCATCTGAATTAAAATCAATAGGGTCGATTACCTAAACGATAGTACTATTATTAATATTATTAATAATATATTATATTGTTAATAATATAATTAATAGCAATAGCATTCTTTCTTGTTTTTATTGGAAAAGAATCCGATTTACAGAGCCCCGATTCTATTTTGCGTAGCGGCCAGCTCGCAGATCGGAGGCTCTTTCAAAAGTTAAGTCCACACTGGATTTAAAGCGCTGCTTTAAATTTTCGTACCCGGAAAAATTAATGTCTGGACTGTCGCCCACCTTGGTTTAATATACACCAAGTTGCACCTAACCTCGCTTGAAGCCTGATTTGGAGTATTCCGCCAACGCACACCCTTAAACAAATACATTCAGCCTTTCGCTAGATTTTGGAAGGAATTATAACTTGTACCAAACCCAATCTTTAAATTCGTCAACTGTACGGATCGTCGTCGCTGCACATCTGTTGTGTAACTGCATCGTCAGTAGCTACATCGTCAAAGAGCATGCGAAATACAATTCCGCAAGCCGGTTTGTAGTGCGTCTAGCGCACAAATAAAATGAATTTTATAAATCTGTAGTTTAAAATAATGAAATTTAAAATAAATTCTTTAATTTAACTTTGTGCCATTTAAGCAAGATTTTGTGAAACAATACTAAAATATTTCTTAATCTAGGTAAATGATTTCAACATAGCCCAACAGCTACTACGCATTCGTCGGGCCCTTCGGAAGCAGCACAAGGAAACTGTCTGAGTAAGATGTTGAATTAAAAGCGTATATCCTTTTTTTGTATTTAAATGAAAAATGGTTGGTGGTTTTGCAAGCCCCAATAGAAAGAAATTATTATTGTTTATTTTGTGTCGTGGAATCTTGCTAAAATGAATTTTGTCGAGAATTATAGGAAGTTTCATGAGAATCTTTGTTTTTGAATTTGAAATGAAATATTTATATTTGGAAAAATTGTTCGAGTAATCATGGATTTGTAAATAAATAATTTAAGTCGTCACCTACATAATGTCCATCCTTAATCCACAGTAACTCTTGATTTTAGGCCTTGTATAGGGGCAGTAATGTCAGACTATTATGTATACTGCCTAGGTAGGGAGGGTAAAGAAGGGAAATGCGTCCAACAGCAAAGCATTTCCCAAATCTTTTATACAAGAGTCTGGAGTTGTTGTTTTTTTGTGGGGAAGATATTTTTATTTCATATATTTTGTTTCATATCATAGTAGTATATCCGACAGTGCACTTCTCTTTCATTTTTTTGTGACGTATCAGAAGACGAGGCAAGAACCCCACCCCATCCGTCGAGCTATCCTCCTATGGAGCCGGTTTATAAGTGCACGCCCGCCTTCAGCCTTCTAATACACAGTGACCTGCTCGATATCGAATGGTAGCAAAACTCATTAGGCGGTTACAGGAGAAAGAAATTCCCGCTCTCTAGTGAGAAAAGTCACCACTGGTTCACTACACAATGACACTCAATCTGAAAAAAGGCGATTCAATAAATATTAATGACAATAATTTAGTCCACGCATTTGAGAAACTAAAAGTTTTTATTAATTCCGACTCCATACTTATTTACCCCAATTTCGAAAGTCATTATCCTTAATTCCGTTTGTTTTCTCTTTTCGATCGCCGCGTCCGCGCATAATTTGTTTTTGTGCATAAACTTTGTAAGTAAACATCAGTAGGTTGCAAATTAACCCTAGATTGCCTACTATTTTCATTTCCCACTAATTTTAGTTACAGTGCTTGTTTAGCTTCAGCTTATATATATTTTTTTTATTATTATATTTCTGTTTCGCATTAAAACTCAATTTGAATCAAAATGTACGTCTGCTACAATACTAATTGCCAGGTTCGAACAAACGTTAAGGTGGGTTTTGTTTGCTGCTGGCTATGTGAAAATGTTTCACATGAAAAATGTGCTGGCCTCAACGGCCGAATTATTGACCTGATCGAGTCTAAATCAGGTTTAAAGTGGACATGCGAAGCTTGTAGGGATGTCGAAAGGGATATGATGAGCTTCATGAGACACACTAAAAGAGGCTTTGGTGACCTATTTGGCAGATTTAAAAGTCTGTCCGATAGTTTCGCAGCTTTGGATAAAGAATTCAAAGATTTAAAAGTCTTGAATGATTCTCCAAAGCGTAAAAAGGCCAACTTTAGATTGTCGATCGGCCCTAATGAACTTTCGGCCCCTCCACAGCTTTGTCCTCCCACTTTGTCCGCACCTTCCTTAATCAATTTTTCATCCCCATCTCCAAATGTAGTAGTTAGTAGGGATGACAATTTTACTCTACCCACTGAAGTTATCCCTACAAACCCCGAAGTTATAGTTTCTGATTCGTTGGCTGTCAACCATGTTGCAGTTAACGAACCAATTAATGAGTCAATCACTGCGGTCGCTTCCACGGAAGTAACTACAGTGTCTAATAAAAAAGACTCTTGTAGGAGTTCCGCCAAAAAAACAAATATTTGTTTCCAGGCTTGCCCCTGATACCACATCGGATGATGTCAAGGCCTTTATTCAGGCTAAATCAGAAGCCAACATTACGGTGGAAAAATTCCAGTTCTCGTATCTTCGGGAAATTTCGTCTTTTAAAGTAAGTGTTCCTGCCAAATATTTCAGCACAATTTGCTGTAAAGAATTTTGGCCAGACTACCTAATAATAAAAGAATATACAGCGAAGAAAAGAAATAGGACTCCGATTGCCCTGCCTCCCAAACCTGTTTCGGCCTCTGATGCCGGAAAAACTAACTTCCTCCCTCTCATTTGCCTATCAAAATGTTAGAGGTCTTTGTAGTAAGCTAAGTAATATCTATTTAAATAGTCTGTCATTTCATTTTCAAGTCGTCGCCTTTTCCGAAACAGCGTTAAGGCCCGATATTCTTAACTCTGAAATTTTATCCAATAAATTCTCTATCTATAGAAAAGATCGTACATCTCGCCGCGATGGTGGTGTGCTTATTGCCGTTGATGTTAACTTATACTCTGAAGAAGTAACAATCGATGGCTCTATAGATATTGAATTTGTTGCTATTAAGTTTTGCCTAAATAACATTAGTGTTTTCATAACTTGTTCATATATTCCTCCATCTTCTGACTCTTCTCTTTATTCATTACATTTTTCAGCTATTAAATCAGTCTCCTCTATGCTATCTGATCGCGATTTTCTAATAGTTCTTGGCGATTTTAATATTGCAGGAATTACATGGACTGTCCTGACTCTGCCGTGTTGATTCCTACGACCCAGCAAGACATTTTTGATGGTTTGTTTGGGATCTCATTGTTTCAGATCAATTCTATCCCAAACTCATTAAATAGAATGCTCGATTTGATTTTTGTTTTGGATACATCCTGCTTTTCTGTTTCCCGCATCATTCCCTTATCTTATCCTGAAGATCCTTATCATCCGACTTTGGAGGTGTTGATTGATTTACCTGTTAAGGTGACCAGTACTAGTAGTAAATCTACTAAGCGTTCTCGTCAGTTTCAGAAAACTGATTTTAACAGGTTAAATGAATTGTTTTTGTTTTCTATTTTTCGCATCACTCCCTTATCTGATCCTGAAGATCCTTATCATCCGACTTTGGAGGTGTTGATTGATTTACCTGTTAAGGTGACCAGTACTAGTAGTAAGTCTACTAAGCATTCTCGTCAGTTTCAGAAAACTGATTTTAACAGGTTAAATGAACTGTTATCTGAGACTTAGTGGTCCCAGCTGTTCATGTGTGAGATATGGATAGTGAAATCGCAATTTTTTATTATATTTTGAATTCTCTACTTGATGTCTATGTTCCAGTTTGTGTGGCAACAAGGTCTAACAAGCCTGTTTGGTTTACCGGCGAGTTAACATTGCTTAAAAATAGGATGTCGAGATTTTATAAGAGATTCTGATCTGATTTCTCTGTCTTGAATGACCGTTGCTATAAGGAATACCTTACTGACTGTGTGCAAAAATTCCGAAGTGATCCTAGACGGTTTTATAACTTCGTTAATTCGAAGCGTATATCATCAACGCTTCCATCTAGTGTAGTCTTTGAGATAGATACTGCTAGCTCAGATCAAGCTATCGCCGATATATTTGCCGATTTTTTCCAAACCACTTATAGTGTGCAGGGTTATAGTTCTAATTCACCTAACTCTTGTCGTGTAAATATTTTCAATTGTAATTTCGCGCCAGTAATCACTGAAACCTCGCATTTACTTAATCTAAAAGCTATTAAACATGTTTTTTCACCTGGGCCAGACGGAATCCCAGGCTGTGTGCTTAGAAACTGTGCGGACGACCTTTTAAAGCCCCTGTGTAAACTATTTACATTGTCTGTTACATTACATTATTCCTCTTCACAAGAATTGAAACAAATCCAATGTCTGCAACTATAAAGGTATTTCCATGTTGTCTGCGATTCCCAAGACATTTGTGAAATTTATAACTTCTCAGCTGCAACATTGCCGTAGATCTATGACTTCACCCTGCCAACATGGGTTTGTGAAATATAGTTCCACTACCACTAACCTGCCAGAGTTTACATCATTCGTTTTGAAGGGGTTTTAATAAAAAATTGCAAACTGACGTCATTTATATAGATAATTTATGCCGATGACGTTAAACTCTGTGTACCGGCCGTTGAGTCACTCCTTGGAACCAAGTTTCAATCTGATTTTTATAGCTTTCAAAATAATGTCAAATTGTGCGGATTTTATAATTTTACGTGAAATATGGAAAACGATTTAAATTTCGTTAGTAGATGTCTTTAACCAAGTTGATGTTTTAATATTTATTATTTTTTTAGTTATTTAGGATTGAGTATA
>JAEIGM010000096.1:0-123955 GCA_018903735.1 Drosophila cardini
GACTATGCTTATGAAATAACATGGGACATGGCATCAAAAAAATTAAAAAAAATTCTTGTACTGACTGACTTAATATCGAGTCGATACTGACCTTCCTGTTACATACTTTTCACAAACGCACAAAGTATGAAATAGCAAGAAACCGAGTCGATATTGCCATGTCTGTCTGTCCGTCTGTCCTTCCGTATGAACAAACAGATCTCAGAGGTGATAAGTGCTATAAGTACGATGTTAGTCAGTATCGACTCGGTATTTGATCAGTCAATATAAGAATCTTTTTTTTTCAATGCCACGTCCCATTCGCCCACAATAAGCTAAAAGCAAGACACATATCGGAAAAAATCGATGTTTTTGGCGAATAAATATGTAACTATGGCACTTCGGAGTACCAATTTTAGTAGGCAGGTTTCTAGTGATGGTATAAATGCAATGTTACTAAAAAGTAATTTTCACAAATTAATTATTCCCAAAGGAAATAAAACAATTTTAAAATTTGAATGCCATTTTTAAGGCATATATTCTTATCGTACAGTGTTGTAATTTGAAATTTGTGTGGAGACAAACTTTATCAAACTATCCTGAAAGTTGCCTAAAAATCCGACTAAAAACAAGAGAGCTAGACAAACAAATGTTTTTGTTTCAAGTGTTTTTGTGGAACTGTTAATTAATTTACTTGTCGGGGTGCCCAGTATTAGTAGTAAATCTACTAAGCAATCTCGTCAGTTTCGGAAAAACGATTTTTACAAATTAAATATTCTGTTATCCCAGACTTCTATTAGACCCAGAATGGGTTTGTGAAATATAAATCTACTACCACAAATCTGTTAGAATTAAAATCATTTTCTCGTATGGTTTTAATAATAAATTGCAAACACGTCATTTAGACACATTTTAGCAGGGCTTTTGACTCCGTTAACCACGGCCTGTTAATACATAAACTCAATCTTTTGGGACTTTTTAATAACTTCATTCTTTGGATTTCAAACAAATTAAGTTTAAGAACTCAACAGGTTTATTTTAAAGATACATTATTGAAATATGTCCAAGTTACTTCCGGCGTTCTCTTTGGCCCTCATTTATGCCGACGAAGTCAATTCTGCTTATCGGCTACAGAGTCACTTCTTGGAGCCAGGTTGCAAGCTGACCTTAACAGCTTTCAAACCTTACGTCAAACTTATTTATTAACTCTTAACTGTAATAAGTGTAACGTAATGTCCTTTAGTAGGCGACTTCCCTTTCTAAACGATTACACCTTGAAAAGTAAATTTCTTCAAAGAATTGAGTCGGTCGTTGATTTGGGTATCCTTATGGATCCAAGACTTAAGTTTGAAAAGCATGTTCCGTCAATTACAAATCGTGCTTTCAGTGTCCTGGGCTTCATAAAGCGCTGGTCGAAAGAATTTGACGATCCTTATTTCCGTCTGTCTCTTTGTCCGTCCGTACGAACACCTGGATCATTTAAACTACAAGAGCTAGAGCCACCAAATTTGGAATGAAAGTCTGTTTATATGTCAGGCAGGTTAAGTTTATTTCAAATTTTTGCCACGCCCCCCACCGCCCCCACAAATTGTAAAAAACTATTTTTACATCAACATTACATGAAAACGACTAGAGCTATAGAGACCAAACTTACACCGTGAATCGTACTATTATAACGGTCCTCACCAAGTTTGATCCGGATCGGAAAACTATAGCCTATAGCTCCCATACGACAAATCGGTCAAAAGTTGTACTTTTGTATGAAGGCATGTAGTGTTGGTTAAGCGATCGCAATCAAACTCACACAGAATGTGTGTAAAGTTATTAAAAGTATTCTCACCAAATTTGGTCCAAATCGGACAACAACAAGATATAAAACAAACTGGTCAAAAATGCTGAACCAATAAAGCTATTTGAAAAAATAAAATGCACTCAATAGAAAACTTATTAAGCTATGAAATGAATGTTTGAACAGCTGGTTCGGTCAACACAGTGCTTCAAAATTTAAAGTCAAAGCTTTATCACAAATTATGGTTTTCAATCTTATTTTAATATTGATACCACATTTTTATATGTTTAAGACAAATTTCTAAACAAATTTACTTAATGTTGATACCAACATTTTTGGTTATAGTTTTTTGAGGTTATAGTTCTTTATTTCTTTTTAGTTGTCATTTTTTTTTTTTTTAAATTACATTTACATTAATTATAATACTTAAAAAACTAAAGTTTTTTGAAACTGTTACTTTTCTCTTTGAAATTCTTTTAATTTGGGTGGATCTGATGATGCCGCTTGCTTGCTAACAAAGTATACTTTCTTTCTTTGGAAATCTTAAATTTTTGCGGGAATGGAACTCTTAAATTTAACATAAGATAATGATTAGAATATATACACTTCATTTGATAAGCATGACTCTAAATTGAGTTTACGAATTTGTTTTCCCGATGATGCCCAATCAATAAAAAGAGCCATTAAACAAATGATACCTCACCCTTTAAAAGCGGAGAATGGAAGAAGAAAATCGAAGTCAAGTTCCGAATTTCTTTAATGCATTATTGCTAAATTACATTGCGTAAAGGAGTTTTTTTATATAACCATTAACATAAGCATACCTAATAGTCCTAACTTATCGGTTCTGCAACTATTTTCTTCCAAATTCTCTTGGGATCGCACGTGTATAATCGATACAATGGTCGAGATGCGTTTTCGTTCAAGAAGAAATCTGCTAGAATCGAAAAGGATAGTTTCAAAATAAAGTATGTGTACTTCAATGCAGCTGAGAAACCTCATACTAATAGTGGTGTTCCTTCCTCATGGAATCATCCAAATTGATATTCTTTTTTTGTTTACTTAAAAGCTCAATTTCTTCAGTTACCTGTTGGGAAAATGACTAAGGATGGGTAAAGTCCTTACAAAATAACATTTGTTAAGGGTTTCTTTGTCTGGTATGATTAAAAAAATGATTTTTCGCAACTTTTTTAGTCAAACACACATGACGGAAATTACCATATTTGCTTGCGCTCGTCTTCTTTCATACCTAAGACACGTATTTTTACCGCGAGATTCCGTAAGTTTTATGACTCTTGTTTCTAAACGGGCAAGTATGGGCAAAAGAAAGTATATAGACAAAATAGAGGAAGGTCCTTCTATCATATGTATATAGTTTCACTTTGACGTTGGATGAACCTTTAAAGTTATGTTCAACTTAAGGTAAAGAAATGGCCCAAAAATAGTCTATTTTTTAATCTTTTTTAGAGTAAACAGTTATTAAGCGAAAATTAAAATTCATACTACATTTTATAAAGAATTTATAAACTTTTAATATAAAAATACGAACATTAAGATTGATCGATTCGTTCGCCCAAAATGCAATTTTAAAGTTGATACTATGCGACAAAAACTTTGAGGGACTCTAGCACCCACAATTGTCAACCGATTTCAAAAATGGTTTGGATCTATCACCTATGATCATTTCTTAACCAAACCCAATTTTTTTTTTGTCGGACGATACCATCACAAAAATGATTTTTGCCACCCTTTTCGGCCCGCTGCCACAGTGTGCGCCGACACGGACATGTAAATGCAGATAATCGAAATCTGCTCTTCAGTAGGGCGTGGTGCAGTTGCTAGGGTTCTGACGCGTGTGTGTAAAGTCGTGGGTTCGAATCCGTCAGTAAATTATTTTATTTATTAGACCCCGTACTCTAAAAAAGAGTAGAGAGGTCTATTAGGTGTGTCAGAAGCGAATTTTTTTTTTTTAATTTCAATTTAAATTTAAAATATTTATTTCGTATTGTAATACAACGTTTTTTTGTGAATACATTTACATAACCACTTTTATATATGTATGTATATAAACTATGAATCACTCCGATTCTTCTTTTTTGTATACAAAATGCGAGCTACTGTGAGTACGGGGTTTTTTACAGTCGGCTTGCTCAACTGTAGGCTTTCTTACTTGTTTGATTGAACAATGCCAATTATTGTTTGATTTGATTGGCAAAGTTTGACAGGAAAATTTAAATTTAAATTTGTTTTGTTTAATTTATGGACGAACCTGTGTCAATTATACAGTTAAAATGTTGTCCGTTCATTACAATTTGATGAGTTCTTGGTCCGAGGCTCCTTGATAAAAATTTTCAGATGTTTCCATCTTAAAGTGACTACTTGCATTTTCTCGCTGTCTTTTGACTGGAGGATTCGAGGATCTTTGGCTTTGATTTTGGTAACTCATTGGATTTTGTGATCTAGCTTGATCAAGGTTTTTAATTTACATAACGTCTGATTATTTTTAGCATTTTCTTTTGGCTTATAAATTGGATTTATGTTGTTTGAATAATATGTACTTGGATAATAATTTTGATTATTTCCTTTTCCATGATTGTCATTGTTCGTTTTTTGGTTTTTGAATTATCAGTATTTTGGTTACTACGTTCATTAAAATTGTTTTCATAAAGTCGTTCACTTTGAGCTACTTGTTTAAGATTTGAAACAGTTTTAATGCCATGTCTAGCTAAGGTCATGAATATTCCGTCGGGTAGTTTCCAAGTGATTACATCTTTAATAGTATTGTTCATTGCGTTTGTGTACAATATTGTAATTTGTGGCCGATTTTCTAAGATTAGTTTATTTGAAATTATAAAAGACTTATATTCTTGTTCTTCTACGAACTTACGTATACTATGGTTGTAACTAGTGTTGTACAAACGTCTTAGTAGGTCCTTGTAGGGTGATTATGTTTTAAATTCGTCGATCAGGGCAATCCTTAGTTCTCCCCAGGTTGTAGCTGCTGTTAATTGGGAAACTCGTTGTGTTGATCCAGATGTCTGCATTTCGATGGCTCCAAAGAAAACCTTGTGCTGTCCTACGTCTTGTGTTGGGTAAAGCTGCATGATGAAGTCGATTCATCGTATGAACGCTGTCAGTTCCACTGTTTTTCCGTCAAAGATTGGCACTTGACGTATCTGTCCCAAAGCTTGTTTGAGGTGCATCTCAGATAATTCCATTGCTGTGACTGTTGTCATGATGTTGTTGTTTTGCTTGTATTATTTAATTGTTCTTCGTCAAAATTTGTTCTTTCACAAAATTTATTTTAATAGTCACTTTAGGTTTGGTTTTCTTTTGTTGGGTTGTAAGGAGTTTACTGCTTAAGTCCTTTTTGTACAGATGTTCAAAATAGTCCAACGGATCTGTTTATTAGCAGAACACTGTTTGGTGTATAGCAAGTTTTTGCTTTTGCGCGGTATTCTAAATATAGCAATTATGTTTTACTGGCGGTCGCACTTTGACTGTGGGCCCCGATTGATAATTGGTTTGTTAAGTCTTAACACACGCGTTGATTCTTTTGCGGATATCAGAAAAAATTGTTTCCAAAATTGTAATGTTCCGAACCGGATCACTTTTGCGGCAAATTCGCGTGTTCAATCCTAGAAAGTCACTTGGTCGTACAAGGATTTCTATTAGCGGATCGAAAAGGATCGATTACTAAAAAAATTTAATTTTATTTCACAACACGATACAACGGAGTACACATACAAGTCTTAACTAACTTATGCTATGTTCTGGAGACGTTTGGCAAACCACGGCTTTGATCTTTTATTGATTGGACTTTAGACTTTTGAAGCTTTTGGCTCTTATGTTAATAAAGGGGGTCTCGATCTTGAAGTGATTGAGATTTAAGAGAGTTCTGTCGGCCAGGATTTGTGCAACGTCAACAGCTTCAACCTCAATGGTGGGAATAGCGATTCTGGCGAATTGTTTGTGATGTTTGATAAGTTCATGGGAAGCCAGAATTGTTATTGTTTAAGTCTGTGGGAGACGAATGTGTAATATAAATGAAAAGTGCGAGCTAGGCTGAATGTATTGGTACATATGTATCTACATATGTCACAATATATATATATATATATATATATAAAAAATAAAATGAAGTAATTAAAAATTTTTAAAACATATAACAGCTGAATTGAAAAGAAAACACGTTAGAAAGGCTACAGTCGAGCAAGCCGCCTGTTAAAGACCCCGTACTCATAGTAGTGCGCATTTTCCATAAAAAAAGAAGAAGAAGAAGCCGAGTGATTCATATTTTAAATGCATATATATTTTTATATATTCTTCTTTTTTTATGGAAAATGCGCACTACTATGAGTACGGGGTCTTTAACAGGCGGCTTGCTCGACTGTAGCCTTTCTAACGTGTTTTCTTTTCAATTCAGCTGTTATATGTTTTAAAATTTTTAATTACTTCATTTTATTTTTATTGTGCGACTAGGCCGTACTTACAAACTAAAAAACAGCGGCATTTACTCCATCGTAGTCGACAGGCCTGAAGACGATTGATGTGCTGTGTGAACTTCAAATGGATTAGAATATGTATATACTCTTTCATATTACTATGATATTATTTTATAATATCACACATAATAGATTTTTCTTCCTTTACCATATAATTACATTTAGTTAGATTAATCGATAGGAATTAATTATTATTATTTGCGAGAAAATAATCATTTTAAAATCTTCAGATATGCGATTGGGGACATGTTGATTTAAGATGTACTTGTATGAGCAAAAAGGGTCCTAATACTGACGAAATTTATTAACATTTTTTTTTCTCATACTACATTTTACTGCCTTGATGGCCTTAGATTCTCGCGTTGTCTTCATTTACAAAGAAAAGTGAAGTGAAATAAAAAATTCAAACGATTTTTCTAGCTCCGCGCATTATGTTAGCGTTGGCAGCAGGCTTTCAAACGTGGCATTGTCACTACCACATCGTCCATCTATGTCGTCAGCATCATCGGCGTTGGCAGCTGGCTATCAAACGTGGCATTGTCACTACCACATCGTCCATCTATGCCGTCAGCATCATCGGTGACGTGGTTGCTCTAGCGATCAAGCACAATCTAGAATCCAAAACAGGTTTTTATGCGCCCACTATATGCGCTTTCAACGCAGCGTCGTGCACTCGTTAGCTACCACTGTCGTGTACAGTGTCTGCTTCCAACGATGTGTACACCGGCGTTGGTAGCGTGCACGTCGCTATATTACTTTTTCTTTCACTTGTGTTCACTGTGATGCAACTTGCTTGGTCGATTGTCAAACAGGAAATAAAACGATCTCCGGGATCCTAGTATCCAGCTTGATCGTTTGCATATATGCATTTTATTAAACGTATCGATACATCATATGCAAATTTTCGCAGTGCATGGCAGTTATACAGTTGCCACTTAGATAAAATATCGTCAGTCAATATATCGGCATAGCATACACTGATAACCGATATTGAATATCAAATGCATCCGATAATTGGTATTTTCAAATTTATCAACACTGCATAAAAACAATATGATTATTTGCAAAAAATGACATAAATATTCATACCCCTACATAACAAGTTAGATTACAGCGAACTAGCGAAGATAAAAGCTGAAAAGGGTGAAATTTTCCTAATTCTTTGTCGTTTAAATCTTTCAGAAAGTATAATAAATTTCCATCGTTTTTCATTCGAGCTTCTAGACCGATAGGTGCAAACTTTGCATTAAAATACGTTGCTGCATTGCTTTAGGCAAAATTGCGTTTGACAACTTTTCTCAAGAGAACCAGGTTTGGATCGCAAATTATACTGAGCATTTTTAAATTTCTTACCAATATATACTCCTTTTCATGTGCTATCATGTGTTGTCCAAATACTACAAAGCATGGCGCAATTCCTACATTTCCTAATACTCGGTAGAAAAATACCCCAAAGACGTTGATCCCAACGAATATAGGCTCTTAAAGCAGCATTTATTGAGCGATTCAGTCTTTCGGCCGCGTTAGACTGGGGAGCATAGGCCCCTGTACATATGTGTTCTATACCATAATTCGAAATAAAGTAAGCAAACTAATGGTTTTTAAACTGAGTGCCATTATCACTAACTATTACTTCTGGAACTCCGAAGCAAGTGATAATATCATCTTTTAGATAATTTATTTACCTGAAAATTAAACTTCTTGACTGTTTTAAGAGAAGTAAATTTTGAAAAATGGTCAAGCACGATAAAAATACCCGTGTTACCCTGATTGGTACGAGGAAATGGATCAATAAAATCAATTTACCATCTTTGAAACGATCGGTCACTTGTAAATTGTTTTCCCATTGGTGGTTTTAACGTAAAAGTTGAACACTTTGTTGTTTTGTAGACGTCATAATTATTCATGTTGTTTCTGACGTCTACTATCATTTTTGGCCAGTTCAAATTCCGTCTGATTCTTTCAAGATATTTAGCAGCACCACAGTGACTTGAAGTTGGTTGAGCAGCTTAGACGACTGACTGACGTAATTCGTCTGATACAAGCAACTTCCAGTTTCCATCAGATTCAAAATTACAACGACGATAAATAAATTGATCCACTACTCGAAAGTCTTGTAAAGCTAAAAACTATCTCTGAATTTGATATAATCAGTGGAGTTAAATGCTTCTGATTCTAGATCAATTTCGGAGAACAATTACACATCTAGACCAGCAACTTCGTCAACGTCTTCGAACGACCTCGGAAGCGCATCCGCTACAATATTTTCGTTTCCTTTTTTGATGCTCGATAGTAGAAGAAAAGCCCTGTAACTTAATTGGCCATCGAGGCAATCTTTCACAAAGATCTGATTGGTTTATCAACCAACGCAGGTTCACATGGGCCGTTACAATTTTTAAAACATTGTCCTTCTACATACATTCTGAACTTTTTAATCGCTAAGGCAACTGCTAAACATTTAAGTTCTGTAACTGTGTAATTTCTTTGCGCTTTATTCAATTTCTGGGACAAATATGCAATAGGTCTTTCACATCCAGAATCATCGACTTGTGCCAACACGGCTCCTTTGCTGCTTACGAGTTTTCGGAACTGGAAAATCCAAGCCCAATTGACTTTTTAGACCCCGTACTCTAAACAAGAGTATAAGGGTCTATTAAGTTTGTCTGAAACGAAATGTGCGTAACAGGCAGAAGGAGACTTTTCCGACCCCATAAAGTATATATATTCTTGATCAGCATCAACAGCCAAGACGATATAGCGATGTCCGTCTGTCCGTCTGTCTGTCTGTCCGTCTATCCTGCCGTCTGTATGATCACCGGGATCTTCTAAACTACAAGAGCTAGAGCCACCAAATTTGGAATGAAAGTCCGTCTGCTTCGCGAGCAGATCAAGTTTATTACAAATCTTTGCCACGCCCCTTACCGCCCCCGCAAATTGTAAAAAACTATTTTCACATCACCATAACTTGAAAACGACTAGAGCTAGGGAAACCAAATTCACACATTATGTGTATGGCACCTATCTAACTATCCTTACTAAATTTGGTCCGGATCGGACAACTATAGCCTATAGCTCCCATAGGACAAATCGGCCGAAAATTGGTGATTTGTATGGAGACATGAAGTTTTAGTTGAGCGACTGTAACCAAACTAGCACATTATGTGTATGGTACCATTATAACTTTCCTCACCAAATTTGGCATGGATCGGACAACTATAGCCTATAGCTCCCATAGGACAAATCGGCCGAAAATTCGTGATTTGTATGGAGACATGAAGTTTTAGTTGAGCGACTGTAACCAAACTAGCACATTATGTGTATGGTACCGTTATAACTATTCCCACCAAATTTGGTCTGGATCGGACAAATATAGCCTATAGCTCCCATAGGACAAATCGGCCGAAAATTGGTGATTTGTATGGAGACATGAAGTTTTAGTTGAGCGACTGAAACCAAACTAACACATTATGTGTATGGTACCATTGTCACTATCCTCACCAAGTTTGGTCCGGATCGGACAACTATAGCCTATAGCTCCCATAGGACAAATCGGCCGAAAATTGATGATTTTTATGGAGACATGAAGTTTTAGTTTAGCGACTGTAACCAAACTAACACATTATGTGTATGGTACCATTGTAACTATCCTCACCAAATTTGGTCTGGATTGGACAAATATAGCCCATAGCTCCCATAGGACAAATCGACCGAAAATTGGTGATTTGTATAGAGACATGAAGTTTTAGTTGAGCGACTGTAACCAAACTAACACATTATGTGTATAGTACCATTGTAACTATCCTTACCATGTTTGGTCCGGATCGGACAACTATAGCCTATAGCTCCCATAGGACAAATCGTTCGAAAATTACTTATTTGTATGGTAAAACGCGCACTAGAATGAGTACTGAGTCTTTTACAGTCGGCTCGCTCGAACGAGCCTTTCTTACTTGTTATATCTGTGTATGTAAATGTATATACAATTATATACACAGTTTGTTTACTTGGCTTATCTTAAAAACATATTTTGCCATATTTAAACCTTGTATTACAATTCGAAATTAATATTTTTAATTTAAATTGAAATAAAAAAAAATATTGATTCACTGACAGGATCCGAACCCACGACTTCACTCAAGAGCGTCACCGACCCTAGCAGGTGCACCACGCCCTACATTTAAATAGGTTTCGATTATCTGCATTTACATGTAATAGTTTTTAATTAAATGACGTCGTTCGAACCGTAGCCTTATGTACGAAGAATACGAAAAGGCATCCCTACAGCTTAGACCACACTCCTGATTAAAGTTGATGTAAATAGTAAAAATTTAACAAATAAGAAAGGCTGCAGGCGAGCGAGCCGACTGTAAAAGACCCCGTACTCCTTCTAGTGGACACTTTTCCATACAAATCACCAGTTTTCGACCGATTTGTCCTATGGGATCTTCTAAACTACAAGAGCTTGAGCCACCAAATTTGGAATGAAAGTCCATCTGCTTCGCGAGCAGATCAAGTTTATTTCAAATTTTTGCTACGCCCCTTACCGCCCCCGCAAATTTTAAAAGGTATGGTTTATGTTTTGAGCTAATATCTCAGTAACTATAGTACTTAGGAATACAAAGTTTGATATTCAGGTTCCTAAAGACGGCATAAAGGTATTTAAGGTCATTACAAATTTTGGGCTGCCACTCCCCGTTGCCCCACAAGAAATGAAATAATTTTCAAATTTCAATGCCATGTTTAATTCATTTGATCTTATCGTACAGTAATATAATTTCAAATTTGTTTGAAGACAAAGTATTTCAAACTATCCTGAATGTTGCCTAATAGTCGGACAATAAACAAAAGAGCTAGACACGTGACAAAGTTTATAATTGCATGCAATGTCAATGCATATGTGCAAGCGAAGTAGAAACATCCAAACATGTTAGCGAACGTTTTCGATGCTTGTTTAGCGACAGCGCTGCCCGTGGACGCTGGCCGTGCCGACCAATAAATATATATACGTACAGTAATGATATATATACATCAGAGACCTGCAAGGAGTATAAAAATTTTAATCATACTCGAGTGTTTACTCGTGGTTGTTTTGTTCGAACAAATTTTATACTTGACCGTTTTGTATCCGAACCGCCAGCTTGATTATACTTGTTTGACTCGAGTAAACACTCGAGTATTTTACCGTTGAACAACATGTTGCAAGCAAGGCACATAGAAACTTTTAAGAATTTGTATGAATTTTTTTATGTTTTCAGCGGTGGGTACTATTTAAAATATATATTATTTTAAAGGGAATCAAGGGTGTGTAGGCTGTATTTGTTATAGTTATCCTCATATTCCTATTTTCTAAGAAAATAATTCGTTTTTTTTAATTAATTAGTTTCTGTAAAAAAAAAAGTATACGCGAAATGCGTGGTATGCCATACATATTAATACTTGCATGCACGCATACAATCAAACTTAGACAAATCTCAGGCTTGTTGCGCGTGCTATTAGTGTTGCTCTCTGAAATGTTTCCCGCCAGATCTAGCTTTTTCTTATGCGCTCATAGGAAAATCAATGTAAATATTTTTCAGATATTTAATTTTTTTATAGTTAATATTTTTTTATTTATACATTTGTTAAATATTTTAGAACAAAAAAAGAATACAAAAACAATTTTTTTTTATCAATTTTCAATGAGATTTAGCTTTTTTGCTTTTTTTGGCCAGATCTAGCATTTTTTCAAACTAAAAAATGGCAGCACTACGAACGACACGCAACGCAAGCGAAACAGAGAACTCATTGCTACTAGAGCGATTTGCACTGAGAAGACAGTCAGACTCGTTGCGTCGCTAGTCGTTCGGTTGTAATCGAACGATCAGCAAACGATCTATGGGGCTGACCGTTCTGATCGTGACCAAAATGTTCAAATCAAGTTCGAATCAGGTTCGAATCAGGTTCGAATCAGGTTCGAATCAGGTTCGAATCAGGTTCGATTCAGGTTTGATTCAGATTCGATTCAGGTTCGATTCAGGTTCGAATCAGGTTCGATTTAGGTTCGAATCAATCAGAAAACGGTCATCTGATCGTTGTGATTCGAACATTTTCGGACACCACGCTGAGCTGATTGTTACCCGATCATTGTTTGAAATGTTCGAACATACTCGAGTATACTCGTTGCAGTTGTCTATCAAACATGCACTAAATATCTACATGCGTGCACATGTATGCATACGATATGATATATCATATATCGATATTTAATACGATATGTAATTATAATTGCGATATAATATTGAATGCGATATTTAGTCATTATGTCGATATCTAGAGCGATATATCGTATTTGATTTCAGTTTTAGATTATATCGATATCGAGTGCGATATGTAATTTAATGTGATATTTTAATTAATATCGATATCGGTATTTTCTTGGCTGTATACATCCCTATTACAAACTAATGTTTTCGTTTCAAAGAGTTTTATTGCAAATACTATCCATTGTAATTCCTCAATATTGATTTTTGTATAATCATCAGTCTTAATTGTAATCTCGAGGTGAACAGTCGACTATTTCGCTAATTCCAACTAGTTATCGTCAAACCTTATCAGTACAAAAAAAAATAAGACAGAAAAAAAAAACCGAACAAGTGCATAAAAGAAACGAAACGTGAAAGTGAAACGATGAGTAAGCGGAGCCCCCCGATCGCCAAAAGGTGACGTGGACAAACTTATTATCTTAAAAACAATCAACCGTTACAATTGATGCAAAATATGTTGTGATCTCGAAAAATAATGATGATGAAAAACAACTTTTTCGACAAATATTCTATCAGAGCACATTATGATTTGATGCGAGAGAGCTATTGTTCGGCCCGCCCGACCGTAGAATACTCTCTGCATTTTATTTCCGGTTATTTTAATAAAATCGGTAGCCGGGTATATCAATTGATAGTACTTGCAGTAAAAGACGTTGAAACAAAAACATATGTACGTTTGTATCTACGCACATACATATATGTACATATGACATTTCATCATAGATGTAATACATATACAACTGGTCGGCACAGCCAGCGTCCGCGGGCAGCTCTGCCGCCACACGAGCACC
Source organism: Drosophila cardini (assembly GCA_018903735.1). NCBI lineage: Eukaryota > Metazoa > Arthropoda > Insecta > Diptera > Drosophilidae > Drosophila > Drosophila cardini. The sequence continues at coordinate 13,367 of JAEIGM010000096.1, forward strand.
GTAAACCGTAAACGTTCGTTCATATGCTTGTATGTTTCTGTCTCGCTTGCACAAATGCAGTGACATTGCGTTCAATTATAAACTTGTTACACGTGTAGCTCTTTTGTTTATAGTCCGATTTATATGGAACTTTCAGGATTGATACATTTTGTCTCCAATCGAATCTCAAATAACAATACTGTATAAGATAAGAACATATGCCTTAAAAATGACATTCAAGTTTGAAAACTTTTTATTTCTTTAGAGAAAAGGGGGCGTTGCAGCCAAAAAATTTTAATGACATTGAATTTGGCTGTCTCTAGGAACCTCCCTTCCCAAATTGGTACTCCTAAGTGTCATAGATACTCAGCTATTCGTGGCATCGAAAAAAGAAAAGATTCCTGTATTGACTGACTTAATATTTAGTCGATACTGACCAAATTCTTACTTTATGGGATCGGCCACGCCTCCTTCTGCGTGTTACATGCTTTTCACAAACCCAATATGCTCTCTCTTGCAGAGAGTATAAAAGGAAACTTGCAAGAATGAAAATAACTGTATCAACTGTAGATCAAATAACTTACCTAGTAACACACACACATCAACCGAAAATGCCCAATATATGTAAGACAACAAGAAATAATAGCCATTAAGACAAACTTACAAGTAGACAATAAAACAGCATACGAAATATACAAGAAAAATCTCTTAAATGTAAACCAAACATATTCTGAAACGACAAAAAATAGTCAACAAAAACAAGCACCTACTGTACCAACTAAATCACCTACACAGAAGTTCTCTCCCACTTTAGTAAACTATAGTGATTTAGATGATATAGCTACTATATCACTATGTACATCTGACAAAAAAAAAACAAATTTAACAAGTAAGGAAGGCTACAGTCGAGCAAGCCGACTGTAAAAGACCCCGAACACATTCCAGTAAGCATTTCGCCTTACAAATAAGTGACTGACTGACTTTGGTGGCTCTAGCTCTTGTAGTTTAGAAGATCCAAGCAGTGTTGCCAAATCAGCTTTTTTCCCGTCAAATCTGGCTTTTTTGAAAGTCCAATTGCGGGAAAAATTTCAAATCAGCGGGCAGCGGGAAATCTGGCTTTTTTTAAATATGAATTGCTTTTTTTCCGCTTTTTGTTATACTGAACAATTTATCATTTTTTTTCGATTAATCCAGTGTTGAGTTGTTCATTGTGGTTGAATTAAAACGAAACAATTCAGTACTGAAGATGACTGAACTGGTTTGTTCAATTGAACTTCTTGTAAACGGATCGAGAAAACTTTAGTTTAAAGTTCGTTTGCGATAACAAATATTTGCAAATTATTAATTGTGTGTTGAAACTTAAAACAAGATAACCTTTTCTGGACAACCAAAACCAAGGAGCAGGAGCTTTGTTTATTCGTTGCTCAACATACGGCTGTTTCTCCAATTGACCACATGAGCAGTTTGTGCGTAAAACATTTTTCGGATGACTCTGGGAGTTCTTTAAGGCTACACAGAACAAAATGATTGAGCATTATAAAAAATATTTTGGCGCCAAATTTTTCTGAGGAGCTTTGCTCTGATATTGGCGATACAAAATATAGCCTTTTGATAGACGAGTCAACTGATATAGGCCACTGAAATAGAAGAAATAATAAATAGTCTGTAAAAACAAACCCTTAAACGGCCTAAGACATCAGCTTTTTTTCCAGCTTTTTTCTTTGAATTTTCAGCTTTTTTTCTTGTAACTTCCCACTAAAAACAGCTTTTTTTGCTCAAGAAAAGTTGGCAACACTGGATCCAAGTGTTCATACGGACGGACAGACAGACAGACGGACATCGCTATGTCGACTCGGCTGTTGATGCTGGTCAAGAATATATATATACTTTATGGGGTCGGAAAAGCCTCCTTCTGCCTGTTACACACATTTCGCTTCAGACAAACTTAATAGACCCCTATACTCTTTTTTAGAGTACGAAAGAAATACTAAATGAAATGCCGAGCAAAGTAACTTATCGACTATAAAGCTCCTTAGCTTTAGCTCATTATAAATTCATCAATAAAAATCGCTCAAGTGAACTGGAAAGAAAAATTGCTGCAGTAAAGAAAGCGGGTCTGTTATCAAGGTCACGCAAATTGGACACTTTTTTAATTGGTACTTTGACACGTCCCAGTTTGGAAAACGATATCCTCCGTCTTTCAAATCACTTTTGACGAGTTTTGAGCAGAAGAAATCGCGAAAAGTACTTATAATTTTCAATAAAGTAAATCCGGCCCTTGCACTGTGGACGGAAAGCCCGATTTTTTGGCATAAAGTCCAATTGAAAAGATAGAGAGTTGAAACTCGGTACAGTTGACACTAATATTATACATAGTAAGCCTTTAAAATTTGAAACAGTTCCGACCACGCCCACTCATACCGCCCATATAAATAATCTTGCGTATGAGTAATTTTTTAATTTTAATTATCTGCTTGATAGTAATAGAATAAAACATTAACAAGGAAAAAACCAATGCATAATAATGCTATTTAAATATATTCATTGATATTCATTGTATCGCTCTTGTATTCTGCCGATGTGAGAGCCTATCGCGTTTTTAATATTTATTTCGCGCTTCTGAAGGATTTTCACCCAGGCATCCTACAGGCAGAATAGAGGCTTCCATTATTTCGAATCCATGTACCAAGATTTTATGTACTGTAGGAGACATTGGAAACCATGGATACTTTTTAATATATAAAGAAAACGTTTCTTAGTCAAAGTTTTAAAATTTTTCTAAATTAATCGGTAATTTAGTGGAAATTGCTATCGGAATAGTATGAAGTCTATCTGTAACATCAAATAATTATAATAATAATCAATAATAATAATAAAATAGCCAATCGGAATGTTTTTTTTTTTGAAGTTTGACATACTTTTATGCCATTTTGCCCTATTTTTCCGAATGTAGTCATGAATTAGAACAGCTTTTTTATTTATCAAATCCTTTTGTTGCTCATCTATATTTTCGCTGCCGAGTTGACCAACAATCCAATCATTAATTGATTCATTTTTGCTTGTATTGTTGCGCAAACATCGAGCAACTGTGCATTGCTGAATTCAAAAGTGGCTGCAATATGTGTTATTTGCAAGAAGAGATGCAAGAAGACGCAAATAAGTTTATTACCTCTAACAACTGTATACTTTTATTTGTAACTCCACATATTTACTTTTTGGCACGGAGTGGCCCCATGTTAGTTCTACTCCATAATTCACGTGGAGTCGGGTGTAGTTTTCAAGAAAAACATATACTACAACATAAGACACATATACGACATTAAACACATGCTACACAAATATAAACTGGACATCATATTTAGCATACCTGGCTCTATATTTTCCATAATTAATTATTTTATTAATATTCACTTCCCTTAAAATAGGTCACATTAAACTTGAGCAAATTTTTAAAGATTGCAAACGTAAACAAATCACTGAGCACATTTTTTACTTTGAGGCCCTGGTTCTCATCCAGGGCTGCAACAAGACATCGATAGTTCATAGAGATATTATGCTTAGAGTGTCTAGTTTCTAAATAAATAACTAGAAACACCTTATCGTTCCATGACTTTTTAGACTTTATGCCAAAAAATTGGGCTTTCCGTCCACAGTGCCTTGGTGGAATAAACACATTGATGAACTAACAGCTTCTCTGACAAAAAAAAGTTGATATCATTAAATGCTTGTCAAATCTAAAATTCAACTGTCATACCAACACCTTGATATCGATTGTTAAACCTATAATTTTATCAAAACTTGAGTATGGTCTTTCTTGTTATAGAAATACATCCAATGCACAAATTAAAGGAATTAAACAAACCTAAATAGCTCAATCAGCATAGCTTTACGTGCATTTAGATCCATAATCTCTTAATGGAATCTAATATAAATAACGTAGTAGAACGCCGATATTTTCTTCAAGCTAAACTTATTAAAAACATATACTATTCAAAAGAAACACCTCTAAACAATATACTAAAGAAAATATTAAAGAAACCTTATAAGAAAACAATAATACAATCAGCTATAAGGAAAGGAATACAGCAATGTAGCGCCTTGGATATTAAGCCCCACCAACTCCCAACTACCTCTCCAAAACAACCCTTTTGGAAATTAAACAAAAATACAATAAACATAGAACTTTCGAATTTAAGCGCCAAAAACACTTACCAGTATTACTTTAAACAAAATTTCCTTAATATCAAAATCAATTTATCCAAATGTACATTTATTTATACCGATGGGTCTAAAACCCAACACTCAACTTCCTTTGCTATTACGGCTAAAACAAATAAATTAATAAAAAAAAAAATAGGTTTATTACCAGACTACTCATCAATATTCTCAGCTGAGAGTATATCAATATACGAAGCGATACAAATAATCAAAATAATAGCCGGAAAATTCGTTATTTGTACTGACTCGCAACCCGCACTCCATGCTATCAATAACACTGAAAACTATACATACCATCCTGCCTCAATAAGATCATATGTCATATTACCAAAAAATTACGCAACTTTGAATCCCTGGACACAAAGGGATCCAAGGAAATGAACTAGCCGACAAACAAGCCAAAACCGTATCCAAATATTGCAGACATCAATAAAACCATAAAAACAAACCTACTCAACAACAAACTTAATCGTTTAAATCAAACTTCTAGATGGTACCAATTTATTAATACAGGAAACACAAGTCCTTATCATTATTTACTGTAAAATACCAAGAAACATCCAAGTTAAATTTATTAGACTGAGGCTGGGACATACTAAAGTAACTTACGAACACTACTTTAATAGCAACATTAACTACGTTTGTCCCTTTTGTCAAAACAACACACCTATAACCCTAGAAAATATAATAATAGAATGCACATCGCCTTCCCTGATCAAACTTCGCACTAAATACTTTTGCAACTCATCTCCTTTGACCTTCCTTTCTAACCTGTGGCACCTCTGCCATACTGATAATTGAGAGCGGGCGCTGATTGGCAACTATCGATAAGTAAATAGATCATCGGTGAATAAGAGACGCGTGTTCTATAATTGGTTATATATTAAGATGTTAATTTATAAATAAAAGCATAAATTATTTTAAATAAAAGAGTTGTTACATTGGGGACGAAAATGGGATAACTCGTTAAAGAAGGAGAACACGGAATTACCTTTTTTTTTGGCAAGACACAAATGTCAGAATGGGAAAATGATTCAAATGAATCAAAATAAGCGCAAATCGTTCAAATGGACGAGGGCGCAAAAGAAAACAAGAAAGAATGCTATAGTCGCCTCGCGACTTTAGGATACCCGTTACTCAGTTTAATTATATTATTAACAATATAATATATTATTAATAATATTAATAATAGTACAATCTTTTAGGCAATCGACCCTATTGATTTTAATGCAGATGACTTGAGAAACGCAGAAAATTTTCATACAAAATCATATTTACAGCGTATTTTTGACCGATCGTCCCTATGGGAGCTATACGATATAGTCGTCCGATTTGGATGAAACTTAGCCAAAATGTTTATATTATTGACAGATATATTCTGTGTAAGTTTCACTTCGATTGATTGGCCAACGCAAAAGTTATTCATATAAATTCATATTTGGAGCGTATTTTTGACCGATTGTCCCTATGGGAGCTATATGATATAGTTGTCCGATTTGGATCAAACTTGGTCAGTATACGTAATCCCTAGACGTGTACTTTCTGTGTCAATTTGGTTTAGATAGCTTTACTAACAAAAAAGTTTTCTATACTAAAATATGCCATTTTTACCTGTTTTTACCTTTGTATGCACATAGAACGCCCTAAAGTGGGCGTGTCAAAAAACAAAAGCAAACTTGTACTGCTTGGGCATTTTATCTTTCGTTTGCGACCACTCGGGCCTTTCTAGCTCTTATAGTCTCTGAGATCCTTTTGTTCACACAGACGGACAGACGGACAGACGGACGGACGGACAGACGGACATGGCTATATCGACTCGGCTAGTCATGCTGATCACGAATATATATACTTTATGGGGTCTGCCTGTCTCCTTCTCCCTGTTACATACATTGCAACGAATACAATATACCCTTTTACTCTACGAGTAACGGGTATAAAAATATGATAAAACTAATATGATACAACTCAACAAAGCACAAGTCGTACAAATGTACGAGGAGGGTGCGGGGGAACTTAAATGTTCCAGGAATACAAATGAAAAAAAAAAGAGAAGAGAGGTGCAAATGAACCGGACGGGCGCAGTAGTCGCAAATGTGACTGGTGGCATATTCAATTGAATGTGCAACGCGAATGAACAAACACTTATTTTATCTTATATTTTAGATGTGGAGTCTTTTTTTTGAATATCATGTCGGAAATCAAACCATTTCTTTGTGATACAATAGACAAATCGCTACTCCGGCATGAATGCGAAAAATGGTTGAGGTCATTCACATTATATCTCACAAAATATCTCATCGATGCCAAAGAAGAACAGTAAGCTTTTACATCTGGGAAGCCCACAACTGCAAGAGATAATTTACAACATTCCGGGAGCGCTAGTCCAATACGATGCGGAACAGGATAACGGTGTCTATCCGATTTTAGTTAGCGAACTGGACACATATGTTGCACCGGCAAGAAATTCAGCGTTGGAGAGACATCTGTTCCGGAATTTGTCGGCGGTTGAAGCCGAAACATTCAACAGGTACTTAATTCGTCTGCGACAACAACTTGCAAAGAGTTCATATGGTACAACAAAAGCTGATATTGAGGAGATTTGCCTTGCCGAGAAAATAATCGACTCATGTGCTGCGAACGACTTGAAGAAGAGATTTTCGGAAAAACCGCAGACGCTGAACGATTTAATAAATGCTTGCAAAGGCCATGAGCGAGTCAACAAGCAGTCGAAAACTATGCTGGGTGACGAGGCAACCGACAGCGTCAGCAAAATTTTCGTAAAGAAACGTTTCGGGCGAGAGCTACCTAAGGATTGCACAAGATGTGGACATGAGGATCATAATGCTAACAGCGAAAGATGCCCGGCGCGTGATAAAGTTGCAAACGTTGCAATTTAGTTGACCATTTCGCTAAGCAGATTAGAACTCGAAACTCGAAAAGACCATCGGACAGGGGTGGATACTTTAACTTAAAGAGGCGCAAAGTATATTCAAATGTTCGGAGCATCAATGACCAATTAGAAAGTTATGATGACGGCAAGGAGCTGGAGTGCTTCAGGATTGTTGGGTCGGCAAGTAATGATGACAACATTATATGTAACATCGGAGGTGAACCAATCGAAACGATCATCGATTCAGGATCGCCTGCAAACTTGCTGTGTGAGAAGCATTGGAAAGTCCTGTGTAGTAATAACTCTGTTATGTGGAATATGAGATCTCAAGCAACGGACAGATTTAAAGCGTATGCAATGGATGATCCTCTCAAGGTTCTTAATGTTTTGAAGCCCCTGTAACTGCGAAAAGGGACCGAGAATTGATTGCTACGTTATACGTAATAGAAAAAGGTAGTCAATCTCATCTGAGAAAGAAAACGGATATACAGCTCAACGTTTTAAAATTAGGTTTAGAAGCTTGTCATATTGAAAACTCATTGCCGTTTCCAAAGATAAAGGACAGGCTGATTCAGTTGACTATTAACCCCAGCTTAAAGGCAGTGCATCAACCAATGAGACGTGTTCCAGTGGGACTGGAAGATAAAGTGGCAGATAAATTAAAGGAGGCCTGCCAACTACCAACTTTCGAAACTTTTATGACAATAGCCAGGGGTGCGAAATGGTTTTCGAAGCTGGATCTTAAGGATGCATACCATCAGTTAAAACTTCACGAGTCTAGGAGCGAAATTACAATTTTCGTAACACAGCAAGGGCTGTTTCGGTTTAAACGTCTCCTCTTTTGTGTAAACACAGCACCTCAAATTTTTCAACACGTGATGGCAGAGATCTTGGCACCTTGCAAGAATGCACATAACTATTTGGACGACGTTATAAATCCGGGAAATCCGAAGACGAGCACGATAAAGCCTTAAAAGAAGTTCTAAAACTGCGTGAAGACAATGATGTGCTGTTGAACAAAAGTAAGTGCGTGTATAAGGCATCAAGTAACGGCATTGCAGCGGATCCAGAGAAGGTGAAGGTAATTTTGGATTTTCGACCACCTGGGAAAAAAGAATAACTGAGAAGCTTCTTGGGCCTTGTAACATACGTGGGAAAGTTAATTCCAGACTTGTCAGACATCACAAAGCCGTTAAGAGCTCTACTTAAGGCCAACAGCAAATTTATGTGGTCAAATCTTGACTTAAAGAACCGGCCGGCTCGTATTCCAGATCTGTCGTATTTGAACCCAAACAGACGCACCCAAGTAATTTCGACCACCTGGGAAAAAAGAATAACTGAGAAGCTTCTTGGGCCTTGTAACATACGTGGGAAAGTTAATTCCAGACTTGTCAGACATCACAAAGCCGTTAAGAGCTCTACTTAAGGCCAACAGCAAATTTATGTGGTCAAATTTTGACTTAAAGAACCGGCCGGCTCGTATTCCAGATCTGTCGTATTTGAACCCAAACAGACGCACCCAAGTAATTGCAGACGCAAGTCCGGTGGCGCTTGGCGGTGTTCTGTTGCAATAAGATGAAAGCAACGAATAGGTAATCATCAGCTTCGCAAGCAAGAGTTTATCGGAGGTGGAAAACGTTACTCGCAAACTGAAAAAGAAAGCCTGGCGTTAGTTTGGGCTGTTGAGAAGTTCTTCTATTACGTTGCTGGATTGGAGTTCGAACTCGTCACGGATCACAAGCCGCTGGAGGCAATTTTCAAACCAACATCAAAGCCTCCAGCAAGAATCGAACGTTGGCTGTTAGGACTACACGTTTAAAGTTGTGTATCGCTCGGGAAAGGAAAACATTGCCGACTCAATATCAAGACTTTGTACGGTTATGCGATTCTTTCGATGAAGGCGGTAACTACAATATCTGTTAGCTAGTTTCCAGTGCTATACCAAAGGCAATCTCGATACCGGAAACAGCAAAAACAAGCGCAGGTGAGCGAGAAATATCAGCCGCTTAAAGACAATAGTTGGAAAGAAGATTTATCCAACTGTTATTATCCGTTTTGAACTGAGTTGTTAACAGTGGGCAGCATTTTGTTGCGGGGCACCCGTATAGTGATACCAAAAGTTTAACGTCAGAGGGTTTTAGAATTGGGGCACGAAGGCCACCCCGGCAAGTCGGCCATGACCCTTCAAGATGAGAGCGAAGGTGTGTTGGCCACATCTGGACAAAGATGTCGAAGAGTATGTGAAAATGTGCAGAAGCTGTCTATTAGTGTTACAGCCAACACGTCCACCGCCGATGCAGCGCCACGTTTTTCCAGAAGGTCCAAGGCAATGTTTAGCAACCGATTTATTGGGTCCTCTACCGAACGGTGATCATGTGTTGGTATTGATTGACTATTTTTCGCATTACCAGGAGATAAAATTTATCAGTTCAATATCATCTCAAACAATTATTACGTCATGTAAGGAAATCTTCTCCAGGCTTGGCATACCAAAGTCATTAAGGACAGATAACGGCCGGCAGTTCATCAGAGCCCAATTCAAAGACTTCTGTGAAGCTAATTGCATTACTTTGATAACGACACCTCCGTATTGGCCGCAAGCTAACGGTGAAGTGGAAAATATGAATCGTTCGTTAAACAAACGGCTTAAGATTGCTGCGTTGAATAAAGCCAATTTTAAAGAGGAGCTACAAAAATTTATATTAACAAACAATACGACACCTCATAGTACTACTGGTTCTACACCTTCAGAACTTATGTTCAACAGGACCATAATAGACAAGTTGCCGGACATTCGAGACATCATCGAGGAAGTTGTAGATACCTCAGCAAGAGATAATGATCTGGTGAATAAACAAAAAGGAAAGGCTGCAGCTGATAAGATTAGAGGTGCTAAGGAGTCTGAGATAAAGTCTTGTTGAAAAACGTTTTATTTCCCTCTAAACTAACACGTTTCTTTGATACAACGGAGTATGAAGTTGTCGAAAGAAATAGATATGAAGTGGAGCTTTTGGAAATGGGAGGAAAATCAAAAGGAATGTGAGCCATTGCAAGGAAATACCGTCGGATAAGTGGCCGCCCAATAATAGAGACTCAAAGGAGGACACACCAGTTCGACCTGTTTCTCGACTTGAAACGGTTCCAGCACCATCTCCAGTGATCTCAAGCGAATCTCTTCAAATGCCACTTAATTCATTTTCAAAACAAATTTTTTTTTCAGATCAGCAGTCAACTCTAGAGGAACCAAAGACAGGATTAAAGCTGAAGCTTAAAAAGAAGGGAGAGATGTGGCAACCCTGCCATACCGATAAGTGAGAGCGGGCGCTGATTGGCAACTATAAATATGTAAATAAATCATCGGTGAATAAGAGACGCGTGTACTATAATTGGTTATATATTAAGGTTGTTAATTAACAAATAATAGCATAAATGATTTATAAAATACGAGCTGTTACATAACCCAACCAATTCTAACAATTTATTTATGACAGACTTTTTCAAAGAAACTATATTATTTCATTTCATATGAAACAAAATTGTGCATATGTAATTAAAACAGTAAGATATAGCACAAAATCAAACGCCTATGTTTACTCATTATACAAGATCTAAGTTATTATAATTTGTACATTGCCAAAGGCCCTTGCAGCCAGTGCTATTAATTTAAGTTAGGTTAACAAATTATATTTGTAACCCAACTCCTAATAAATAAATAAAAATAAATAAATATAATCATATAATCGGGAACATAATGCCGAGAGTATTATTACCTTTTTCTTAAATTTCAAATTAAATTCAAAATATTAATTGTGGATTATAACACGAGATTTGTTTTTACGCAAAGCATATTTTTTATTATACTCTCTGCAAGAGAGAGTATATTGGGTTTGTGCAAAAAAAAAAAAAGTATGTAACAGGCAGAAGGAGGCGTGGCAGACCCCATAAAGTATATATATTCTTGATCAGCATCACAAGCCGAGTCGATATAGCCATGTCCGTCTGTCTGTCTGTCCGTATGAACAAACAGATTTCGGAGATGGTAAGAGCTACAAGTTCGAGTTTAGTCAGTATCGACTCGATATTAAGTCAGTCAATACAAGAATCTTTTTTTTTTCGATGCCACGCCCCATTCGCCCACAATGAGCAAAAAACTAGACACACCTCGTAAAAAATTGATTTTTTAGGTGAATATCTCAGTAACTATGGCACTTAGGAACACCAATGTTGGTGTGAAGGTTCCTAGTCAAGGCATAAATATAATGCCATTAAAATTTTTTGGCTGCCACGCCCCCTTTTCTCACAAGAAATAAAATAATTGTTAAACTTTAATGCCGATTTTAAGGCAGCTGTTCTTATCGTACAGTCTTGTAATTGGTTTGAAGACAAAATATATTAAACTATCCTGAAAGTTGCATAAAAATCGGACAATAAACAAAAAAGCTAGACATGAAAGAAAGTTGATAATTGAACGCAATGTCAATGCATGTGTGCAAGCGAGACAGAAACATACAAACATGTGAGCGAACGTTTTCGCTGCTTGTGAAGCGACAGCGCTGGCCGCGAATGCTGGCTGTGCCAACCAATTGTGTATGTATAGCATATGCACACATACATATGTGCATGCATACTTATAATGTCAAATGTATATGTGTGTGTATACATACAAACAGATGTTTATGCTTCGACGTGTTTTGTTGCAAATACTTTCAATTGATATTCTCGGATACCGACTTTATTAAAATGATCGGAAATAAAATGCAGAGAGTATTCTACGGTCGGGCGTGCTCGACTGTACTTTTCTTTCTTGTTTTAAAACAAGGCGTGTAAGGATATCTAATTATGTATATATTTGTATACATACATTTATGTACATATATATGTATGTATGTACATATATAAAAAAGGAATCAATCTGGTTCTTTTTCTTTTACTATTTTGTATGGAAAAATACTCACTGCTATGAGTACGGGGTGTTTTACAGTCGGCTCGCTCGACTATAGCCTTTCTTACTTGTTAGAGTACGGGGTCTAAAAATGTTAATTAATAGAATAAATCACTGACGGGATTCGAACCCGCGATCCCACATTAATGCGCCACAACCTTAATAGTTGCACCACGCCCTACTTTCGGGATGATCTCGATTATCTGCATTTTCATGTAAAAATTAATAAAGTGTCCCTGACGGCGATCGAGCCGCAGTTCCCAGGCTAGCTTGCGGCTCTACTACTTAGACCACACTCCTTATTTTAGTTTGTGTAGTTAAACGTAGAGTTAAGTCTTTTATTGCAAGCAAGTGTAAACAAACAATTTGTTCATAAAATTCAGCATTTTTGACCAGTTTGTTTTATTTCTTGTTGTTGTCCGATTTGGACCAAATTTAGTGAGGATACTTTTAATAATTATACACACATCATGTGTGAGTTTGGTTGCGATCGCTCAACCAACACTACATGTCTTCTTACAATTTTTTTTATTTTTGACCGATTTGACCTATGGGAGGATAGTTATAATGATACGATGCACAAACAGTGTAAACTTGGTCTCTCTAGCTTTACACGTTTTCCAGTAATGGTGATGTAAAAATAATTTTTTACAATTTGTGGCGGTGGTAGGGGGCGTGGCAAAAATATGAAATAAACTTAACCTGCCTGACATATAAACGGACTTTTATTTCAAATTTGGTGGCTCTAGCCCTTGTAGTTTAAAGATCCAGGTGTTTATACGGACGGACAGGCAGAGAATGCCCGGCTGCCCTGTAAGCTATGTGAAGTTCAGCTATGTGGAGTTCTGCGTCTTTTGCGAGCCCTCGTATATTGCTTCTTTGCTGCGCGGTAGATGCTTCACGCATAAGTGTGAACGTTGAACGACCTCCTTCGGTTCATGCTGGAGTCACATGCGCTCAAAACATGGCGCGGCAATTGATTGGCCATCTATTGCCCTGATCCTACAATACTCAAGTTTTCCATCATCTGTACGAAGCTCGGGACGCTAATCGAATCTTTGCGAAATGCAGTTCTTCACACGGGGTGGAGATGGTTTGGGCTTGCATCATGCCTTACGTCCAGTATGAATATCAGCAATTCATGATCGCTGTCAGTGTAGAGGTTGTCTATGCTCGAGGTGGATCGAGAAGACAGGTGACTGGAGACGAACATTAAGTCAACGATCGAACCGGCGTCTCCAAGATTGAATGTGTTCATTAATCCATGATTAAAAAGACTAACGTCAAATGCCTCAATGAGAATGCGACTGAATATGTCGCTACCACAATACTGAGCTCAAGCGTTTAAGTCTCCTGCTATAACTTTCGGTTTGTGGTCTCTCGCATAAACAGACAACTTGTCCATCGTCGAAACAAAACACTGCCAATTTTAGCTTGATGGAAGGTAGCAGCTGTGTACCTAGGGACACGATATCGAATGTAAAGTATCGATCATGTACGCATGAGTGTTGCATCTGGGGCTGAGCGGAATCGAAATATCGATAAGTGTTGCGAATTCATCGCACACTGTTGGGCTCAGCTGGAGGTGGCCATATTCGGCGGGGAGGAGGGTAGTTAAAGTATAAGAGTTAGAGTAGAAGAGTAGGAATAAGGAGGGAGAGTTAGATTAAGAGAAAGAGAGAGGGAGAGAATAAGGCCAAGGGCAGACGGCCGTTGACTCGAAGGCACCGTTGCGAAGAGGGCAAAAAGGGTGCAAAAAATTAGAATTGCATAGCAACAGGTGGCTTGAGTTTCAAGAAGGGAGTTGGCTTTGGGAATCGGTACGAGGCGGTTGCGCGGCCAGATTGAAAGAAAAAACTTGGTGCGCTGTGACATTTATGTAGTGCGTTAAAAGAATTTATTAAGTCTTTTGTGTTGTTAAGTGGCGTTCCGTATGGTGTCCTGTGCCAGTGTATAATAAATTAAATAGAATACAATTAATTAAAACATAAAAAATCGAAGGCACAAAAATCTACATATATATACATGTACAAACGAAATAAAATTAACTTAAATAAAGAATAATAACATCGAACGCACACGCTGTTACGCACACAACAACAACAAAATTAAAATTTGTTAAATAAATACGTAAAACGAAACGCAAAAACAACAACCACAGTGTCGGACGACACTTAAAGAACAATATAAACCAAAACTAACAGCCAAAACCCACAACAACAACAAAAACATTGCTGCAGCAGCCACTATACTGCAGCAACGACAACAAATATAACAACCAAAATTATACGGCCCGACAACAACAAAAAGCGACAGCCGCTGTAACGCCGGACAGCAGCCGGGACGGTGACGTCACGCCGCAACAGCTGTGTACTCTGGCACAGTGGGACGAACGTAGTGAGCAGTGTCGCTCCCGACGGCAGATTTTTTTTGATATAAAATAAATTAGTAGAATTTAAATTTTTTTTTTGTAGTTTTGTTAAGAGAATAACCAATTTAATCATTTCCTTTTTTTTTCTCATTTGTTAATTTATTTATATATTGGCCTATTTACTATTATTTTAAGATAATAAATTTTCGCTTTATGTACATATGAATTGCTGTGTGTGCTGTCTTGATTCGTTTCCCATCCTTTTTTCTTTTGTTTAATTAACTTGCTCGTCCCTAATTTCCCAAATTCGGTGCGTCCTAACTATATTTTTTTTTATTTGATGCACGCCAAAATAAATTGACAATGTCCGGCCTTCTATGCCCCTTTGAGCTCATAGGTCGTATTAGGCACCCCCGAGACCCCCCCGCACAAAATAGAAAAACTTAAAATATAAATGTATACATATATATAAAAACTAATACGCATGAATAAAAGGAAAGAAATCGAAAGGGATAACGGAGAAAGAAGAGAGAAGATAAAGAAAGGATATATAAATTTAAACAAATGAAACTTGTATTAAAATTATAAATAAAAGGAAAGAAATAGAAAAATAAAGATAGGCAAATATGTATTAATAAGAACAGAACATGTTAAAGATTAATGTAAATAAATATGTGTAAAATTGTTGAAATGAACATGTGTGAGTAAGTTGTTAATAGGAGGGGGATTGCATAGCCTGGAGTAGAAGAGCTGACGTGAACATATATAATGAGTGGCGCAACTAGTAATGTTGCCGCCACAGGTAAGGTGAGTACGTTGCGACAATAGTATCGATGCCGCCGATAGAGATGGCCGATAATTGTTTAGTGTTGGTAGTGTTTGTGTGATGTAGTAGTGGTAATGTCGAGGTTCTCCCATCGATGATTGTAGATTGTACGCTCGGTGGGCATTGGTTAACAACCCCGCCCTGAGGCGAATGAGCTAGCCGCGGTCGCCCCTGGAAAGGCAAGCCGAGTCGTAACATGAGTAATATTAAAAGAAAAGCATCGTACTCATAAAAATATCGAAACAAAAGTTTCGCTGTTGCAAAGTATCGAGAATTTATATATGGGCTTATTAAATCCGGGTTCGATTTTTATGTTTTTCTTGGGTTAAATAAAAGTAAATTTTATAATCCTTTACTGAATTTTACTGAATCCTTTAGCGCTGCACCAATAGTGTGCCGAAGTTGTTTTGTAGACTCTTCCGATGAGACACAGAGTTCCAACAAAAGTGCACCTTTACCGGTGCGCTTCACTCTACGTACGCTTTTGCCAACACCCTCGAGCTTTCCTTTAGGTTGCGAGTAAGCAGGTTAAGTATTTTAGAGTACGTCATCTTACCGTTCGGCCCATTTTTAATGACATTAGGGCATTGTCTCGGTTCTCGCGCCTTTGTGCTCCTCTTTACCTCCGTCCAACCCGAAGCCTGGGGGATACCTTTATACATTTTCTGGAGGGGAATGCGACCTTTACGACGTTTTACTCCGTTTTGAGCTACTCCTGTCATTCCTCTCGGTCTGTTGTTAAGCCACAATTCCCACTCCGTGTCTTGGGATTTAGATATCCGCTCTTCCTTTGAACTGCTTTGATCAAAAATGTGGAGCTCAGACTTCTGCAGGCTCACTACTTTTTGTGCCAGCTCCTTAATTTAATTGTTAATATATGGCGCATCTCTCACCATTTTAGACAGCTCTGAGGATTTGTCTACAAGAGACATGAGGACCGACCGTAGATCGCTAGTGCCAAGTGACCGCGAACATGGAGCCTTGGTAAGATTCTGTATCTCTGGTATATTACATTTATTAAAACAATAGATTTTGCTTATATTCGTCTGCTACTTTGAAATTGGAGCTCAATTTTGGTTTTGGCGCGAAACTTTACAGGTTCGACTTTCCGGCAACTCTTAATAGATCGACAGATGTCCAGGAGCAATGATGAGATTGGCAGACGTCTGGCAACTCTTAAAGCTCTAACATGTAACTCTGGGTAGAAACAGCATAAACATTTCCACTCAAATCAAAAATAATTTTGTTTTGTCTGAGTGAAAGTTGTTTTTTTTTGGATATGCCAATGTACGTTCACATGTGTGTACGTATGCAATACATATTATGTATGAGCATATAGGGTGTTTTTTTAGGGGTATAGAACTTTAAATTGTAATAACACAACTAAGGATAAATATATCAGCATGATTTATTTTTATTTGGCATTCATGCCATTGCACCTTGAATATAATTTCAGGGATATGGCCGCCACGGCTGGCCCGGACATAGTTAAATTTTCGACCGCTTTGGCCAACAATTGTGCCCGTATACACCGTCCCATAAAGCGCACCAAACCGTTAGTTTCTCCGGATGCAAGGGAGTTTCGATATAGGCATGAGGATTATCTTCAATCCAAATGCGGCAATTTTGCTTGCTCACGTAGCCATTCAGCCAGAAGGGAGCCTCATCGCTGAACAACTGGCAAACGGACGTAGTCCGCGAAACGTGTTCCGCACAAAAGCACCACTTTCAAAGTAAAATTGCACAATTTGCAAGCGTGGCTCAGTGTGAGTCTATTCATGACGAATTGTCGTACCAAACTAAGAAAAAATCACTCAACAGCTGGTCGATCTGTCGCCACCTTGAACAGTGGTGCCAACTTAAGGTTCTCTACCTCTAAAAAAAACACACCCTTTACATCTGACTATATGCTTACGTTTGACATTATATGTATGTTAATATACACATATATATAATTTCTTTGTCATTGGTCGGCACGACCAGCGCTGTCGCCACATATTTGTGGGTACATGTCATGACGCTAAGGCACACATTTTTGAGTCATAAAGCTCACGGGCGTAATGACACTTTTAAATGTGAATTAGCGCCCACTCCAAAAGTGAAATTGCGCCCGAGGGCGCTACGACTCAATTGGAGAGTGTCCTAACGCCCGAAATTTCTAAAAACTTGCAAAGCGGATTATCAATCGATGAAAGAACCGTACCAAAAGTACCGTTTAATATGTTATCTCTTTTGTTTTGGTGTTTTTCACGTTTTTGACGCATTTGCAAAGACTATTTGTCGTCAGTTTGTCATTAATCTTCAAGAAAAAAGTGCACTTAAAATGGAATATGAATATAATATTGTTGCTGGCTTGCGAAAAAACTCGAAGGTATTACTTCTACAAAGCCAGCAACAATTATTTAAAATTAAAAGTACTTCAAAGAAAAGTTCGCGGTATGTTTGTTATATTAAATGTAATGTGACCGTGGACTTGTCCAATGCTGGCGCTTGCACTCAACTGAGTCTCGAGTGCAGTCATAATCATTCGTCTCCTCAATAATTAATAAAAAAGCTCGAACTAATCAATAATGTAAAAAGCCAATGTGAGCAAAAAAAATTTAAAAAGGAGTGCGCGAAATCTTTTATGAAGAGTGTCAAAAGAGTGGAGAAACTGCACGTTCAGTTACTTATCCGAAAATAATATGGCAATTGGTTAGGATTCGGAGTGAAGTCACGCAAAAAAATTCCAAACAATCTAAATTGCTATTCGACGATATTGAATTTCAGCAAGAATATGGCACATCGAAGCACAACCAGCAACCCTTTTATAGGATACCAATATCAGAAGAGAAGTTTGCTTATTGTATTTTTTTTATCGCCAAGAATTGCGAAGATGATTGAAAAAAGAGTAGGAGAGCGTCACTTTTTGATAGATGGAACATTTAGTATATTCCCTTCATGCGGCATTAAACAATTACTTATTGTTCATTATCAATATAGAAACCACGTAAGTACATAAATACTTTTTGTACCATATGCAAATTAGTTGCTCAATTTACATATTTTTTTTTTTCTTGTTACAGACCTTTCCATTTATATAAGTTTTAATGTCAAAAAAACACAACTGATGCTTACAAACATCTTTTTGCATTTTTGAATGCAAACTTCTTTAAGTTTCAGCTAATAAGCTTTACAACTGACTATAAGATGGCCTTAAGAAAAGCGTTGAAAACTGTTTTCCCAACGGCAACATTAAATGGGTGTTGGTTTCACTATTGTCAAGCATTGAAGCGCAACAGCTTGAAAATTCCAAATTTTCGAGCAACAATGAAAAATAATAGAGACTGTTATTAATGGTACAGAGCTTTTGTCAGCCTCCCATTAGTTTAGCCTTGACAAATTTCTGATATGTTCACCATTTTGAAAGACCAATTGCTTGTACCGCCAAAAACTAAGCATAATATTCTCAAACGGTTTTTGAAATATTTTGAAAAGGAATGGATGGTCAAAGTAAGAATAATAACTTCGTTTCATCACCCTCCGTACGTTTTTCATCATTCAACAAAATATTTCAAAAAATTTTCCAGATCACACCTGATGTTTTCTCGGTGCGCTTAAAAAATTTGCGAATAACTAGCTCTTTAGAATCCTTCAACGCGGTGTTATCGAGACAATTACAGAAGCATGGCCGATTTATCAAATTTCTCGAAGTAATTCGGGATGAGGACTATGCTTCGTCCGTTATGCTTGCCAGTGCTATTGATGGCGATATAACCGCCCTTAGCACAAAGCGCAAAAAGCAAAAAGTAATGAAAATAAAATGGAAGACCTTCTCAAGGATTTGGAGAGCAAAAACATATCCGTAATATAATTTTTTAGTTGTCTCTTAAACGAAAATAATGACCTAATTAAGTGGGACACCAGCTTCGAAAATGAAGAACTATCTTCAGACTCTAAAGAGGAGGAAATTGACATCAATTTGCACTTCAGTCAAATAACTGATGTTTTGGAATGCATCATTTGTCTTAATAAACCGAGGGATGTGGTACTTTTGCGTTGCAACCACTTCAAGATATGTTTTGAGTGCCACACAAATTTACAAAATCGAACTGCTGACTTTTTATTACTCTGCTCATATTGTAGACAAATAGTTGAGAATCACATTAAAGTTTTTCAATAAAATATTTTAAAAATGAAATTGTTTTGTTTCCTTATTTTCTAAAGCCTTATTTTTTCAAGGAGGCTTTCCCAACCCCATAAAGTACATATATTCTTGATCAGTATCAACAGCCGAGACGATATAGCGATGCCAGTCTGTCTGTCCGTCTGTATGAATACCTGGATCTTCTAAACTACAAAAGCTAGAGCCACCACATTTGGAATGAAAGTCCGACAATAGTGTACGCAGTGCAAGTTTATTTTAAGTTTTTGCCACGCCCCCCACCGCCCCGCAAATAGTAAAAAAACATTTTCACATCACCATAACTTGAAAACGATTAGAGCTAGAGAGACCAAATTCCCACATAATGTGTATGGTACCATTATAACTATCCTAACGAAGTTTAGTCCGGATCGGACAACTAGAGCCTATAGCTCCCATAGGACAAATCAGTCGAAAGTTGGTGATTTGTATGGAAATACGCGGACTAGAAGGAGTACGGGGTCTTTTACAGTCGGCTTGTTCTACTGTAGCCTTTCTTAATGGTTATTAAATCTGGGAGAATTGTGGCTGCACTTAAAACTTATTTGAGTGCACAAGCCAGTATTGGATAAGTCTACAGATACATTACAGTCTTTTATGTAGCAAATGTAACGCGATTTATTGGTTCAAGCGTTTTTTATTTTAAACAATTGCTGCTGGCTTGTTAAAAGCAACAGCTTCGATTTTTTCGAAAGCAACAATCCCATTGGAATATTTCACTTCAAGTGCACTTTGTTTGCAGATTAATGATAAACTAACGACGATTATTCCTCACAATTGCGCCGAAAACATGAAAAGTGTAAAAATAAAAGAGATTACATAATAAACAGTACTTTTCGAACGTATTTTTCGTTGATTCATGATGCACTTTGCAATCTTAAGAAAATTTCGGGCTCTATGACACTTTTTAAATGTGTCTTGGCGCCCTTGGGCGATATTTCATTCTAGGCGTGGGTGCTAGCTTCATTTTGAAAGTTTCATACCGTGGGCCTTATGGGACTGGTCGTTATGACATGGACCCATTTCTTGATTAAAATCGAATGTTAATGCAACTTTCCGGATAGTTTTATATAATTTGTCTCCAAACAAATTTGTAGTGCTTACCATCTCTAAGATCTGTTTGTTCATGTGGACGGACATGGGTATATCGACTCGGCTTGTGATGATGATCAATAGTATATATTTATATGTGCAACCTTGTTCTAGACACCGGCTGTGTAAACACAAAAAATTTTTAATTTACTAACAACAAATTTAACGATTTGCTTGCAATTTTACCAAAAAGTTTTCAGTCCAAACAAGTTGTTTGTAACTTGCATTTTTACTTGCTACCTTCTCTCTTTCCCCTTAAAATGTTTGGATCAAAATAAGTGTTGCGGCTGAATATTTTATCAAAATTTGTTGTAATAAGTTCTGGCCAGACTGCTAAGTTGTGAAAAAGTATACTGCAAAAAAACTAAATCTGACCCCGTTTGCTCTACCCCTCCATCCACCATCCTTTTCTCATCAATCATCTTCGTCTTTTTTCTTTTCTTTTTCATGTCATTGCCTTTTTCGAAACTTGGCTTATGCCGTGGGGGTGCTGTACTTATCGCTGGTGATGCTGATCTTTTTCTGAAGTAGTAATTGTTGATCTTTCTATAGAAATAAAATTTGTTGCCGTCAGTTTGAATATTTCTAATATTTCCTTTTTATACTCTCTGCAAGAGTATATTGGGCTTGTGCAAAATATGTAATAGAAAGAAGGAGGCGTGGAAGTATATACATTCTTGATCAGCATCACAAGCCGAGTCGATAAAGCCATTTCCGTCTGTCTGTCCGTCTGACCGTCTGTCCGCCCGTATGAACAAACAGATCTCAGAGATGAAAAGTGCTATAAGTTCAAATTAAGACAATATCGACTCGATATTTGGCCAGTCAATAGAAGAATTTTTTTTTTTTTTGATGCCACTTCCCATTCACCCACAATGAGCCAAAAATTAGACACATCTCTGAAAAAATCGATGCTTTTGGCGAATATCTAAGTAACTATGGCACTAAGCAGTACCAATTTCCTTGTAAAGGTATTCATGCAAAGGTATAAATGCAAAGGCTGCCACGCCCTCTTTTCCCAAAGGAAATAAAACAATTTTCAAATTTGAATGGCATTTGTAAGGCACATGTTCTTATCGTACAGTTTCGTAATTTAAAATTTGTTTGGACACAAACTATATCAAACTATCCTGAAAGTTGCATATATGTAAATCTGACTATAAACAAGAGAGCTAGACACTTAACAAAGTTTATTATTGAACGCAATGTCAATGAATGTGTGCAAGCGAGACAAAAACAAATAAAGATTTGAACGAATGTCTATGCTGCTTGCCGACCAAAGGTATATACATATGTTTATTCATACATATAAAGTCAAACGTACTTTTATGTATGTGCATACATACACACATATGTAGTACCAGTTTAAATGATATAACAACATAATTGGGAACAAAATGCAGAGAGTATTCTACCGTCGGCCGTACTCGATTGTACTTGTCTTTCTTGTTTAATTTGTAGACCCCGTACTCAAAAAGAGTAAGGTGGATATAAAGTCTCAGAATGTCCCTAAATATCCTGCGGATCAATCTCCACCACTGTAAAGCTGCAGCTGCTGCTCTTCTGCTCCTCCATGTAAAGGGGTTGCAGACGTGGTCCTCATTTAAGAACCATGTGTCTGTAAAGGCCGCATCTCTGGTTTAAGTACCTCCAGTTCCAAGCTGTATGCATCTGATGTAACAGGTAATTTCCGTACTCGAATTTAGCACGTACAAATATGCCAATTTTCATACTGCCTAATTTCAGCAAAGAAGACAACACTATAGTCAGAATAGAGCGTAAGGAGGGCCCTGTGTTTTTTTACTCCTCCTAAATGAGGCACAATCAGCCCGATTTTCCCCCTCCTTCCTTGTGAGCTCGTGGAGACCTGCGAAAGAAAAGACAAGGATATAATCATCGTCACGGCGCCAACGCTCACCATACTCAGTGGCGTAGCATTAATATAAACGGAAGGGGTGAGTCATTTTTTAGCTTTCTCCTTTCGACAAGGCTAGTTATTTGCAATCATGTTAGCGAGCCTACTTTCATTATTGAGAATAGATAAGAGGTTTTGGATCTGACCCCAATAATCAACTTTCTAGAATCGCGTCTTTTATCCTGGAAAGTCGTTGAGGAACATTCCTTCTCCGATCACAGATATGAAGAAATTTCACAATCCGCATCCTACAGTATCCTAAAAGGGATAATCTGGGTCACCTTCAAATCTCAGCTGGACCGGCTAATTCCATTGTTTCCGCCCATGCCGTTTCATTGTTCACTTCTGCGATAAACCGGGTTACGCGTAATACCTGCTGTTTACTAGAAAAGTACGTCGTTCCTCCATGATGGAATCGCCCCTTGGACGAGCTCCGTAAATATGCCAGAAAGCTCTTCAATCAAGCCAAGCATCTAAACTCAGGCGAAGGTTGGCTCATCTATAAGATTTCTTTGTTTTCCAACAATAAGGAGCTACGTTTGGCTTAACGTAGCTCCTGGCGTAGTTCTAGCCACACAATCCACGCTGGTGAATGCTCTTTCAGCTGACAACAGCAGATCTGCAAGAGCATCCTCTTATTATGTCTTGTTCCCAAACTCTTATTGCGCTCCAATGACATCTTTATTCCCAAAGCATTAAAGTCCTAAAGACTTCGGACCCATTATTCTTTCATCTTTCCTTCTTAGAGTGCTAGAAATACTTTTAAACTGCCACCTTCAAGATAGAATCCTTAAGACCTACTTTCGCAAGGGTAGATCCACCGAGACCGCCCTCCACGATATTGTCGCGATTATAGAAAAGTCTCTGTCTCAAAAGGAATTCACTCTAGTAGCTTTACTCGATATTGAGATGGCATTCAACAATATTCTCCCAAAGCCAATTATTGGTGCTCTGACTAGCATAGGTATTGACAACCTGACCGTTAACCTCGTTCGACAGTTGATAAATATTAGAATCATCGAGGCCTCTCTTGGCAATGTCAGTATAAGTAAAAATTCGTCCCCAGAGGCAGTCCTCAATGGGGTGTCCTATCCCCACTTCTATGGAGCATGGCTGTCAATGGAATATTGTGTG
This sequence comes from Drosophila cardini, assembly GCA_018903735.1. NCBI lineage: Eukaryota > Metazoa > Arthropoda > Insecta > Diptera > Drosophilidae > Drosophila > Drosophila cardini. The sequence continues at coordinate 36,917 of JAEIGM010000096.1, forward strand.
ATCTAGATGGCGTTGGTGTCGAGAAGTGGCCTATGCTGACGACATTTGCATAACGCTCTCTAACAAACTCCCTAAGACTCATTGTGGTTAAATGAAAAATTTTCTTCACTTCCTATCAAATTGGGCCACGAATAATAGACTTGGGGTTAATCCTAGAAAAACTGAACTTTTCCTTTTTATTAACAAAGACAAGATTCCACCACTTAGACTTCCGCCTCTACGCAGGGAAACACTCCATCTAAGTGATAAAGAAAAATATCCTGACGTATACCTTGATGGGAAGCTCAACTTTAATGCGGGTATTGATGACAGAAGGTCTCCGTCGCCCTCTTCACGTGCAGGAAGACGATTTGTTTTAAAATGGGGCCTCTATCCTCACATAACCCGTTGGCTATATACTGCAATCATCAGCCTCATCCTTTTGTTTGGAGTAGTGGTATGGTGGCGCGCCCTCAAAAGGAGGATCACTCAAGCCAGACTTAACAAAACACAACGAATGGCAGGACTCTACACCTTGGGCGTTACTACCCTCTTTCCCTCTTCAGAAGCCTGAAGAAATGGTCCTCCTAGTTTGAACACCTTCCTACAGTTTAAAACTGAATATATTAATATATTTTGCTCTGAACTAGGAACTGCCACATCTATTGGAATGTCTGCCTGTGACGGTCATCAAAGAAGCCCTTGCAATTATCAACTCTTATATTTCCTACAGTTGCAGGATCAGTGTCCTGTCTGACAGTCAAGTAGCCCTCAAGTCATTGGGGTATGTATCTTATGACGTGAACTTACTAAACGAATATCGCAGATCTCTTATGGAGACGTCTAAACAGTTCGAAATTGACCTCATATGGGTACGTGGCCATAGCGAAATATGGGGAAACTGTGCTGCAGATGAGCTCGCAAGGCAGGAAATAACCTTCTTACTCGACAACGAAAGAGGCGAGTACAGTGCAGACCAATGATCGAAAAGCACTTCGAGCACCTTGCCGACTAAAGATGGGAATCCACCCATGATGAAGAATTTCCCGCCATACTTGGCCAACTCGTTCGCACGAACGATCGACCAAGTTATGCACGTTGAAACAGAAAAGCTGTTCCGCTGTCTTTCGTGCTCTCACTGGACACTGCCTAACCCACGCCTTCAGATTGCCCGTCAATTCACATGACTTCTGTAGACTCAAACAAGTAAGAAAGGTTCCATACAAATACCAATATTTGAGAGATTTGTCCTATGGACGCTATAGGCTATAGTTGTCCGATCCGAACCAAACTTGATGATTATAGTTATAATGTTATCATACATATAATGTGTAAGTTTGGTTGCAATCGCTCAACTAAAACATTTCCATGCAAATAACCCATTCTCGACCGATTCTTCCTTTGTGAGCTATAGACTATAGTCGTCCGATCCGGATAAACTTTGTGAGGATAGTTATAATTATACCATATACATTCGTTTTCAAGTTATTTTAATGTGAAACAGATGTTTACAATTTGCCAATGGGGAAATTTTGTGGCTCTAGCTCTTGTATTTTAAAACATCTAGGTGTTCACACGGACGGACGGACGAACAGACAGACTAACAGAATAAATATACTTTATGGGGTCGGAAGAGCCTCCTTCTGCCTGTTACGCGCAATTCACTTCAGACAAACTTTAAGACCCCTCTACTCTTCTTTAGAGTACGGGGTCTAAAAAAAGATGAATTAAGCTAGGTTCCCATATTTGAGGGTAGTTGATGAGTTAGTGAACAAAAGGAAAGAGTTCGCTTTAGGCGAACGTCGGTTAGAAAGCTTCAACAACAAGCACCAAGATTTAGACGTTGATGTACTAACGAGACAGTACATTCAAGTGGCACAACAACACCAAGCAACGTGCTTGTTAACGAGCGGAACCCTGCAAATATTGCAGCCACCTCCCGCCCAACCGACCGAGGGGCACACCGCATAACTTACGGCTAACGAAAAACGCGAAACGGATTTATTAGTAAAAAACGATTACAATATAATAAAAATTCATTACAATATGACAAAACATTACAATACGACTAAATATATAATAATTTATTCATGTAAACTTTATTAATTAAGATCTAGACAGGTGAGAAAGAATAGAATCTCTAATGACTCAACTAGAGAAAGTTTGTTGTGGTTACTACACAAGATTTTGAAAGGGTTATGGACAGCAAAGTTAGTAGTACAGGGTTAAAGAGAAGGGGAAATTTCTAGTGGGTCTGATCGGCACAGCGAAATTAATCTGGCTAATTAATTCAGTGCAATCAATTTCGCCGTTGATTAGTTTTTGTAAGAAAATTACAAAGAGCACTGTCCTACGATCAGACAAAGAAGGAAGATTTAATAGCAGAAATCTACTACGATAAGATGGCAAGCGTATGTTAGTATTCCAGTTAAGGGCCCTTAGGGCAAAAAGAAGGAATTGTATTTGTACTGATTCTATTCTATCTTGATAAATCCTGTTTTGGGAAGACCAAATACAAGATCCATATTCAAGAATAGGACTTACCAGGGTGGTGAAGTGTTTTTGTTAAATAGGGATCGTTAAATTCTTTCGACTAGCGCTTTATGAAACCCAGGACACCAAAAGCACGGTTAGTGATTGATAAAACATGAACTTGAGCTTTGGATCCACAAGAATACCCAAATCAATGACCGACTCAATTCTGTGAAGGGAGTTGCCACTCAGAATATAATTGTTTAAAAAGGGGAGTCGCCTACTGAAGGACATTACGTTACACTTACTATAGTTAAGATTTAATAAATTAGCTTGACACCAGGTTTGAAAGCTATAAAGATCAGATTGTAACCTGGTTCCAAGGAGTGACTCAGTGCCACCCGAGAGTGACTGATTGCGGATGGCAGATCATTTATAATCAAACTAAATAACAAAGGACCAGGATGGCTGCCTTGTGGAACGCCCGAAGTAACTTGAACAGACTTAGATAGTGATTCATTAAAATAAACCTATTGTGTTCTAGAACTTAAGTAGTTCGAAATCCACAGTATAAAGTTATAAGAAAGTCCCAAAAGATTGAATTTATGTATTAAGAGGCTGTGGTTAACGGAGTAAAAAGCCTTGCTAAAATCTGTATAAATGACGTCAGTTTGCAATTTTTTATCAAAGCCCTGCAAAACGAATGATGTAAACTCTAACAGGTTAGTGGTAGTGGATCTATATTTCACAAACTCCTGCTGACAGGTTAAAATCATAGACATGCAGAAATGTTGAAGTTGAGAAGTTATTAATTTCTCAAATGTCTTGGGCATAGCAGGCATCTTGGAAATACCTCTATAGTTGCAGACATTGGATTTGTTTCCTTTTTTGTGAAGAGGAATAATGTAAGATGATTTCCAAACTTCATGATTCAACAGACAAAGTAAATAGTTTATACAGGGGCTTTAAAAGGCCGTCCTCACAGTTTCTTAGATTAAGTAAAAGCGATTAGATTAAGTAAAAGCGAACTTTCAGTGATTACTAGTGCGAAATTACAATTGAAAGAATTTACACGATAAGGGTAAGGTGAATTAGAACTATAATCCTGCACACTTTAAGTAGTTTGGAAAAAATCGGCAAATAAATCGGCGATAGCTTGTTCTGAGTTAGCGTTTCTATCTCAAAGACCACACTAGATGGAAGCGTTGATGATTTACGCTTCGAATTAACGAAGTTATAAAACCGTCTAGGATCCCTTCGGAACTGTTGCCCACAGTCAGTAAGGTATTCTTTATAGCAACGATCATTCAAGACAGAGAAATCAGATCGTGCAATCAGATAGCGAGCGAGATACAAGGAAGAGCCAGTTTCCCTGAATCTCTTATAAAGTCTCGACTTCCTATTTTTAAGTAATGCTAAATCGCGGGTAAACCAAACAGGCTTGTTGGACCTAGTTGGCACACGAACCGGAACACAGACATTAAGTAAGGAATTCAAAGTATAATAAAAAATTGTGATTGCACTATCCATATCTCTACACATAAACAGTTGGATCCAGTCAGTCTCGGATAACAGTTCATTTAACCTGTTAAAATCGGTTTTCCGAAACTGACGAGAACGCTTAGTAGATTTACTACTAGTAGTATTGACTACTGGTCACCTTAACAGGTAAATAAATCAACACCTCCAAAGTCGGATGATAAGGATCTTCAGGATTGGATAAGAGTGTGGTACGGGAAACAGAAAAGCAGGATGGATCAAAAACAAAAATCAAATCAGGCATTTAATGAATTTGAGATAGAATTGATCTGAAACAATGAAATTCCAAACAAACCATCAAAAAAATCTTTCTGACTCGTAGGGGTCAACACGGCAGAGTTAGGACACGAAGTCCATGTAGTTCCTGCAATATTAAAATCGCCTAGAACTACAAGAAAATCACGATCGGAAAGGATAGAGGAGACTGATTTAACAGCTGAAAAATGTAATAAATAAAGAGCAGAGTCAGAAGATGGAAGAATGGTTGATCATTTCAAGAAATTTCATTTCTTATGGCCGCTTAAGAAGTTCACAGCATCTAAAAATTTGTAAGTTTTTAGAAACTGGCATATTTAACACGTTTTGTGTATAAGAAACAATACGCACAAATAATGGGTTACAATTGAAATCAAGTGATTTTCATGCTTTCCTGGTGTTTCTTAAAATTGCACTGCAATCTTTTCGCTAGAGGGTAATGCAAGTAAGCGACTAAATCGGTCCGTTTTAAACCTCAAGAGCATGCCTTGCCGAAGAATGTCCAAAGTGGGATGCAAATTTGAATGCTATAAGTGCAGTGCTAAGAGCTTCATTACTTAGAAGTACAGGATTTCCTCCAAAACCTTTGGCCAAAACATGATTTTAAATGGGAAAGATTACCCACTTTTACGTTATATAACTGACGACACCAAATTTAACAATCAGGATATATTACAATTGAAATGACAGAAAGCTACGCAAAACCTAAATAAATATCATGCAACCAACAAGTAAACATAGATATTCAGTTTTTGCTCGGAATTTTAAGCAGAGTAATGTTATTAAGAGATTCAGCTCTGAATACGAAAAGATAACTATACATTAAAGACAGAAGACGGAAAGCATCTAGCGGTATATCACCTAAACGATAGAGGTATATCACCTAAACGATATACAGATTTAATCATAACACAAATTATATGATCTTCAGACAGTGCTTCTTCGAGCAGCTATTCCTGTACTGTAGTAACCACGAAGAAAATAGGAATTTTTTTCAAAACCATTTAAACATGAACTTAGATACAGTCAATGACGTGGAAAATATAAAAAACCAAAAAAAAAGTACAGTCGAGCACGCCCGACCGTAGAATACTCTCTGCAATTTATTCCCGATCATTTAATAAAATCGGTATCCAAGTATATCAATTGATACTTGCAACAAAACAGGTTGAAACAAATACATCTGATTGTATGTATACACACACATATACATTTGACATTATAAGTATGCATGCACATATGTATGTGTGTATATGTAATACATACACAATTGGTTGGCACAGTCAGCATTCGCGGGCAGCGCTGCCGCTAGAAAGCAGAGAAAACGTTCGCTCACTTGTTCGTATGTTTCTGTCTCGCTTGCACACATGCAGTGAAATGGCGTTAAATTATAAACTTTGTTATGTGTCTAGCTCTTTTGTTTATAGTCCGATATATATGCAACTTTCAGGATAGTTTGAAATACATTGTCTTCAAACGAATGTGAAATTATAATACTGTACGATAAGAAAATATGCCTTAAAATCGGCATCGAAGTTTGAAAGTTATTTTATTTCTTGTGGGAAAAGGGGGCGTGGCAGTTCAAAATTTTTAATAACGATGCATTTATGCCGTCTCAAGGAACCTGCATACTAAAACTGGTGCCACAGTTACTGAGATATTCGCCCAAAACATCAATTTTTTACGAGGTATGTCTATTTTTTTGCTCATTGTGGGCGAATGGGGCGTGGCATCGAAAGCAAAAAGATTCTTGTATTGACTGACTTAATATCGAGTCGATTAAAACTTGTAGCTATTACCATCTCTAAAATCTGTTTGTTCATACGGACAGACATACAGACAGACAGACGAACATGGCTATATCGACTCGGCTTGTGATGCTGATCAAGAATATAAATACTCTATGGGGTCGGCCACGCCTCCTTCTGCCTGTTACATATTTTTTTTCACAAACCCAATATACTCTCGCTTGCAGAGAGTATAATAATCAAAATAAATAAAATAATATTAAATATAAACAACATAAATAAAATAGTTGAATGAATTAACAGATAATACAATTTCCCAGTATTTAGATATACAAAAAGTTTCGACGTAGATCTTAAGCCACTCTACTCTCGACTCTTGTAAGTTTTAGAATTTCTTTTGTTTTAACATTCCCAACAAGAAAGAAAATTACAGTCGAGCACGCCCGACCGTAGAATACTCTCTGCCTTTTATTCCCGATCATTTTAATAAAATCAGTATCCGTGAACATCAACCGATAGTACTTGCAGTAAAAGACGTTGAAAGACGTTCAGCTAGGAAGTTAAGCCTCTTTTATAGAGATATCTATGGTTTTAGGCCGACTATTTCCAAGTGATGCGGTGGCGCGGATGATTAGTATTCGATCGATGAACGGAAAGTCGTGGGTTCGACTCCTGGTCCGTCATCAAAAAGAATATATTTTATTGTGTTGTTTAAATCGAAAAAAATTGTTTATTAACAAATTATTAATAAACAATTGAAAAAAATTTTTAAACTGAGTTTTGATAAAAAAAAATTTTTATTACTAAATGAAAATATGCAACAATTGGGGCTATTGAATTATATTCTTTTAAAGGATTGACCGCGACTCGAACCCACGACTCTGCGTTCGCCGATCAAGCACTTAACCGGCAACGCCATCACGACACTTGAAAGTTTCCGGTGCAAAAGCGTACATATAAAAGAGGCTTAACTTCCTAGCTGGATAATTTTTTTTGTCAAAAATAGAATTTTGGTCGGCATGGCCAGCGTCTGCGAGCAGAGAGTATAAAAATATATAAATTAGATCTTACGATTGTACCGCAATCGGTTAAGCCGAAGCAGATCATACGATTGTACAGTCCCGCATAGCGTAGCTTAAGCTTGATGCCGTATTTAGCTTATCTGCTACAGTCAATAGAAAATATGTAGTTGACCAAAGCACTGCAGTGACTTAAGATAAAAAGTAAAACGTGGTGTGGAAACAAGTAAATACATACACCCTCAAATATATACAAAGTGAGCAATCAAACCAAAAACAATGTTACACACTGGAATTATTTAAATTATTTTGTGCCATGATCTTAATGTATGAAGCAGTGGTAGTGAAAGATATCTATCTTATGTAAATTTTATACATTTCGCTAGCTAGCTATCACCCTATTCCGCGCCTTCGCTAAGACGAAGAGCTTGAGGAGGAGCAATCATCTCTTTATTGTGGGCTTAGCCAATATGCCAATTATATTTCGACGCCTGTACTTCAACAACATCGTACAAAAATTGTTCACCAGCAAGACTAAAACAATTTCCCACCAGCAATAGCAAAACCATTTCGGGACAATAATAGTACAGGAACTCCACAGCAGCGTTGCCCCAATTGCTTTACATCAATATTTTCAACAATTGTACATCATCAATAGTCCAACTATTGTACCTTAGTGCACATCTATGTCACGACTAGGACTCTAAGCTCCACCACTAGAACAACAACTACAACAGTATTAAGAACCCAAACTCTACACTAAACTCCCTAAAAACAACTTAAAACTTAAAACAACTGAAAGTCAAATGTAATGAATTAGAAGCAAAGAAAAATATTAATTAAAGTAAATAATGACAAAACGAAAAATAACCTTAAAAATTAATCATTTATGCCAAGTGAAAAAAATAAAAATTTTTTAAAACCAAATTGCGTCAAAATTAATTAAATGAAAATGAGCAAAGAAAAAAATAAATAAGACATAAAAATTCCAACTTTTAAGAAATTGCTAAAAAAAAATTTAAAACTGTTAAATTAAGTAAATTTCAAGACAATGTGCTGGCTTACTCTAGCAACAGCGCAATCACAACAAGACAGACGACACATGCGCTTCGCGCGGAGAGCAAAGATGCGGGAATAGCACAAAGCATAAAGTGCTAGTGTACGTAACAGCAGCGCGATTAAAGCGAGAGAGACGACACATGCGCAGTAGCGGCAGAGACAGGCATCGTTGAATACACACGCATCCACGCGTTGACTTCACAGCAAGTGCATTAACGAAGCCAAACCAAGAATTGTAAACATTAACATTTTAGAGCAGTTCTCGCTGCATAATGTAAACACATAGAATTAAATAAGGCGAAAACCGAGATTTGATCGGAACCAATAATTGTATAAACAAGAAAGGAAAGTACAGTCGAGCACGCCCGACCGTAGAACACTCTCTGCAATTTATTCCCGATCATTTAATAAAATCGGTATCCAAGTATATCAATTGATACTTGCAACTAAACACGTTGAAACGTTTGACATTACAAGTATGCACGCACATATGTATGTGTGTATATGTTATACATACACAATTGGTTGGCACAGCCAGCATTCGCGGCCAGCGCTGTCGCTTCACAAGCAGCGAAAACGTTCGCTCACATGTTTACATGCTTTTGTCTCGCTTGCACACATGCATTGACATTGCTTTCAATTATTAACTTTCTTAAATGTCTAGCTCCTTTGTTTATTGTCCGATTTTTTTGCAACTTTCAGGATAGTTTAATATATTTTGTCTTCAAACGAATTTGAAATTACAAGACTGTACGATAAGAACAACTGCCTTAAAATCGGCATTGAAGTTTAACAATTATTTTATTTCTTGTGAGAAAAGGGGGCGTGGCAGCCAAAAAATTTTAATGGCATTATATTTATGCCTTGACTAGGAATCTTCACACCAAAATTGGTGCTCCTAAGTGCCATAGTTACTGAGATATTCGCCTAAAACATCAATTTTTTACGAGGTGTTTCTAGTTTTTTGCTCGTTGTTGGCGAACGGGGCGTGGCATCGAAAAAAAAAAATTCTTGTATTGACTGACTTAATATCGAGTCGATAGAGACCAAATTCAAACTTGTAGCTCTTACCATCTCTGAAATCTGTTGGTTCATACGGACAAACAGACGGACAGACAGACAGACAGGCAGACAGACGGACAGACGGACATGGCTATATCGACTCGGCTTGTGATGCTGATCAAGAATATATATACTTTATGGGGTCGGCCACGCCTCCTTCTGCCTGTTAGATACTTTTTTTTTCACAAACCCAATATACTCTCTCTTGCAGAGAGTATAAAAATCAGTTGTATTTTTACACTCGAATAAAACACATGTATTCGCCTTAACTAAACGCATTATACATAATTCCCGTTATTCAAAGCATGGAAAGTAAGTTAAAGGGAGATGGATGCATTTTCGAGACTATGGATCATATTCTTGATTTAACCAACAGCCGACTCATTTCCCAATGTTTGAGCAAAAAGATCTCAAAGACAATAAGAGCTTGAAATCGCCTCAAATAAAAGCGTTCTGTTACTGTTACGTTAAAATATGTGAAATCATCGTGTTTATGCCCATTACTCTTTAAGTAAAAGAAAATACTATATTGGTTGGAATAAATGTAATAGTGGTAAGTGTATAAAGTGCAAATATACTTGATCATGAATGCGATCAGCCACAACTCCTTCTGCCTGCTACGCAAAACTGTTCTGACAATTTTAAAAGACCCTTGTACTCTTTTTAAATACGGAGTCAAAAATAATAAATACATAATTTCATCAAGCTCAATAATTTACCAAATAAGTTAGGGTTATAAGTAAAGATTATTATAAATTCGAAACATTCGAAAATGTTCCCGTGATATGCAAAATTTGCCATATGTGGGAAGTTGCGTTCTATGAACTTACCAAATTAGCATATTATGTTGTTTTGCGATGAATTTAAGGTCCTTATTTAATTTATCAAATTTATTTTTCGGAATTTCGTTTTCTTTTATAGTCGTCATTAATAAATCAATCCGATTATGAAGCAAGCTGAATTGCCCGCAAGTATATATAATAAAGAATCCAAATAAGGTATCCTCTGCTAAAAGTGTAGTCACAACACAAATTCCAGCATAAGCAGTAAAAAAATACGTAAGCGCGAAGCAGAACCAGTTTTTGTATGGGTTGTAAGGAAACTGCATTTTATACGGAAATGGTTTATTTGATGGACCTGAAGAAATCCCCTTAAAAAGGTCTACCAAAGGCAAAAAACAATACATAAGTATCAGACAAAAAAGCAAAATCGTCATGATCCGAAAAGTTATCATCCGTTTTTGACATTTTTTAGTAATGTCTAATTTTGTATTACTGCAAAAGAAATAACAAATATTTTGTGTTAATATCATAAAAAGCTTTTTAGACCCCGTACTCTAAAAAAGAGTAGAGGGGTCTATTAGGTTTGTCTGAAGCAAAATGTGCGTAACAGGCAGAGGAAGTCTTTTCTGACCCCATAAAGTATATATATTCTTGAACAGCATCAACAGCCGAGACGATATAGCGATGTCCGTCTGTCTGTCCGTCCGTCCGTCTGTATGAACACATAAATCTTCTAAACTACAAGAGCTAGAGCCACCAAATTTGAAATGCAGGTCCGTCTGTTTCGCGAGCAGATTAAGATCAAATCTTTGCCACACCCCTCACCGGCCCCGCAAATTGAAAAAAACTATGGTCACCTAGGAAAAAATTGATGTTTCAAGCGAATATCTCAGTAACTATAGCACTTAGGAATACCAATTTTGATATGCATGTTCCTACAGAAGGCATAAATGCATTGTCTTTAAAAATTTTGGACTGCCACGCCCACTTTTCCCACAAGAAATTAAATAATTTTCAAAACTCAATGCTGATTTTACGGTATATGTTCTTATCGTACAGTACTGTAATTCCAAATTCGTTTGAAGACACAATATTTCAAACTATCCTGAATGTTAAATCGGGTAATAAACAAAGGAGCTAGACACATAACAAAGTTTGTAACTGCGCACAAAGTCAATGCATGTGTGCAAGCGAGACAGAAGCATACAAACATGTGAGCGAACGTTTTCGCTGGTTGCTAGCGGCAGCGCTGCACGCGGACGCTGCCCGTGCCGACCGATGGTATATGTACGTTCATATGTATATATGCATGCATATGTATACATACGATATGATATATCATATATCGATATGTAATATGATATGTAATTATTATTGCGGTATGATATTGAATGTGATATTTGGTCATTATGTCGATATCTATAGCGATATATCGTATTTGATTTCAGTTATTGATAATATCGATATCGAACGCGATATGTGATTTAATGTGATATTTTAATTAATATCGAAGTTAACACCTGGCATTGCCCCTTCAGCCGTCGCTCCTCACGAGCACATAAGCTGACCCCAGACGGTGCAATGACCGCTTACCAGCGTTTCTCTCCTACCCCACGCCAGCCCCGTGCTAGCTCAGCACTTAACTGTCGAAACTGCAACGCCATATCCGCTGTTGCTCAACACGAGCAGCTTATGGGCTAACGCAGAGCTAGCACTTATGCACCGCAACAACAACAATTATGCGCGGCGATCGGATTTCGGCGCAATAACAACAAATGCGCGTTTTGGCAAATTGCACGTTGAGGGCAAGTGCAATGCCGGCGCCGCCGTCGCTGCAAATACGATAATCGCTAAAAATATGATAGGAATGATTGAATATAGCAACAACAACAAGAAAGCTATGTTATTTGATCTCTCTATACCAAAATCAAGTGAAAAACCAAAACGTGATACGCATTTATTAGTTAAAACGAATCAATATATAAAACACAGTACAATATAACATAATATATAATAATTAAAACTTTATGAATTATAATCCAAAAAGGTGACAGAAAAGAAAAGTTCAAATTAAAGGGATTAAAGAAGAACTACCTCCAACTCGAGGAAGTTTGGCCAAGTTTCTACACAAAAAGGTTATGGAGAGCAAAGTACAGGGTTGAGAGTGTAAGAAAGTTTCTAGTGGGCGTGATCGGGACAGCGAAACTAATCTGGCTGATTAATTCAGAAGAATCAATTTCACCGTTGATTGGAAAATTTAATCGAGCACTGTCCTACGATCAGACAGTATGTAAAGTTCTACTATGATTAGATGGTAATCGATTATTAGTGTTCATGCTGAGGACCCTTAGGGCAAAAAAAAGGAATTGTTTTTGTACAGATTCTATTCTATATTGATGAATAATATACAAGAGGAGACCAAATACAAGATCCATATTAAAGAATAGGACGTACAAGAGAAGTTTAAGTGTTTTCAGGATCGTTAAATTCCTTCGACCAGCGCTCTATGGAGCCTAGGACACCAAAAGCACATATAATAACTGACCAAACATGCTTATCAAACTTTAGCTTTGGATCCATAAGGATACCCAAATCGATGACCGACCCGTTCCTGTGAAGAGAGCTGCTATTCGGAATGCAATTGCTTAGAAAAGGGAGTCGCCCACTGAAGGACATGACGTTACACTTACAATAGATAAGATTTACACATAACCGACTCGCTTTCGCTGACGGACGTGTTTTTAATCGCTTCTATCTATTTCCAAGTTTTCCTCGCTTAAACACTTAATTTTGTTTAATATTTCTGGCTTAATCCCTTTGCTTCTTTGTGTTAGACATCGGTTGTGTTGAAACACATTGTTTTAATAACTGAAAAGCCAATTTTAAATAACTTTGTGTTCAAAGACAAAAACAATTTTACAGCCAAACATTCTGTTTACTTATTTTTGCGCCTGTGAAATTGTTTGTGTAGAATTTATCTCGCTGTTATCTTCGGGCTCTCTTCTTTATTTACGCTCTCGCCGCGCTCTCATCTAACGCGCTTTTTTATCTTGATTTTGGTGTTGGCCGGTAATTCCGTTTGTTTTCTCTTTTCGGTCGCCGCGTCCGCGTATAATTTGTTTTTGTGCATAAACTTTGTAAGTAAACATCAGTAGCTTGCAAATTAACCCTAGATTGCCTACTATTTTCATTTCCTACTAATTTTAGTTACAGTGCTTGTTTAGCTTCAGCTTATATATATATTTTTTTATTATTGTATTTCTGTTTCGTATTGCATTAAAACTCAATTTGACTCAACATGTACGTCTGCTACAATACTAATTGCCAGGTTCGAACAAACGTTAAGGTTGCTTTTGTTTGCTGCTGGCTATGTGAAAATGTTTCACATGAAAAATGTGGAGGCCTCAACGGCCGAATTATTGACCTGATCGAGTCTAAATCAGGTTTAAAGTGGACATGCGAAGCTTGTAGGGATGTCGAAAGGGATATGATGAGCTTCATGAGACACACTAAAAGAGGCTTTAGTGACCTATTTGGCAGATTTAAAAGTCTGTCCGATAGTTTCGCAGCTTTGGATAAAGAATTCAAAGATTTAAAAGTCTTGAATGATTCTCCAAAGCGTAAAAAGGCCAATTTTAGATTGTCTATCGGCCCTAATGAACTTTCGGCCCCTCCGCAGCTTTGTCCTCCCACTTTGTCCTTACCTTCCTTAATAAATTTTTCGTCCCCATCTCCAAATGCAGTAGTTAGTAGGGATGACAATTTCACTTTACCCACTGAAGTAATCCCTACAAACCCCGAAGTTTTAGTTTCTGATTCGTTGGCTGTCAACAATGTTGCAGTTAATGAACCAATTAATGAGTCAATCACTGCTGTCGCTTCCACGGAAGTAACTACAGTGTCTAATAAAAAGACTCTTGTAGGAGTTACACCAAAAAAGCAAATATTTGTTTCCAGGCTTGCCCCTGATACCACATCGGATGATGTCAAGGCCTTTATTCAGGCTAAATCAGAAGCCAACATTACGGTGGAAAAATTCCAGTTCTCGTATCTTCGGGAAATTTCGTCTTTTAAAGTAAATGTTCCTGCCAAATATTTCAGCACAATTTGCTGTAAAGAATTTTGGCCAGACCACCTAATAATGAAAGAATATACAGCGAAGAAAAGAAATCGGACTCCGATTGCACTGCCTCCCAAACCTGTTTCGGCCTCTGATGCCGGAAAAAACTAACTTCCTTCCTTTCATTTGCCTATCAAAATGTTAGAGGTCTTTGTAGTAAGCTAAGTAATATCTATTTAAATAGTCTGTCATTTCATTTTCAAGTCGTCGCCTTTTCCGAAACATGGTTAAGGCCCGATATTCTAAACTTTGAAATTCTATCCAATAAATTCTCTATCTATAGAAAAGATCGTACATCTCGCCGCGGTGGTGATGTGCTTATTGCCGTTGATGTTAACTTATCCTCTGAAGAAGTAATAATCGATGGCTCTAAAGATATTGAATTTGTTGCTATTAAGTTTTGCCTAAATAACATTAGCATTTTCATAACTTTCCATCTTCTGATTCTTCACTTTATTTATTACATTTTTCAGCTGTTAAATCAGTCTCCTCTATGCTATCCGATCGCGACTTTCTTGCAGTTCTTGGCGATTTTAATATTGCAGGAACTGCATGGGCTTCGTGTGCTGACTCTGCCGTGTTGATCCCTACGACCCAGCACGATTTTTTTTATGGTTTGTTTGGGATTTCATTGTTTCAGATCAATTCTATCCCAAACTTATTAAATAGAATGCTCGATCTGATTTTTGTTTTGGATCCATCTTGCTTTTTTGTTTCCCGTATCACTCCCTTATCTTATCCTGAAGATCCTTATCATCCGACTTTGTAGGTGTTGATTGATTTACCTGTTAAGGTGACCAGTACTAGTAGTAAATCTACAAAGCGTTCTCGTCAGTTTTAAAAAACCGATTTTAACAGGTTAAATGAACTGTTATCTGAGACTGACTGGTCCCAGCTGTTCATGTGTAGAGATATGGATAGTGCAATCACAATTTTTTATTATACTTTGAATTCCTTACTTAATGTCTGTGTTCCGGTTCGTGTGCCAACTAGGTCCAACAAGCCTGTTTGGTTTACCCGCGATTTAGCATTGCTTAAAAATAGGAAGTCGAGACTTTATAAGAGATTCAGGGAAACTGGCTCTTCCTTGTATCTCGCTCGCTATCTGATTGCACGATCTGATTTCTCTGTCTTGAATGACCGTTGCTATAAGGAATACCGTACTGACTGTGGGCAACAGTTCCGAAGGGATCCTAGACGGTTTTATAACTTCGTTAATTCGAAGCGTAAATCATCAACGCTTCCATCTAGTGTAGTCTTTGAGAGAGAAACGCTAACTCAGATCAAGCTATCGCCGATTTATTTGCCGATTTTTTCCAAACCACTTACAGTGTGCAGGATTATAGTTCTAATTCACCTTACCCTTATCGTGTAAATTCTTTCAATTGTAATTTCGCGCCAGTAATCACTGAAAGTTCGCTTTTACTTAATCTAAAAGCTATTAAACCAGTTTTTTCACCTGGGCCAGACGGAGTCCCAGGCTGTGTGCTTAGAAACTGTGCTGACGGCCTTTTAAAGCCCCTGTATAAACTATTTACTTTGTCTGTTGAATCATGCTGTTTCCCTGAAGTTTGGAAATCATCTTACATTATTCCTCTTCACAAAAAAGGAAACAAATCCAATGTCTGCAACTATAGAGGTATTTCCAAGTTGTCTGCTATTCCCAAGACATTTGAGAAATTAATAACTTCTCAACTGCAACACTTCTGTAGATCAATGATTTCACCCTGCCAGCATGGGTTTGTGAAATATAGATCCACTACCACTAACCTGTTAGAGTTTACATCATTCGTTTTGCAGGGCTTCGATAAAAAATTGCAAACTGACGTCATTTATACAGATTTTAGCAAGGCTTTTGACTCCGTTAACCACAGCCTCTTAATACATAAATTCAATCTTCTGGGACTGTCGTATAACTTTATACTGTGGATTTCGAACTACTTAAGTTCTAGAACACAACAGGTTTATTTTAATGAAATACTATAGAAGTCTGTTCAAGTTACTTCGGGCGTTCCACAAGGCAGTCATCTTGGTCCTTTGTTATTTATTTTGATTATAAATGATCTGCCATCAGCAATCAGTCACTCTCGGGAGCTTATGTATGCCGATGACTTTAAACTCTGTGTATTGGCCACTGAGTCACTCCTTGGAACCATGTTACAATCTGATCTTTATAGCTTTCAAACCTGGTGTCAAGCTAATTTATTAAATCTTAACAAAAGTAAGTGTAACGTAATGTCCTTCAGTAGGCGACTCCCCTTTTTAAACAATTATATTCTGAGTGGCAACTCCCTTCACAGAATTGAGTCGGTCATTGATTTGGGTATTCTTATGGATCCAAAGCTCAAGTTTGATAGGCATGTTTTATCAATTACTAACCGTGCTTTTGGTGTCCTCGCTTTCATAAAGCGCTGGTCGAAAGAATTTAACGATCCCTATTTAACAAAAACACTTTTTACCACCCTTGTACGTCCTATTCTTGAATATGGATTTTGTATTTGGTCTCCCCAATAGAATCAGTACAAAAACAATTCCTTCTTTTTGCCCTAAGGGCCCTTAACTGGAAGGCTAACATACGCTTGCCATCTTATCGTAGTAGACTTCTGCTATTAAATCTTCCTTCTTTGTCTGATCGTAGGACCGTGCTCGGTGTAATTTTCCTACACAAACTAATCAACGGCGAAATTGATTGCACTGAATTAATTAGCCAGATTAATTTCGCTGTGCCGATTAGACCCACTAGAAATTTCCCCTTCTCTTTAACCCTGTACTACTAACTTTGCTGTCCATAACCCTTTCCGAATCTTGTGTAGTAACTACAACAAACTTCCTCGAGTTGTAGGTAGTTCTACTTCCATCCCCTTCATTAGAGGTTCTATTCTTTGTCACCTGTCTAGATCTTAATTAATATAGTTAACATACATAAATTATTATATAATTTGTCGTATTGTAATGTTTTGTCATATTGTAATGTATTTTTATTATATTGTAATCGTTTTATACTAATAAATCCGTTTCGCGTTCTTCGTTAGCCGTACGTTATGCGGTGTGCCCCTCGGTCGGTTGGGCGGGAGGTGGTTGCATTATTTGCAGGGTTCCGCGCGTTAACAAGCACGTTGCTTGGTGTTGTTGTGCCACTTGAATGTACTGTCTCGTTAGTACATCAACGTCTAAATATATATAATAAAATAGTTTCACACCAGGCTTGAAAGCTGTTAAGGTCAGCTTGCAACATGTTCCAAGGAATGACTCTGTAGCCGAAACACAAGGCCATGTCGTCGTCGGCAAACATGAGAACCCGGGAGTGACATATTGCAGATAGGAGATCATTTAAAAACAATATAAAGGGTGACTTAGAGGAAAGTTTTTCATAAATTATAACGTAAAATTCAGAAAAATGATTGAAATCTTTATTTGAATCGATAGTACGTTCCATAAATTTAATGTTTGAATATTATTTCATGTAAATTTTGACCGCGACGGCAGTTCAAATAGTCCACTCGCTTAGTCCAATTGTGGCATAGTCTTTCCAACATTTCGGACTAACGAATAAATGCTTCAATGTTGTCTGTGTTGCGATAGGTCGTTCGACTTCAATTCTGGAACCAGCTGTGTTTTGAAAGGCTTCACACAGAAATCCTTCCGCAAAATTTTTCACGTTGTTGGGTATCAGAGGCCCAATTGCTGCGAACGGCGACGAATTGGTAATTGGTGGTCATTTTAAACACTGGCAGATATAGCTGCGATATTTTCTTCAGTTCACCGTAAGCGTGTTGGTGGTTTAATGTCCAGTAATTCACTGTTGTCTAAAAGATAATAGCTAAAAAATTACTAGTTTAATAACAAAAGAGGGAGATGGCTTCCTTGTGGAACGCCCGATTATACTTGAACAGATATCGATAATATACACCTAATAACCTGTATCTTTAATAAACCTGTTGTGTTCCAGAGCTTAAGTAATTCGAACTCCAAAGATTAACGTTATGAGAAAGTCCCAAAATATTAAGTTTATTTATTAAGAGGCTGTGGTTAACGGAGTCAAAAGCCTTGCTAAAATCTGAATAAATGTTTGCTATTTGTTATCAAAACCCTGCAAAGCAAATGATGTGAATTCTAACCGAATATCAATTGATAGTTCTTGCAGTAAAGCCGTTGAAACAAAACACCTGTTTGTATGGATGCACATATATGTTTGAAGTATGCACATACATACATATGTATGTATGTATATGTTATACATATAAAATTGGTCGGCATGGCCAGTATTCGCGGGAAGCGCTGCCGCTACACAAGCAGTGAAAACGTTCACTCACATGTTTGTACGCTTTTGTCTCGCTTGCACACATGCTTTGGCATTGCGTTCAATTATAAACTTTGTTACGTGTCTACCTCTTTTGTTTATTGTCCGATTTATATGCAACTTTCAGGATAGTTTGATATATTTTGTCGTCAAACGAGTTTGAAATTACAATACTGTACGATAAAAACATATGCCTTAAAATCGGCATTGAAGTTTGAAAATTATTTTATTTCTTTTGAGAAAAAGGGGAGTGGCAGTAAACAATTTTTAATGACAATGCATTTATGCCTTCTCTAGGAGGCTGCATACCAAAATTGGTACTCCTTATTTTCATAGTTACTGAGATATTCGTCTAAAACATCAAGTTTCTAGTTTTTTGCTCAAACTTGTAGCTCTTACCGTCTGTGAAATCTGTTTTTTCATACGGACGGACAGACGAACATATTTATGCCGACTCGTCTTGTGATGCTGATCAAGAATATATATACTTTATGTGGTCTGCCACGCCTTCTTCTGCTTATAACATTATTTTCACAAACCCAATATACTCTTACAGAGAGTATAATAATCGAAATGGAAGATATATAAATAGATTTGAAAAGAAACAACTTCGACGAGATAATAAAATCAATTCTAATCTAATCGTGTTTTCTTTGTAGTGATTTTTTTTTTATATTTATATAAATTTATATACTACATAACATTACTCACAATCCATACAAGCCAATCCCTCTATTCTTGTTCGATCCCAGAATTTTTTCCCCCTACGTTTTAAATAAAATAGTTTCCACCGATCCATCTAAGGCTGCTCCTAAATCCTCAAGCTTAGCTGTCCCAGGTCGCACTGGCACTTTGTCTCAAGCTCCTACGATATGCACAGCGCCGCCTAGTCCAGTGACAAACTAAACGCACTCACATCCGAACTTTTCCCACGGTTTTCCGTAGTCACGGCGGCTCTCCTGTTTCACGTCCTTCTACGTCCTCTCTTTCATATCTCCTGCTCCGAAAGTTGTCGTGACCTCTCCTGTGTATCCTGTATTCACTCGATCCTTATTTCAACATCTCAGAGAACGGTCCATAGCGTCGCTTTCCGATTTTTTCTACGTGTAAGTCCTTGACGCCGTTTAAGGCTCGCGAAAGAGAAAGAAATTCCACTTATTTCCAAAGAATATGCACTAAGAGCAGCTAAAGTCACTTTTGTTAAATGTGGCCCAAAATCTGGCGGAAGAACAAATGACTTTTAGCACCATTAAGGTAAAGCACGAATACTGTTATATGGTGTATGTGTGATGCGGGACTCTGTTCGGAGAGCGCATTGAGCGGATGTCCTCTCAGAATGCGTTCCGGGATTTATTCTCCGCAATTAACATCCTCAATCCATGTCTGGCAGAAGTGCAAAAACTATACCAATTTAATTGTAAGACCCACGGTGAAGCTATACGGCACGATACAAAAATGACTGTTTGTTGATCATGACGCAAGGCAAGCAGCTCCTCCAAATTCCCTAAGTCGCGCACGAATCAGACAAGGCCTTGCGAGAGCTGAAATTGGCTTTCTAAGGTTATTTGACTGCCTTGGAGGGATCTGACGCGAGAACAGAGTATTGAGATATTCTTCTTGTAGCAACCTGTACAAGAACGCTGGGTAATTGTCAAGAGTACAGGCCTTAATCCCAAAAAATTATAAAAAAAAAAGTCCTCAATGGACCGCGACTTTTGCAGACGAATCTCACGAAAAACTCTTGAGGCTCTCTAATGGTTTTCTTTTAAACGCGGTTTAATAGTTCTTGAAAATAGAATTTTTTAATCTAGTTGTCTTTAGAAATTATGAGTAAAATCTTTAAATCTAGTTAGCTTTTGAAAAAGGATGCACCGACAATATTGCAAATTTGGTCAAATTTTTTATTCGTTCGACTACAGTGGCATTTGTAAGATCACAATGTTGTGAGTGAAATGACGAGGTTTATGAAAATGCAATTGTGGCGCAGGCAAAAGTTTTTTTTTTTGAAGATGCTCTTTATTTCGCGAGTGAATTTCATCGATAAATGCGTTCAAGTGCATTCAGACATCTTGGCAATGTTTACTAGATAATTTTTTTTTTTATTTTATTTATTTATTTATTTATTAACGCAGACTAAAAGCAGTCGCGAGTATTTAATTTAATTATATGAATACGTAGTGTATAGATATATAATTTAAATTAAGATAGTATTAAAAAGTAATTATTAAAAATTTTAAATTTAAATTAAACTGAAATTAAAAAAGATAATAATTAGACCATTAATCTGGGAATACGAACAAACAAATTGATCCAACATTTGTTGCAAGGGCTGGGAAAACCCCAGAAAAACCCAACCAGATCAAAAAAAGTTTGCCAAAACTAGCTCGAAAGATCACTGATTTAAGGAGAAGAATGGATGGCAGAGACTCCATTCTTACTGCCCTTGGAAATCAGAGATAAAACGGAGTTGGCTGTAAAGAGAAGCTTTAAGATGGGAGAGAGAGAGAGATGTGTTAATCAATCTATAATGTTCATTATAATTAGCGCATAATACCCGAAAACGATTGTGCAAAACATAGTCAGTTGTACATGTTGGTAGAGATAAAAGGATGTAGTACCTAGTGGTCCTGGAGGGAATATTAAATTTAAGGCGTTCTAAAAGAGATGGGGAGCAGATATCACCAATTATTAATTTATGGAGGAAGATTACTCCAAGAACTCTTCTTCGATTAGTAAGGGATGGAAGATTCAGAAGCAAGAGTCTGTTAGTATAAGATGGAAGGCGAAGATTAGGGTCCCAATTAAGTCCACGAAGCGCGAAGAGTAAAAACTGCTTCTGCACTGACTCAATTAAAGCTTGACTATGAGCATGTTGAGGAGACCAGACACATGAACAATACTCAAGAATGGGACGAACTAGGGATGTGTAAAGAAGTTTGGTGACGAATGGATCATTAAATTCCTTAGACCAGCTTTTAATAAATCCAAGAGTTCCCTTAGCTTTATTAACTACAGTGAAAATATGATGTGTGAAACTTAATTTATTATCAAAAAGAACACCGAGGTCAACGACTGACAATATACGTTTTAAAGGTATATTGTCAATGTGATAGTTGGCTAAGTAAGGAGTCACCCTGTTAAACGTCATAAACAGGCATTTGGAAAAATTTAGGTTCAAGTGTTTAGTTATGCACCAGTTGTGCATAGAATTTAAATCATCTTGAAGAAGCGTATGATCTGGGGGATCCTTATAAGACAATAATAATTTCACGTCATCGGCATACATAAGTATACGACAATGGGCTAGTGAAGAAGGAAGGTCATTTATAAAAAGATTTAAAAATAGGGGGCCTAGGTGACTACCCTGGGGAACTCAAGAAGTAACGAAGACAGATTTAGATATGGCTGATCTAAGCATAACCCTTTGGGTCCTACCTGTAAGATATGATGATATTCACAGAATAAGGGAAGGTGGGAAGCCTAAAATGGTTAGTTTATGCAGAAGGAGGTTATGATTAACAGAGTCAAACGCTTTAATGAAGTCAGTATAGATGACATCAGTTTGCATTCTATTAAGGAATGCCTCATTTACAAAAGAGGTAAATTTCAATAGATTGGTCGAAGTCGACCGACTCTTAACCAAACCGTGTGGGACAGGGGAGATAATTGACTTGCAGAGGTGTTGCAAAGTCGAAGTAATTATCTTTTCGAAGAGCTTAGGGATTGCGGACAACTTCGCAATTCCCCTGTAGTTGGATATGCCCGACTTACAACCTTTTTTATGCAGAGGGATAATGTAAGATTCTTTCCAAAAAGAAGGGAAGACAGAGGATTCCAAAGAGAGGTTAAAAAGAATTGAAAGAGGTTTAATTATAGAAGAACAGCACTCCTTAAGCACGCACCTAGGAATGTTGTCAGGCCCAGGAGAGAAGGAAGATTTTAGATTGTTAATGGACGAGAGCAGGCAACTATCAGAAATATAAGGAAAAAAAACGCAATTAGAGGATGGGAGTTTAAAGTTAGTAGGCAGACTAGGGGAATACGTAGATTGAAAAAAGTTAGCAAAGAGATCGGAAGCAGCCGAGTCCTCACTTACTTAAGTGGTATTAAAGAAAAAAGAAGAGGGTAAAGTAGGAGATTTGCGTTTAGAGTTAACGAAGTTATAGAATTGTTTAGAATCGCGCACAAATTGATTCTTGCAACGAACGAGATAATTTTCATATTTTCAATTTTGAGAATTAAGAAGGGTAAAGGCTGCTTTTGCTTTAGAATAATTTAAAGAGTCTAAGCTGGAACCTGTCTGCTTAAACTTTTTAAAATATTTTGATTTTTGATTTTTTAAGTTAGATAATCTTGGTGAGAACCAAGGAGATTTATGTAAAACGGACTTTACAACACTTTTGACATGTAGTGCGTTGAATACTAGATAAGAACTATAAATTTTAGCAAATTTCACTACGAATACTGGATTAATAATGTATTTGTTGACGGACAATACAGGGAGTACTTGATTTAAAATGCTTTAATGACATAATTCCAAAAGGTAACTATATTAAAAAAATTATAATTTCAAGAACTTAAAAGGCGTTATTGAAGAAACCATAAGAGACCCCCAATAATTTTTCGTAAGATTCGTCTACAAAGGTCGCGTTACATCGGGGATTTTTTTTATGCTCTCTGCAAGAGAGAGTATATTGGGTTTGTGAAAAATATGTAACAGCCAGAAGGAGGCGTGGCAGACCCCATCACAAGCATCACAAGCCGAAACGATATAGCCATGCCCGTCTGTCTGTCTGTCCGTCAGTCCGTATGAACAAACAGTTCTCAGCGATGATAAGAGCTACAAGTTGAAATTTAGTCAGTATTGACACGATATTAAGTCAGTCAATACAAGAATCTGTTGTTCTTCTTTTCCACGCTCCGTTCGTCCACAATGAGCAAAAAACTAGACAAACCTCGTAAAAAATTGATGTGTTAGGCGAATATCTCAGTAACTATGAAAATAAGGAGTACCAATTTTGTTATGCAGGTTCCTAGAGAAGGCATAAATGCATTGTCATTAAAATTTTTTTACTGCCACTCCCCTTTTTCTCAAAAGAAATAAAATAATTTTCAAACTTCAATGCCGATTTTAAGGCATATGTTCTTATCGTACAGTATTGTAATTTCAAACTCGTTTCACGACAAAATATATCAAACTATCCTGAAAGTTGCATATAAATCGGACAATAAACAAAAGAGGTAGACACGTAACAAAGTTTAAAATTGAACGCAATGCCAAAGCATGTGTGCAAGCGAGACAGAAACATACAAACATGTGAGTGAACGTTTTGACTACTTGTGTAGCGGCAGCGCTTCCTGCGAATACTGGCCGTGCCGACCAATTGTATGTATGTGCATACATACATATAATATCAAACGTATATGTGCGTTCATACAAACAGATGTTTTTGTTTCAAAGTCTTTTATTGCAAGTACTATCAGTTGATACTCTCGGATACCGATTTTATTAAAATGATCGGGAATTAAATGCAGAGAGTATTCTACGGTCGGGCGTGCTCGACTGTAATTTTCTTTCTTGTTTTTGATAATTTTTGGGGTTGATGTCCGTATACTAGACAAATATCGAATATTGCCTAAATCCACCATCCTGTTGTGGAAACAATACTTCCCGGATATGTCTGCGGTTTCATCCTGGGACGATCTGAACCGCTTTCTGACTGATCGCCATCGAGTGGTTGAAGTCACAAGGCGACTCTAAGTATGCAGGGCATCCCGTCAGGGTCCCGAAAGATCACCAGCTCAGTGAGGGTCCAAGCGTTTCCTGCAAAGACAAAGATTAAAGCGGCGTCCTGTAAAGCAAGTCACAAAGAGAACCACCCAATCTGTGTTTGTCTTAGTTTTCTTGATATGGCCGTTTCTGGGAGAGACGACGTGATCAATTGCTTCGCTTGGGCTCATCAGATCCGAGACTGTTCCACTGCAAATAATTGCCACATATGCAAGGAGCGGCATCACACACTGTTGCATTTCAGTAAAAGACGTCCCAGCTTCAGCGATTCATTTTCTCCGAACGTCCGTTGACCAGCCATCAACCATCGAATGCGCAAATAATTTTGTGTCCTTTCCAGGCAGAGGCACCTGGGTACTGCACTTATTGCTCTCAACCATCTCGGTGAGGAATTTCATGTCTGAGCTCTAATTGACTCAGGTGCCGACTCAGCCTTCTTGTCCGAGAGGGTGTTATATCTGGTCCAGCCACCGTTCTGACCAATCAATAAAGCGGTTAGTCGTCATAAGAGTGGCAGAGGCGATCCCAAAGAATCCTTTCCCGGACATGGTCCGCTACGGTGCTTAGATCGCCCGCTGACTGATCCGCTTAACAATAAACCAGCCCCAATTGAAATGATGATTGGGATGAATCTCTTCCTTCATATTCCTAAGGGATGAATCAATTAAGACATTGGCGGCGATTTGGTGGTGGCTTGAGAACATTTTCGGGCGGGTGTTTTGCGGGCATATCTGATATAATTCTTAGAAGCCTTGCAAAGCATTTTTGACTCAAACGTGAGTCGTGCCGAGAAAAAACTTGATGCGCTGCTCGCAAAGCTTTGGGACGTGGAAGATTTTCCCACCAAGCCGGAAAAATCAACAGATATAATCTGTGAGCAGATTTCCCCGGAGACTACCAGGCTGAGGAAGGATTATCGCTATCCTTCAATTTCCCGAACGCTGTAAGCTTGGTTCACCCTCCTGAAAAACCCAGTATAATGAGATGCTGCAGGAATACGCCATATTGGGCCACATGATTCGGGTAACCCCATCTTCAGACTGCAACAATTTTTACCTTCCTCATCTAGCTGCCTTTAAAATTGATAGCACTATCACCAAGCTTCGCGTCGTTTTTAACGCCTCTAGCGCCACTAGAGGAACTGAACTACGTTTTGTATACCGGGCCAACACTCCAGGCCGACCTTACGCTGCACGTACTTAAACGGCTTTTTTTCTGTTCGAAACCGGATATTCTTTATCGAGACCGCAGCGGTAATCTCCAAGACCATGAGCTTCAAACGGTAACTTTTGTAGATGGCACACGACGTGTAGACCTCGAGAGTTGCGGCGTCCCCACTACCAGCTTAGCGGCAAGCACCCAAACGTTGACCGGCTTCTCTGTGCGATGTTCGGGATCCACAACATGAGCAGCACGTCCCTGGACGATTTCAGCGAGCGTTTCTCTGATTATGCTAGAGTCCTGAAGGAAATCGCTTACATGTATCGGTTCGCTACTTCACACGTCTCCACGCCTGCCACGCTACAGATCAACAAGAACGAGTTGCTCACCGCAGAAAATGAACTTGTGAGGCTCATTCAGGAGAAGAAGTACGCCATGGAAATCCGGCCCTAGTCGAGAAGCGGCCCATCCTGACTTCCTGGACAACCAAAGCGTCCTTTGCTCCAGCGGACGGCTACGTGCGGCTGATTTCCTCAGCTACGACAAGCGTCACCCAATCCTTTTCCCTCACGACCCCAATTTCACTCGCATTCTTATCAAGTTCCCCAGTTTTGAATCCCCAAAATCAAGAACTTGGTTAAGGCTCACGTGCAAGGATGTAAGACCTGCGTCATTTATCGACGCCGTCAGCAGAGACAGATGATGGGAGACCTTCCGCGAGAACGTATAACCTTCTCCAGACCGTTCACGCACACAGGCATTGATTTCGCAGGTCCCTTCGAGATCAAGAATTGCACCGTGTGAGCCTGTCCCATTACCAAAGGTTACGTCTGCGTTTTCGTGTGCTTTAGCACTAAAGCAATCCATCTGGAGGCGACGTCGGATCACACCACCGAGAAGTTCCTGGCGGCCTTCGCGCGATTTGTGTCCCGGAGACAATGTCCACAACGGATGTACTCCGACGACTTCAAAACTTTTGTTGGAGTGTCCAGTGCATCGTAAACTTCTTTCGCCAGCACATTCTCGATTGGCACTTTATTTCACTAAGCGCACTTCATATGGGCAGCTAGCTTAAAGCACACGTTCGAGGAACTGTCCACCCCCATATGTCGAATCGAAGCGTGCCTTAGCTCTCGACTCACCTCCCCAATGAGCGAGGACCCAGCGGATCTCTTGGCATTGAGTCCCGGACATTTACTGGTTGGAGGCCCCCTTGTCTCCGTTACAGAGCCGGATATCCACGACAAGCCCATGTCTTTTATTAACAGATGGCAGCGGTTGAAGGCGATACATTAAAGTTTCTGTAGCCGCTGAAACCACGATTATCAACAGGAGCTCCAAAATCGTAATAAATGGAAGACTCCAACTCGCAGTCTTCAGATTGATGATCTGGTGTCCGAGGATGATCTGCCTCCCACGGCCTGTCGTCTTAGTATCTTCTCGTCATATGGTCCGCGTTCGAACCAATGAATTTGCGATTTCTTTTTTCAGCCTTACTCATTCCCTACAGAATAGCTCCTGAACAGTCAAGACTCGCACAACAACAGAGGCACCGCATCCGGGGGTCGACATGTACCGATATTGCATGTGCTGGCAGTACTTGTCAACAGGTACTGCCCCAATTGTCTGGCGCACGAACATTTCGGTGAAGCAAGCCGAAGCACAGACGGATATCATCGGTATGGACAACCCAACCACACCATCCTCCATAAGGCGGATATGGCGATTTTCTTGATGATTTGTTTGGAACTTTATTGTTTCAGATTAATGCTATCCAAAACTCTTTGAATATAAAGCTCGATTTGATTTTTGTTTTGGATCCATCCTCCCATTCTGCTTTCCGTACTACACCCATATCCAATCCTGAAGATCGTTATCACCTGACGTTGGAAGTGTAATTGATTTACCTGCCAGGGCGCCCTGTACTAGTAGTAAATCTACTAACCTATGTTTAAATGTACTGTTATCCCAGACTGATTGGACCCGGCTGTTCATGTGTAGAGATATGGATAGTGAAATCAAAACTTTTTATTATACTTTGAATTCCTTACTCGATGTTTGTGTTCCGGTTTGTGTTCCAACTAGGTCTAACAAGTCTATTTAGTATAAATGTGAATTAACATTGCTTTAAAATAGAATGTCGAAATTTTATAAGAGATTTAAAGAAACGGGCTCTTCTTGTATCTATTTCGATATCTAACTGTTCGATCTGATGTCTCTATATTAAATGGCCGTTGCTATAAGGAATGCCTGACAGACTGTGGACAACAGTTTCCAAGGAATCTTAGACGGTTTTATTACTTCGATAATTGAAAACGTAAATAATTAATGCTTTCATCTAGTGTAGCCTTTGAAAGAGAAACTGCAAACTCAGATCAGACTGTCGTCGATTAATTTGCTGTTTTTTTAACGACTTTAAGTATGCAGGAATATAATTCTGATTCAGTTTATATTTATAATGTAAATTTTTTCAAATGTAAATTTGCTTCGTTAATCACGGAATGTTCACTTTTACTTAATCAAAAGACTATTAAACCTGTTTTTTCACTTGGACCGGACGCAGCCCTAGGTGGCCTTTTGATACCCCTGTATAAAGTAGTTACATTGTCCGTTTAATGAAGCTGTTCCTTGATGTTTGGAAATCATCTTACATTATTCCGCTTCACAAAAAAAGAAAAACAAACAAGAAAGAAAAGTACAGTCGAGCACGCCGGACCGTAGAATATTCTCTGCATTTAATTCCCGATCATTTCAATAAAATGTGTATCCAAGTATATCAATTGATACTTGCAATAAAACACGTTGAAATAAAAACATCTGATTGTATGTATGCACACACATTCAGTTGACATTATATGCATGCACGTACATATGTATGTGTGTATATGTAATACATATACAATTGGTCGGCACGGCCAGCGACCGCGGGCAGTGTTGACGCGACACAAGCAGCGTAAACGTTCGTTCATTTGTTTGAATGTTTCTGTCTCGCTTGCACACATGCATTGCCATTGAGTTCAATTATAAACTTTCTTACGCGTCTAGCTCTTTTGTTTATCGTCCGATTTATATGCATCTTTCAGGATAGTTTAATATAATTTGTCTCCAACCGAATTTCAAATTACAATATTGTACGATAAGAACATATGCCTAAAAACCGGCATTGAAGTTTGACAATTATTTTATTTCTAGTGGGAAAAGGCGGCGTGGCAGTCCAAAATTTTTAACAACGATGCATTTGTGCCGTCTCAAGGAACCTGAATACCAAAATTGGTGTTCCTAACTGCCACAGTTACTGAGATATTCGCCCAAAACATCAATTTTCTACGAGGTATGTGTAGTTTTTGTGCTCATTGTAGGCGAATGGGGCGTGGCATCGAAAAAAAAAAAGATTCGTGTATTGACTGACTTAATATCGAGTCGATACTGACTAAATTCAAACTTGTAGCTCTTACCATCTCTGAAATCTGTTTGTTCATACGGACAGACAGACAGACGGACAGACAGACGGACATGGCTATATCGACTCGGCTTGTGATGCTGATCAAGAATATATATACTTTACGGGGTCGGCCACGCCTCCTTCTGCCTGTTACATACTGTTTTTTTTCACAAACCCAATATACTCTCTCTTGCAGAGAGTATAAAAATTAGTGACGGGTATGTGTTTTCCAAGCATTCGGTCGGACATAAACTGTCACACTTGCAACAATGCTAAGATATGCGCGAGTTATGTAGTTGAAGTTATCTCTCTCTCTCTCTTCATCTACATTTAACTAGCTCGATCTAGAAATATAAGCTCAAAAGCTCGATATCGACTATCCGAAAGCTTTTGAGCTCACTCTTTGGTAAAATGTGAACAAGTGAAGACATAAAATGAAATAAATAGTTTTATACAATTAAAAAAGAAGGCAAAAACAATAATTTATTTAATTAAATGTTAACAGACAACTGTTAACAAAACTGGCGCAGCCGACGGAGTAACCAAAAACATTAAACTCACTTAAGTGCAGTTTGTGCGAATTCGTGCTTGTATGTAATTTCATACATACCAACCTTGTGCAGAAGACACATAACCTGAAAGGCTTTGACAAAGAAATTCGCAAAAGTGTGTACAGACGAATAAAAACCAACTAAGTGTTTTTCTACATCGGATATTTGCTGCATCCCGTACAAATTCGTGTTTAACCTGGAAACATCTTGTGCATTTTTTATGCAGCGTGCCGGCATTTGAAACTGTATTTTCTGTATGTATGTGTGTCTGTGTGTTTCAATCATAAAGTGCACATACACATACACAAGTATCTCGGAGCGAACAAATCGTTCGATGACAAGTTCTTAAGAACAATTTGTATCGATTGGCGACGAAAACTAATAGAACTAATTCTGTTAGTATTTTTCTTTGTAAGTTCTAAAGAACTACAGCGGCTACTATTTCTTTGGTAGCGATGGCAAACGAGTTCACCTTATCGTTTGGAGACATCCTTAAGGATGCCCACCACATTCACGAGTATAGAGGAGACAACTCAAGGGCTCTATCATCATTTATTCGTGAAGTGGAGATGATATTTTCACTATTACCTCCCACATCTACTGCAGGAGTCTACGTCTTTCGCCGTGTCATCCTCAACAAAATCCAAGGCGCAGCTCTACATGCTGTAAGAACCATCGAGAATGCCGAGCCGACGTGGGACGACATCAAGACGACTCTTATTCGGAATTTTGGCGTGAAGGAATCTTATAATCAACTTTACCAAGAAGCGTTCATGCTAAGTAACAAAAACGATATTACAGAATATTTTAAATCTTTAAGAAATATAATGTGTAAAATTAATGAAAAATATGAATATGATAGTGTAAAGCATTCTGAGTTCAGTCCCAAAAATGTTGAAGAAGTTATGT
This sequence comes from Drosophila cardini, assembly GCA_018903735.1. NCBI lineage: Eukaryota > Metazoa > Arthropoda > Insecta > Diptera > Drosophilidae > Drosophila > Drosophila cardini. The sequence continues at coordinate 67,106 of JAEIGM010000096.1, forward strand.
TAAGAACATTCTTGAAAAATATCGATGTAAATTTAGCTTCAGTCATAATTAATAGAAATGTTAAAAATTTAAGAGAAGCTTTTGATTTATTAGAAACTAAAGGTCTTGTTAGAACTCAAAATATTAAACAAAAATTTTCACAATGTAACGAAAAATCGAACAGAACAGAAAATCAAAACTATCAATATCAAAATAATAATACAAATAATCAAAGAGACCGATCTCACAAATCAAATTATAATAACCAAGATCAAAATGCTAAACATAATAACAATTACCAAAATGTAAAATCTAATTCAGTAAACTTTCGATCAGGAAAACAAAATTTAAATTCAAATCAAAACTGTACAAGCCAACAAAGCCATGTTTCAAAAATGAGCATTGATCATGTCCAAGCAGATAAAGCTGATTGTAGTCAATTCAATAATGATAATCAAAACCAGAACATTACTTCTGAATCAATGTCTGAGCCACAGAATTGTTCTTGCCATACAAATTTTCATATAACTGCCTCGAAAAATCACTTCCCTTGATTAAGTTAACTGTAAACAATGAAAGCATCATTGCCTTGATTGATACTGGTTCAACAACATCCATATTAAACAGGGACAAGTTATTACAATACACCCGAAGAACTTTGTGTCATCCAATATCATTTTCATCTCTAAATTCAAAATCGCTAATAACGCAAGAAATTATAACTGATCTGCCTCTCGAATTTAAAGAAGATGCCACAATGAGTTGGAAATTGACAACATTTAATAATAAATCGTTCGATGCTATTATAGGGCAAAACATTCTTAAGCCATTAAATGCTGTTATTGATTTTTATCAAAATACAATCACAATTAATAACAACACTATTCAATTTCAAAATAGTTCACCATACTCTGAGGAGGTAAATCAAATTGAACCAATTAAAATAGACGATAGAACACAGAAAATTCTTTTCAATGATTTAAATCAAGAGGAAAACAATGCTCTAACTCAAATCTTAAATAGATTTAAAACGTTAATATTTCTTGAAGGTCAGTGTCTTAGCAATACAAACATTATTGAACATCAGATAAAAACAGTAGTAGATAAACCATTATATTGCAAGATTTATAGATATCCTCAAATACATGAGCAAGAAATATATAAGCAAATTGAAGAAATGCTACAACAGGGAATAATACGTAAGAGCAATTCTCCATATAATGCACCTTTATGGCTCGTACCCAAAAAAGCTGATAACAGCGGGAAAAAAAAATGGCGTATTGTCATTGATTATCGCAAATTGAATGAAAACACAGTAGATGATAAATTTCCTATCCCCAATATAGACGGTATATTAGATAAGTTAGGAAGAGCGCAATATTTTTCTACTATAGATCTCGCGAAAGGCTTTCACCAAATTCTCGTTCAGGAACAAGACAGGGAAAAGACAGCGTTTTCTACCCCCCACGGGCATTACGAGTTTAACAGGATGCCATTTGGTCTCAAAAACGCCCCTGCCACATTTCAACGCCTTATAAACACAGTCTTAAAAGAAGAAATAAATAGAATTTGTGTCGTCTACCTTGATGACGTCCTTATTTTTTCCACTAGTTTTTAAGAACATGTTGGCCATATTCATACAATTTTTAAAAAACTTTGTGAAGCAAATCTTAAGATTCAAATCAATAAATGCAATTTCTTCTCCAAAGAGACTCAGTTTTTGGGTCATGTTTTAACCCCCGAAGGAATTAAGCCTAACCCAGCAAATGTTAATAGCATTCTTCAGATTAAAATTCCGAGAAATGTTAAACAAATTAGAGCTTTTCTAGGAATCACTGGGTACTATAGAAAGTTCATAAAGGATTTTTCTCAAGTAGCTTATCCATTGATTAAATGCCTTAAAAAGGATGCTAAGATCGATGTTGATGAGCCTAACTTCATAATTGCATTTGACAAATTGAAAAGAATCATAACTGAGGCACCGGTACTTAAGTATCCGGACTTCAAGAAGAAATTTCAGCTTATTACTGATGCTAGTAACATAGCTTTAGGTGCTGTTTTGCAACAAGATGGTCATCCTATTTGTTATGCAAGTCGCACATTGAATGACCATGACAAAAATTATTCTTCTATACAGAAGGAATTACTAGCTATAGTGTGGGCAACAGCATATTTCCGTCCATATCTCTATGGAGTTAAATTCGACATTTTGTCCGATCACCAACCACTTAAATGGCTGCTAATTAAATATAACGGAAAAGAACTTAATGAAATACTTTATAGATGGCTTGTTAAGCTTAGCGAATTTAACATAAACGTATCATACATTAAAGGAAAGGATAACCAGGTAGCTGATTTTTTAAATCGAATACGTAAAGACGAAATTTGTGCCGTAAACATATCTGAATCTCATAGCTCTTTAGAAAACAATGTTGATGACACTAGTACACAACATACACAGGCTGAAGATTTTAGGGACACAACTATTTTAGGTATATTAGAAACAGTTGTTAATAGATTTAAAATACAAATAATCCTAACAGAGGAAAAAACTATGGAGTTCGAATATAAAACTAGAAATAAGAAAATTTATTTAAATTTAAATGATCTTGAAAATGGAATGGAAAAAATTTTGAAGAATCATATCATAAAAGGCAAAGTAGGAATATTCAGTGAATATAATGATAATATATACAACAAATTTCAAAACAAAATCATCCAAATTTTCGAAGGCAATAAAAATGTAAAATTTGTAAAATGCTCATTTCACGCAAAAGATATTGAAAATGAAGAAGATTTGTATAATTGATCGCTTCCATAAATATGACACTGGTCATTCCGGTATAAATGGAAATTATCAAAGTTTAAAAAAGATTATTTACTTTCCAAACCTTCAACACTACATCCAAAAGTATATTAACAACTGTGACATTTGTAATCGGTGTAAATATGATAGGAACCCAGTTAAAGAAAAATTTAAATATACAGAGACACCAAACGATACAAGAAAGATTGTTCATATGGATATCTATACAAATTCAAAATGTAATTTTCTAACTTTTATTGACCGATTTTCAAAGTTTGCTACTGCTTTCTACCTTGAGGATCGGAATAATCAAACTATAATCGAAAAAATGCGCTCGTACAAATCCCAAAGAGAAAATTTTGAAAAATTAATAACTGATAACGAATTTAATAGTGTAAATATAAAAGAATATTTAAGGAATGAGAATAAAGAAGTTTATTTTGTGAAACCGAACAGTCATACTGGCAATGCAGACGTTGAAAGGTTTCATAACACCCTAACGGAAAAGATAAGAATTATATATCTTGAAAACAAAGATCTATCAATCAAAGATAAAGTTAGTAAAGCTATAGAATATTATAATAACAGCTATCACTCTACAATACAAGATACGCCACTAAATATTGAATATGGAAATTGTGACAAAAAAAATTATATATAATAACATTCTAAAATATAAGGAACACTACATTACATCTGTAAATCAAACAAGAGAAAACTTTGAAGAAACTAGAAACGAAGGATATATAAAAAACTATAAGTCTCTAAGACACAAAAATGAACCGAAATATAGAAAATACAATTTAAATAATGTACATATCTCCAACATAAAAAGAAAGAAGAAATATCAGACTTGAAATGTAACATAATCTACCAGAATTGTATTCCGAACACTAATATATATATAAACGAATTGTAAAACTCAGGAGAGTCTTAATTTAAGCGATAGGGAAGTTATGTAGTTGAAGTTATCTCTCTCTCTCTTCATCTACATTTAACTAGCTCGATCTAGAAATAAAAGCTCAAAAGCTCGATATCGACTATCCGAAAGCTTTTGAGCTCACTCTTTGGTAAAATGTGAACAAGTGAAGACATAAAATGAAATAAATAGTTTTATACAATTAAAAAGAAAGGCAAAAACAATAATTTATTTAATTAAATGTTAACAGACAACTGTTAACAAAACTCGCGCTGCCGTTCCCAAAGAAGGCTAATCGTGTGGCAGAGGATGTGCTAGAGATGTTTGCGGTCCAATGAATAACATAATCATATAACATTACAGCATAGATGTAATACATACATACATTTATACATAATATCGAGTCGATGCTGACCAAATTCAAATTTGAAGCTCGTACCATCTCTAAAATCTGTTTGTTCAAACGGACGGACAGAGGGACATTGCTATATCGACTCGGCTGTTGATGCTGATCAAGAATGTATATACTTTATGGGGTCGGAAAAGTCTCCTTCTGCCTGTTACGCACATTTCGCTTCAGACAAACTTAATAGACCCTGTGAAGAATAGACTTCACATACCCTGGGGTTTTAGTACTAGCTGTAAGAATTGTTATTACGACACAGAGGGCATGGAACCCTAGGTTTGTTATTAGTTTTAAGTCATTTACTGTATTAGTCATTTATATTTTGTTGGCATTAAGAACATGAAATATAGCAAGGAGCTACGAACACAAAATAGAGTTATTAGTCAGATATACCCCAGAGGAAGGGAATAGATTAGGTAGGGTATAGAACGGCAACCCGCTAGCGACAAACAACCGGCAGAGCAGCGGTAAAGCCAACGACGCACACACACAACGAATTACATAGAGATCAACATCGAAAGAAAACACAAAACAGACGAAACCATGGCGACGCCGCACAGCAGAAAACAACGACGCCGGCAGCGAACGAGAGCAAGCTACAGAGAGAGAGAGGCAGCAGCCAGATAGCAGACGAAAACGATTGCGACGCCGCACAGCAGAAAACAATGACGTCGGCAGCGAACGACACAGCAGCAAAGCAGCGACGCTGGCAGCAAGCGAGAACAAACTACAAAGCGAGAACAAACAGAGGGAAGCAGAACATCGTGACGTCGGCAGCCAAAGCGAGATACAAAACGGCACGCGACAAATGAGAGCGCGCTGCCGCTGATCTTGCTGGCAGAGGAGGCTTAGAAGCGATTAGCAGAATTTACGCACATCACTTGGTTTTTCACCACCGCAAGAGGACGACGCATTGGACTGAGTTTTCACCGCCACAGAAAGACCACGTGTGTGAAATACGTTAACGATCTTTTGAAAACGTATGGTATGGAAAGCTGCCGTTCGGTAACTACAAATCCTGGTTTCCAAGCTGGTTGCAAAAATAGTGAATGCGCAAGTGTAAATATAACCAACATTAATCGGTTTCTTCATGTATTTGGCAGTCTTAAGTCGTCCTGATATTTTGCACTCCATATGCAAACTGTCGCAGAGCAACATCAACCCTCACGTGGAGCACCAAACTGCAGCACATCATGTGTTGCGTTATCTAGCCGGAACAATTAAACTGACTTTGGTTTATAGGCAATCATCAGATTCTGTGGTGGGATATGCAAGTGCAGACTGGGCCAACTATGTGCTTGACAGGAATTCATATTCCGGAAGTTCTTTTTCATGGACTTCAATAAAGCAAACCGTCGTCGCACAAAGTAGTACTAAAGAAGAATACGTAGCGTTGTCAACATCAGCAAAAGAAGCAGTATACTTGCGCAGGCTACTTCAGGAAATCGGATACTTAAACCAGAAGCCGATGACTATCTACTGCGACAACATTAGCGCGAAAAAAATGGAGCTGAATCCCGTTCATCATTAACGCACTAAACATATTGATGTTAAATTTCATTATATACGTACAGAAAAAAATGTAGCAGATGTTTTAACTAAATGCTTAAAAAAGCAAAAGCATTGCGGATTTGTTGAATCTCTTGGATTAAAATTTTAATTAATATTTCAGATAATATTAAGCTTAAGCAAAAGTGTTAAAATTTTGATATCTAGCAGAGTTATGTTAACATTACCAGTAAGCTGAATATAATCTGGCAACTCTATTATGAAAGCACTTCATGTTTTGTGCAATTAAGTTTCAGTTCTATTTAAGCATTAACTGAATGAACGGTTTTAAACCGTTTTCTTTTATACGGTATTCCCCGCCTACATAAATAGAAATACCCAACACCATTCAGAGGATATATTGTTTTAGTCACAAAGTTTGTATTGCATTAAAGGAGGAAACCAACCGGTCGGGGACGGGTGTCTGATCGGAACAGCAAAACGAATCTTTCTAATGAATCCAAAAGAAACAATTTTACCGCTGATTAGTTTGTGTAAGAAAATTGAACAAGAAAGAAAAGTACAGTCGAGCACGCCCGACCGTCGAATACTCTCTGCAATTTATTCCCGATCATTTAATAAAATCGGTATCCAAGTATATCAATTGATACTTGCAACAGAACACGCTGAAACAAACACATCTGATTGTATGTATGCACATATATGTACATTTGACATTATAAGTATGCACGCACATATGTATGTGTGTATCTGTAATACATACACAATTGGTTGGCACGGCCAGCATTCGCGGGCAGCGCTGCCGCTAGAAAGCAGCGAAAACATTCGCTCACATGTTTACATGTTTCTGTCTCGCTTGCACACATGCATTGACATTGCGTTTAACTATAAACTTTGTTTCGGGTCTAGCTCTTTTGTTTATAGTCCGATTTATCTGCAACTTTCAGGATAGTTTGATATATTTTGTCTTCAAATGAATGTGAAATATCAATACTGTACGAAAAGAACATATGCCATAAAATCGGCATTGAAGTTTGCAAATTATTTTATTTCTTGTGGGTAAAGGGGGCGTGGCAGCAGTAGTGATGACCGCAGGCGTTTTCACTTGCAACCTTTGTATTTCTTGAGTTATTGAATTTTTTTGGGACTGTTGTTGTGACAGTGCCGATATAGCGGCATTGTCAATGAGAGCTTGAATTTGTGAAGGCTCTATTGTGTTGCCAACCTGATCTTCTTACACTTTATTTAATTCCTGATCTTCTGGACACCAACCAACTTGTTCTTCGCCTAAACTATCCTCACTATTGTATTCGGTTTTAATTTCGCTATAGGTGTTTCAGCTCATTTGTTAACCTCGACACTTGTATGAAACTTTTTCGCATTGGGAATATAATTGTCTTAGTAAAAGAAGCAATTAATTATTTATAGTAAAAGTATGCATTAAAGGTATGCAATGGTTTTATTTTCAGTGATGGTATGCAATGGTTTTAATTTTTAGTGAAAGTATGCAATGGCTTTTATTTTTAGTGAGGATATGCAATAATTTTATTTTTATTGAAAGTATGCAATTGCTTTTTATTTTTGGTAAAAGTATGCAATTGTTTTTTATTTTAATTTTGGGTAAAAGTATGCAACTGTTTAATCTTGGCAAAATATGTATTTTTTTTTTTTTTTTTTTTTTTTTTTATTTTTTTTTTTTTTTTTTTTTCATTGAAAACTGTCTTTTATTAAAACCTTGTATATGGAAAAAAAAAATAAACAGGTTTACTGCTACCTTATTGGCAGCTTTACAAGTTGTACATTACAAAATAACAAATAAGCGTACAAAAATAGTACATATATAGCAACAATATTTACAAATTTACAAATTTACAATTTACAATTTACAATTTACTTGTTGAACAATTACTTTACAGAAGGGATCTGTCTGGAAGGTCCCGTGGATGACACTTTTTCAGTCTTCTCTTTCTTGGTCTTGCTGCCAGTTTTTTTGCAAGGGGGTTTGGATGATCTGCTACTCTGCGTAGATAGTCCTCAGCTACTTTCTGGATAACGTCGCCAACTTTTGGAACCATTAAGTCTCTTTCTATGTCTCTGGTGCGCATGTACCACGGGGCATTACTGATGCTCCTGAGGATTTTCGCTTGGGCCACTCTCATTTTGTTTAAGTTTGACTTTGCTGCAATTCCATAAATCTGCATGCCTTTTAATTTAAAGCGTAACCCATCATGCCACACTCTATCAAACGCTTGTTTGATACCCATGAATTTTTTTTTTTTTTTTTTTTTTTGTGTTAAAAAATGTATATATTTTATTTAAACAAGTTTTCTGTTACCTTTGTGGCAACTTAATCAAGTTTTACATTTAAAGAAACAAACAATCACAGATGAAGCATATGTACATATATAGAACTAAATTATTTACAGTGTGTTATTTACATGTTAATGGAGAAATCTAGTAGGGAGATCCAATGGATGGCACCTTTTGAGTCTTATCTTTCTAGGTCTGGTAATTAGACGTCTGGCTAGCGCGTTAGGATGATTACCAACTTGTTCAAAATACTTTGATGCCTGAAGTTGCATAGCATCGCCCACTTTAGGAACCTTTAAATCTCTTTCGATGTCCCTGTTTCGGATATACCATGGGGCGTTGCATATTCGCCTTAGAATTTTTGACTGAGCTACCCTAATTTTATTTATATTGGATTTTGCCGCAATGCCGTATATTTGTAGAGCATATCCTCAAATAGGGCTTAAAATGGATTTGTATATAGTTACTTTGCTATATAATGATAGTTTATTCCTCGAAGCAAGTAGCCACGCCATCTTTCTGGATTTTGCCATCACTGACTGCCGAACCATTGTTGTATGGGCTTGGAAATTGAGTTCCCTGTCCAGTACAACACCTAAATACTTATGGGATCTCTTGTGTGTAAGGGTGGAGCCCAGCATTGTTATGCCACTACACGACATTGATCTCGTAGCAAAAGTTACGTTTGCACATTTGCTGCTGTTGACGCCTATGTTCCATTTGGCAGTCCATTCCTCAAAGCTGCACACGTATTGCTGCAAGGCTTCCGTAGCTTGATGAATACTTGGACTTCTGGTCAACACAGCAGTGTCATCAGCGTAGATACCCATGAATTGAAGTTGTAAAAAAATACATCAGTCATCGGTTATCGATAGCTAACGTCAGACGTCAGAGAAAAATATTTTTTTTTTTTGGACAAAAAAAAAAAATTAAATTTTTGTGCGAAACGCACTGTTATACCTTTAATTCTTCGTGCTGAGCCAATTTCAGCACGGAAACTACTTTTAGCCTCTGCAAGCGGGGGCGGCATCCAGATGCGGTTTACTGCAATATTAAAGCAGTCTCAAGCGGTTCAGCCCGCGCCCCTCGCCCCGCGCCTAGCGCAAGCGAGAGGTTGTAAGCAAATATTGAAAACTGCTGCATTATGAATGGTGATAAGCTGATGCCGGCGCATAGCGTGATGAAAAATATTGCTGGACCAGCTTCTACATTGCGTGCAAGTTTGGCCAGAGATATACGAATGGCTTTTGACAACAGTGACAATTGTACAATTGCAACAACAACAAGTACAACTACAACCTGCACTATAACTTTTTCCACTGGAAGCATGCAGTCAAACTACACAACGGCAACGACTACAGCTGGGAACATATGTTCTGTTACTGGCTCTGCGGATACGTATGCAAGCTCTCGTAAAAACAATTGTATGTTTCAAGCGCCTAAACAAAAAAGGGTAGAAAAGTCATCAAAAACTATAAGGAAAAATAAACCAATTCAACATCATCCGAACATTGGTCAAATCATTAAGGCTTCTGCTGGCACTTCGGCAGTAATGCGAAATAACCGTTTTGCTGAGCTTGCTGAGGAAGCAGAATTAGTTATGGATCTTGACGATGAAATCCAACATGAGCAAGCGCAAACCATCCAACAAACTACCCAGAATGACAAAGAGGAAACCAAACTACCCAAACCTCCAGCTATTTGTGTTCCGCAAGTGAGCAAAATGAATGCGCTGGAAGATGCACTGAGTTCTGTCATTACAGCTGATGATTATGATATTCGTTCATCTAGGTCAGGAGTCTCTCGCATATACACAAAAAATCCAAACGCATTTCGGGCAGTTGTTAATATGCTGACCAAACAAAATTGTGAATTTTGGCATCACCAGCTTAGGGAAAATGCTCCATTCAGAGTAGTCGTTAAAGATCTGCACCCTAATGTATCGAAAGATCTCATAGAACGGGCATTTAATGATAAGAACTTAACAGTTCTAAATATCTACTGTCTCAGAAAGCGTGATTGGCGCAATATTGAAATAAACGTAGAGGATGATGAAGAACTCAACAATGCGAAAACAAGGCAAAATATGTTTTTCGTAAATTTGCAGAAGACGCCCAATGTTGCAAAAGCGCTAGAAATAACGCAAGTCGGAAGACATAGAGTGACAGTGTCAAAGGCGCAACACTCTAAAGATCTTGTGCAGTGCTTTAGGTGCCAAGATTACGGACACACGAGAAACTACTGCCTTAAAAATCCAGTTTGTGGAAAATGCTCAGGAGACCAACTTACAAGCTCCAGACAATGTAGATTGAACTCTAGCGACACATCTATTTGCGCAAACTGTGGAGATAACCACTTCTCTAGCTTTAAAGGCTGTCCAGTAAGGATCGAGCTTAGCAAAAAACTTAAACCGGCTGCAAGAATGCCCAAAACAGGATTGATGAACATGCAAGATACACACACACAATTTATCCCAAATGCAACCGTAAGGAGTGGTATCTCGTATGCTGATATGTTGAAGCCAAAAGATGCCAAGCCCCAGAGCAAGCCTACAAGCAATTATATGGCTAGCTCAGAATTTAGCAGTAAACTAAACGTGTTAGAAAAGGCAATAAATGATTTGAATAACAGAATGGACCAAATGTTCAAACTAATCCAGGATACGATGGAGGCAAACAAAGCCTTTAGAGACCTGGTGCAGAAATTCCTTTCCAAATGATGGAACCAACGATAAAAGTCGGATTATGGAACGCACTAGGATTGGTCAAAAACAATGAAGAATTGAGACATTTTCTTAGTGCTAATGCAATAGATGTCATGTTGTTGACAGAGACACACATACGTCCAGGCCTAAAAGTGTTTACACCAGGATATGAACAATATTTTGCGAATCATCCTAGTGACACTGCGAAAGGTGGCTCTGCAGTCTTCATAAGATCAAGAATTCTCCATTTTGGAAATAAACCTGTGTCATACATTAATAGGCAGATAGCTAGTGTGAGTCTTCCCACAAAAACGGGGACCATAAATATTTCTGCAGTTTATCTGCCCCCAAATCAAATATGGAGTACCGATGAGTTTAAACAATTGCTGACATCCTTGGGTGACCGATTTATTGCAGGCGGAGATTTTAATGCAAAACATCCATGGTAGGGAAACATAAGGACAACATAAGGAGTGGTACGTGGCAGATCCTTGCTACTGGAGAACCAACATTCTTTTCGTACAATTCTCAACTTGCTCCCAGTGCACTCGACTTTTTCATTTACAACGGGATTGCCTCTACTAAGCTGTCTGTGCTATTACATCATGATTTGTCATCGGATCACTTGCCGGTTGTAGCTACACTGACTAAAGAACCACAATTTAAGGCCAAAAAACAATGCATTCTTCCACCTGGATCAAACATCAAGGCATTCAGAACAAATATGGAGAGCAGAATTAACCTCAATATGGAAATTAACACCCCAGAGGATATAGAAGATGCTATCAATATCTTTATGAGTAGCATAACAATAGCTGCATCTTGTTCTGCTCCAAAAGCTCCAAGGCAACGACATCAGCCTCAGCTTCCAACAAATTTAGTTGCTCTTCTGCGCATTAAAAGAAAGCTAAGGAAGGAATATACGAGAACGGGAGACTCACGTGTTAATCAAATTTATAAAAGAATAGCTAATCGGGTTCAAAAAGTTCTTTTCAATGCTAAGCAGGATCAAATTAACGGAATTCTAGAGGATGCTAGTCCAGATGCATCTACAAAATACTCCCTATGGAAACTCACAAACCGGTTCAAAAGACAGACAATTCCAAAAGCAGCAATCAAAGATTTGTCCGGCAGGTGGTGCTACACTAGTCAGCAAAAAGCTGAGTCCTTTGCTGACGCTTTGGAAGATAGATTTGTGCCGTTTGACTACACTGATGACGTCACACGAAAGGCTGTCGAGCTTCGTCTGAACACGCCGTTTCAAATGACCCTGCCTACAAAGCCAGTTACGCTGCAAGAATTGGAGTGGTTTATCAAAAAGCTTAAGAATAAAAAATCGCCTGGTGAGGATCTTCTGGATAATAAAACGCTGAAGCTTCTTCCTAAAAAAGCGGTGCTGTTCATAGTTTTGCTACTAAACAGCATCCTTCGTATAGGACATTTTCCAAACGTTTGGAAGACTGCTCTGATCACTATGATCCCAAAACCAGAGAAGAGTCCGCTAGAGGTAGATGGCTATAGGCCAATAAGTCTTCTCCCCTCCTTGGGCAAATTGGCCGAAAGAGTAATTTTGGACAGGATACTGAAAATCGAAATAGTGGCTCAAAGAATTCCAGAATGGCAATTTGGCTTTCGAAAAAGCCATGGCACACCAGAGCAACTCCACAGAGTCGTAAACTTTGCCTTGGATGCTATGGAACATAAAAAATATGCAGTGGCGGTATTCATGGATATCAAACAAGCGTTTGATAGAGTGTGGCATGATGGATTACGCTTTAAATTAAAAGGCATCCTACCCCCCCAGTTATTCCAGCTAGTCAGCAGCTTTCTGACGAACAGAAGCTTCAGTGTTGTCGTTGATGGTGAGAAATCAACCAAACGGCCGATATGCGCAGGCGTCCCACAAGGTAGTGTCCTTAGTCCAACATTGTACTCGCTGTTCACTGCGGACATGCCAACGAACAGGAATATAATCGGCATTAATGAAAAAAATGTTCTGGTAGCTACTTATGCGGACGACACGGCAGTGATGACAAGAAGCTCAAAAATTCGTAAAGCCACAAATTCCTTGCAGCAGTACGTGAGCAGCTTTGAGGACTGGGCACGAAAATGGAACATTGGCATCAACGGCAGCAAGTGTGCAAATGTTACATTTTCTACAAGGCCAGCGAGTTGTGGTAAGATTGATATGCAAGGTGCTACACTGCAACACAAAGGATCTCACAAATATCTCGGAGTAGTGCTGGATAGAACGCTCACCTTTAAGACGCACACAACAATGGTGCAAAAATCAATAATGGCTAAGGCCGGGAAAATGGCGTGGCTTCTTTCACCATCAAACAAACTATCACTACGTAATAAGGTTACCATTTATAAGTCGATTCTATGTCCTATATGGAAATATGCGCTGCAGATTTATGGAATTGCAGCAAAGTCAAACTTAAATAAAATAAGAGTGGCCCAAGCGAAAATCCTCAGGAGAATCAGTAATGCCCCGTGGTACAAGCGCAACAGAGACATAGAAAGTGACTTAAAGGTTCCCAAAGTTGGCGACGTTATCCAGAAAGTAGCTGAGGACTATCTACGCAGAGTAGCAGATCATCCAAACCCCCTTGCAAAAAAACTGGCAGCAAGACCAAGAAAGAGAAGACTGAAAAAGTGTCATCCACGGGACCTTCCAGACAGATCCCTTCTGTAAAGTAATTGTTTAACAAGTAAATTGTAAATTGTAAATTGTAAATTTGTAAATTTGTAAATATTGTTGCTATATATGTACTATTTTTGTACGCTTATTTGTTATTTTGTAATGTACAACTTGTAAAGCTGCCAATAAGGTAGCAGTAAACCTGTTTATTTTTTTTTCCATATACAAGGTTTTAATAAAAGACAGTTTTCAATGAAAAAAAAAAAAGAAAAAGCTCGTTTGATGCGGTCCGACCCTGTTACGTGCTCTAGGTACTTTGATTACAGATTCAGACAGCTAATGAAATTATTTAAGTTCTACATTTTTGGGGAATAACAACTGTTTTAATATTATTGGAGAGTAGAATTTCAGCACCTGGGCTCTCCACATACACATGGAATGTATTGGCTCAATTATGCCCCAAAATTAGAAGCAGGCAATTCCTAAAGCATGAGAGAAGTTATCCAATTTATTGACCGATTTATAACTACTTAGGGTGATAGTGAGGATACTGATATTAGCGGAGCTATTCAGTATCAACGTCATCGACATGCTGCTTTATGTCAAAGAGAAGTTAATCGGAAAAAAATTTGTCGCTTTAATATGCCATATCCCCCAATGCCACAGACTGAAATATTGTATCCATTGGAAGAGGGCCACCCAAACTGTAGTAGGCATAAAAATGTGTGAAAGAATATCAGAGAGCTTTTAGGTTGCTCCGTTACGGATACTGAAACTGAACAGCTTAATGATTTTAATTATTTTTTGTCAAAACTAGATGTGGACTATACTAATTATATTTATGCTTTGCGTTCGAGTCCACAAAAACCGCAAATATTTCTAAAACGAAAATATTCCATCAAAATGTTAAATGCATATAATAAAGACATATAAAAACTGCATAAAGCTAATATGGATATTCAATTTATTAAAGATGCTTATGCCTGCTGTAGTTATATAATAAATTACATAAATAAGTTAAACAGAGGAGTATCTAAGCTGTTAGCTAAAGCAATGTCAGAAATAAATTCCAACAATTTCTCAGTTGAACAAAAACTGCAACATATTGGAAATAAATTTATTAATGGCACTGAAATATCTGCCCAAGATGCAACTTATTAAGTATATAAGTTATTTAGTTATGTAGTCCAGTAGCCGTGGTGTTCCCACGTGGTTCTTGATGGTGTGATCCAAGGCCGGTGGCTTTCCTTAAGGATGTTGATCCGGGATAGGATCCTGCGATGTGTTATAGTTATGATGATTATGGTGGGAGACTTGACTTCGTCCCCTTTGTTGATTACTGTCCTTGTGGTACAGTAATATAATTCAATAAGACAAATAACGGCAGTGTGCCGGAGCGCAATTTCAAGTGACTTACGTCTACTTTATTCAAAATCAAACTAAAGCTAAAGACAAAGGCAAAACATAATTCTACTCAGTAAAGACAATGCATCGCGCCATCAAACCACAGTCGGCATGCCGACTCAGCATTCTAAACGCCGCAGCACTTCAGCAAAAGAAGTGTCATACGATCGCTGCTGATTGTTGCTAGTGCAGAGCACTGAACCCACAATTTGGCGTGTCAGCATTATTCATGTAGTGTTACTTAGTTGCTATGGAATTTATGTGTTAACTGCCCCCCCCGTAGGACTGTAGGACCCTAATCTTTAAGGCTTCTACTAAACTACTTTACTATACCAGATTTTGCCAAGGTTATTGTGAGGATTAAATTTTGAATTTCAATGGTTAGCATTCTGTTTCTAGCCAAGAGCGTCTCATACAAGTGTGGAGTGTCGGTTAATTTATTTTGTTGAGCTTTTATTATTTGGTTTATGGTATCAGTTAGTTTGTTTATCTGTTTCTGTGTCTCAGAATTTATGGCTATTTGTCTGGAATTAGATTCGATTAACTGTGCTTCTGTTACCTTCATTTTTAAAAAATCAGAGGCATCTGGGGTACCTGCCACTACCTTCAGGGCTGGAAGTCTAAGCTCCTCGCCATTCTATGGTGTATCTTAAGGACGGACAGCAGTGTTTTTAAGTGATCGGAATCAACATCAAGCAGTTTGCGCATATGTGATTGTGGGAATAAATCGGACAATTTTTCTGTCTCTTTTATTATGTTGACGAATTCAGAAAGGTTACTAGTGTGCCTTAAGTAGTCAAGGTGTTCGAACACCAATACTTCACCGTCTATAACTGGGATGTAGTTGGCATGCGAGAAATCGGTGATCCGACCATTTGCTACTGCAAGGATGATAATCGCTACGAAGGTGAACCTGTAATTTGGATTGAGTGGTGAAATTGTGGTGCTTTGTCTTGGAGAACTTATTTCCTAACTAAATATAAGGTAAAACTATTATAGGTTGTCCTTGTGGACCACCCTCCCCTTAATTAAGACAGACGTTCCTAGGTCTGCTTGTATTTCCTGTCTGGTGCATAGGGGGATTAACTTGTTTCCTAACCTTTTGTCGTTTTTGAGGAATACTTCCTCTCTTACCTCAACTACGCGGTTTTGCCTGTTTGCGTTACACCTTTCTATGGTGCTTTGTTAGGCTTTTGCCAGTTTGGAGGTAATGCCTGAACTGCTCTTTCCAGGTCACTCATGAAGAATTTCAACTGGTTTTTCGCAAATGACCGAATGTATCGATTTATTGTATTCTACTGTTGCTCTCAGGATTAATTCAACTGTGTCCTCGATTTGTTTGTCAATCCTTAGGCACCTAGCGATCTCAGCTAACGTACTGTGGAATCGTTCCACCTGGCCATTTGATGAACTGTGCAAAGGAGGAGCATTTACGATATCGATGTTGTATTGGTTTTTCAACATGGATGTTATGGTCTCTGAGTTGAATGAAGTTTCATTATCGCAATATATTGTTTCAATGTTAGGAAACATATTCACAATTTGCAGCAGGTGCCTTTAACATCGACAATTGTTCTTAACATTATTGGTTGTACTAAGGCGAATTTGGAAAACTTGTCTACGCAAGTCAAAAATTGTTTTTTGTCGGTTGAGAATATGTCTATGTGCAACATTTCGCCCGTGTATTGAGGAATCGGCGTTTCGCCAAGTTTTTGTTTCTTGCGATGTCTGTCATATTTTCCTTGCGTGCAAACTTTGCAATTTGAGACTACTTCTTTGGATAACCTGTTGTGCTCGCTATTTATTATTTCCAACTGATCGCTTTTATCCGTTATGTCTTGTACGAGATTTTAACAAAACCGAAATTTTGTGGAAGGAAAATGAGCAATTAATTCGTGTTGGAAACTTGCTAATGTGGGAAGGTTACAGTGGATAGCGTTCACGACCTCCGTATTTACAACTTCTTTGAGATTTTCTAAAATGCTGCTCTTAGCGGTAAAGTTGATCAGGTGGCGAGTTTTATTGCGGAACAAAACCATGATGCAACGGGAAACGTGCTTCTTCCAGAACGATCTGGTTTCTGAAGCAATTTAATGGTTTGTTCGTGGCCTCGAGTGTGTAGGTCAGTGAAAGTTCGCTGTGAACGGTTGCGGCGTCTGATTAAGGTTCATTTTGTAGGGCATTGAGATTTTGACTGGACAATGCATCTGCTACCAAATTTTCTTTGCCAGGTTTATAGCAAACCTTGGCAATTTGTTGGTCGATGTAGGCTTTCCACCTTTTTATTTTTGCATTGGTATTTTTGTCTGCTACTGCGAAAGTGAGAGCCTGGTGGTCAGTGAAAATGTTAATTTCTCTAGAGCCATATAGGTAGTTTTGTAATTTACCTAAAGCCCACACGATAGCTAGAAAACTCCCTTTCGTTGGTTGCGTAGTTCAGTTCTGCACTTTTTAGGGTACGAGAAATCATGGTAATTAGTCTGCCTTTTTGGGATAGGACTGCACCAATTCCGTTTGCTGAGGCATCAGTGATTAGGTAAAAAGCTTTTCTTAAGTCTGGGTACATCAAAATTACGTCTTCTGACGCCAAGATGTTGCGCAGGCGTTGAAACGCGTTGCGCTGGGTTTCATTGAACTCGACTGCTATTTTTTTTGATCTATGCTTACTCACTGAACCATTTTCTCGTTTAAGGATGTCGCTTATTGGACGAGCTATGGATTCAAAGTCTTTTATGAAGAATCTGTAATAGCTTGCCAAACCCAGGAAAGATCTGACACTGTAGACGCTTTTGGGTTCGGGGTACTCTTGAATGGCCTTGACCTTCCTTGGGTCGGATCTGGTGCCGTCTTTGCTTACGATGAAACCAAGATACTCTACGATTTCTTTAAAAAAGTTAGTTTTCTCTTGGCTTACCCTCATATTGGCTTCAATCAAGCACTTGAGTACCGTGTCAATGTGCCTGACATGGTCTACTTCGTTTTTTGAGAAAACTATGACGTCGTCTACGTAGACGTAACAAATTTTCCCAATATGTTCCAAATGGTAGTCGACAGAATTCATATTTGCCACCGCAAACAGAGAATGAGGTTTTTTCGCGGTCATGTTCCGCAAGGTATATTTGGTGAAACCCTGACTTTAGATCGAGGCTAGTGAAGTATTTAGCGTTTCCCAGGTTCGCTAGAATCATGGGAATGCTGGGCATTGGGTAACGATCAGGAATAGTTTTCTTGTTCAGTTTCCTGAAGTCGATGACTAATCTTTTGTTTGTGTTGCTATAGGCGTCTGTGCCTTTTTTGTCAACAACCCACGTTGGGCAGTTGTAGGGTGACCTTGATGGTCTGATGATGCCGTCTTTTAGTAGTTGCTTGACTTCATTGTTTATGAAGTCAGAAACGCCCATTAGATTTGGGTAACTTCTGGCATATATTGGCTCGTTGTCAACCGTGCGGATTATGGTGGAGACAGAGGTGTTGAAAGGGAGCGCTTCTTCTGTTGTTGAAAAGGCCTTTTTCCTTTTAAGTATCATGTCCCTGAACTCCTTTTTGACAGAAATAGGAACTACGATGTCGTTTACATCGGTGAAATTTACATCAGAGCATTTCTGGTATTGAATTTCTTCAGAAATTCCCCGATACTGTAGTAGACTTTTTGTAAGGTTCAACTGTACCCCGGCTTGTGTTAACAAGTCGAATCCAATAATGGCATCGAACGAACTAAGTGTGTCTAATAGAAAAAAAGGGGAAGTGTGATTAAAAATGTTTATCAGGCATTTCTCCTTTATTTCAGTGGACCCATGGATTGAATTCATTAAGAAGGGTTTGGCGACCGGCAATATGGTTTTTAGCTCCTTTACGGGCTTAACATAGTTTTTTGCCGCGCTAGTAACAATTAGCATTTTTAATGTTCTCCCAGCCAACCGTCGTTTAATGAACGGTAACCGAGAGTGTTCCCTAAAATATGGACAGAGTCGCCTTGATCGTACTCTTCCTCGCTGTCAATTGTTTCGACAGCAGCCTTTGCGGATTTTTCGTGGAGCTTGCTCTTGGCTTTCTTCGTTGGGTTGGTCTTTTGGAGCATTTTTCTTGTTTTTGTAATGAGGATTTCGATCTTGACCGTGGCCTTCCTTGTAGTTTTTATTCGGTTTGCCATATGATCTGTGTTTGCTGTTTTGAGCTGTTTGGGATCGTTCCTCAACAACTTTAGCATAGGAGTTTGCAAACATGCTCCTCTCTATGCTGGCTTCTGTTTCTACGGCGAGAGCTAGCGCAGAGGGCAGGTCTTTGGGTTGCGCTGGGAATACGACAGCTGTGAGTTGTTTTCTCAAGCCTGATATGAAAGTGTGTAAGGCATCGGCTCTAACTTCAGCGTTAAGCAAATCAGCGCCTTCTTGTTCGTGTGACATAAAAATCTTATTAGTTACCAGAGTTAGTCTCTTTTCGACCTCATCATAGTACTGCATAAGTGTCATTTCACCTTGTCTGACCATGGGTAAGTTTTGCCTCAGTAGGCGCAAGGATATTCGGTCGGCATAGGTGCAATCTAATCTAGCCAGGATGGCGTCGAAATTTAGCACAGTAATGTAGGAGTTAAGTAAAGCTCCAGCAGGCCCTGTGACCTTGTTTCTAAGAATGGCTACTGCTTAGTAGTATTCGCTACTGCCGTCGAAGGGCTTGAAAAGTTCATACGCATCAATTGCTCTCCAAGCAACATATTGGTCTTGTGCACCAGAGAAGTCTGGAACGGATTTTATTATGTCGAGTTTTATGTCACATATTACCCCAGGAACAACAGTTATTTTTTGGTAAGAGACGACCGCAGGCGTTTTCACTTGCAACCTTTGTATTTCTTGAGTTATTGAATTTTTTTGGGACTGTTGTTGTGACAGTGCCGATATAGCGGCATTGTCAATGAGAGCTTGAATTTGTGAAGGCTCTATTGTGTTGCCAACCTGATCTTCTTACACTTTATTTAATTCCTGATCTTCTGGACACCAACCAACTTGTTCTTCGCCTAAACTATCCTCACTATTGTATTCGGTTTTAATTTCGCTATAGGTGTTTCAGCTCATTTGTTAACCTCGACACTTGTATGAAACTTTTTCGCATTGGGAATATAATTGTCTTAGTAAAAGAAGCAATTAATTATTTATAGTAAAAGTATGCATTAAAGGTATGCAATGGTTTTATTTTCAGTGATGGTATGCAATGGTTTTAATTTTTAGTGAAAGTATGCAATGGCTTTTATTTTTAGTGAGGATATGCAATAATTTTATTTTTATTGAAAGTATGCAATTGCTTTTTATTTTTGGTAAAAGTATGCAATTGTTTTTTATTTTAATTTTGGGTAAAAGTATGCAACTGTTTAATCTTGGCAAAATATGTATTTTTTTTTTTTTTTTCATTGAAAATTGTCTTTTATTAAAACCTTGTATATGGAAAAAAAAAATAAACAGGTTTACTGCTACCTTATTGGCAGCTTTACAAGTTGTACATTACAAAATAACAAATAAGCGTACAAAAATAGTACATATATAGCAACAATATTTACAAATTTACAAATTTACAATTTACAATTTACAATTTACTTGTTAAACAATTACTTTACAGAAGGGATCTGTCTGGAAGGTCCCGTGGATGACACTTTTTCAGTCTTCTCTTTCTTGGTCTTGCTGCCAGTTTTTTTGCAAGGGGGTTTGGATGATCTGCTACTCTGCGTAGATAGTCCTCAGCTTCTTTCTGGATAACGTCGCCAACTTTGGGAACCTTTAAGTCTCTTTCTATGTCTCTGTTGCGCTTGTACCACGGGGCATTACTGATTCTCCTGAGAATTTTCGCTTGGGCCACTCTTATTTTATTTAAGTTTGACTTTGCTGCAATTCCATAAATCTGCAGCGCATATTTCCATATAGGACATAGAATCGACTTATAAATGGTAACCTTATTACGTAGTGATAGTTTGTTTGATGGTGAAAGAAGCCACGCCATTTTCCCGGCCTTAGCCATTATTGATTTTTGCACCATTGTTGTGTGCGTCTTAAAGGTGAGCGTTCTATCCAGCACTACTCCGAGATATTTGTGAGATCCTTTGTGTTGCAGTGTAGCACCTTGCATATCAATCTTACCACAACTCGCTGGCCTTGTAGAAAATGTAACATTTGCACACTTGCTGCCGTTGATGCCAATGTTCCATTTTCGTGCCCAGTCCTCAAAGCTGCTCACGTACTGCTGCAAGGAATTTGTGGCTTTACGAATTTTTGAGCTTCTTGTCATCACTGCCGTGTCGTCCGCATAAGTAGCTACCAGAACATTTTTTTCATTAATGCCGATTATATTCCTGTTCGTTGGCATGTCCGCAGTGAACAGCGAGTACAATGTTGGACTAAGG
The DNA here is from genome assembly GCA_018903735.1 of Drosophila cardini. Lineage (NCBI taxonomy): Eukaryota > Metazoa > Arthropoda > Insecta > Diptera > Drosophilidae > Drosophila > Drosophila cardini. Next base: position 88,172 of record JAEIGM010000096.1, read on the forward strand.
ACACTACCTTGTGGGACGCCTGCGCATATCGGCCGTTTGGTTGATTTCTCACCATCAACGACAACACTGAAGCTTCTGTTCGTCAGAAAGCTGCTGACTAGCTGGAATAACTGGGGGGTAGGATGCCTTTTAATTTAAAGCGTAATCCATCATGCTACACTCTATCAAACGCTTGTTTGATATCCATGAATACCGCCACTGCATATTTTTTATGTTCCATAGCATCCAAGGCAAAGTTTACGACTCTGTGGAGTTGCTCTGGTGTGCCATGGCTTTTTCGAAAGCCAAATTGCCATTCTGGAATTCTTTGAGCCACTATTTCGATTTTCAGTATCCTGTCCAAAATTACTCTTTCGGCCAATTTGCCCAAGGAGGGGAGAAGACTTATTGGCCTATAGCCATCTACCTCTAGCGGACTCTTCTCTGGTTTTGGGATCATAGTGATCAGAGCAGTCTTCCAAACGTTTGGAAAATGTCCTATACGAAGGATGCTGTTTAGTAGCAAAACTATGAACAGCACCGCTTTTTTAGGAAGAAGCTTCAGCGTTTTATTATCCAGAAGATCCTCACCAGGCGATTTTTTATTCTTAAGCTTTTTGATAAACCACTCCAATTCTTGCAGCGTAACTGGCTTTGTAGGCAGGGGTCATTTGAAACGGCGTGTTCAGACGAAGCTCGACAGCCTTTCGTGTGACGTCATCAGTGTAGTCAAACGGCACAAATCTATCTTCCAAAGCGTCAGCAAAGGACTCAGCTTTTTGCTGACTAGTGTAGCACCACCTGCCGGACAAATCTTTGATTGCTGCTTTTGGAATTGTCTGTCTTTTGAACCGGTTTGTGAGTTTCCATAGGGAGTATTTTGTAGATGCATCTGGACTAGCATCCTCTAGAATTGCGTTAATTTGATCCTGCTTAGCATTGAAAAGAACTTTTTGAACCCGATTAGCTATTCTTTTATAAATTTGATTAACACGTGAGTCTCCCGTTCTCGTATATTCCTTCCTTAGCTTTCTTTTAATGCGCAGAAGAGCAACTAAATTTGTTGGAAGCTGAGGCTGATGTCGTTGCCTTGGAGCTTTTGGAGCAGAACAAGATGCAGCTATTGTTATGCTACTCATAAAGATATTGATAGCATCTTCTATATCCTCTGGGGTGTTAATTTCCATATTGAGGTTAATTCTGCTCTCCATATTTGTTCTGAATGCCTTGATGTTTGATCCAGGTGGAAGAATGCATTGTTTTTTGGCCTTAAATTGTGGTTCTTTAGTCAGTGTAGCTACAACCGGCAAGTGATCCGATGACAAATCATGATGTAATAGCACAGACAGCTTAGTAGAGGCAATCCCGTTGTAAATGAAAAAGTCGAGTGCACTGGGAGCAAGTTGAGAATTGTACGAAAAGAATGTTGGTTCTCCAGTAGCAAGGATCTGCCACGTACCACTCCTTATAGCCTCCTGCAATCTTTTTCCTCGACTGCATGTCCTTATGTTTCCCCACCATGGATGTTTTGCATTAAAATCTCCGCCTGCAATAAATCGGTCACCCAAGGATGTCAGCAATTGTTTAAACTCATCGGTACTCCATATTTGATTTGGGGGCAGATAAACTGCAGAAATATTTATGGTCCCCGTTTTTGTGGGAAGACTCACACTAGCTATCTGCCTATTAATGTATGACACAGGTTTATTTCCAAAATGGAGAATTCTTGATCTTATGAAGACTGCAGAGCCACCTTTCGCAGTGTCACTAGGATGATTCGCAAAATATTGTTCATATCCTGGTGTAAACACTTTTAGGCCTGGACGTATGTGTGTCTCTGTCAACAACATGACATCTATTGCATTAGCACTAAGAAAATGTCTCAATTCTTCATTGTTTTTGACCAATCCTAGTGCGTTCCATAATCCGACTTTTATCGTTGGTTCCATCATTTGGAAAGGAATTTCTGCACCAGGTCTCTAAAGGCTTTGTTTGCCTCCATCGTATCCTGGATTAGTTTGAACATTTGGTCCATTCTGTTATTCAAATCATTTATCGCCTTTTCTAACACGTTTAGTTTACTGCTAAATTCTGAGCTAGCCATATAATTGCTTGTAGGCTTGCTCTGGGGCTTGGCATCTTTTGGCTTCAACATATCAGCATACGAGATACCACTCCTTACGGTTGCATTTGGGATAAATTGTGTGTGTGTATCTTGCATGTTCATCAATCCTGTTTTGGGCATTCTTGCAGCCGGCTTAAGTTTTTTGCTAAGCTCGATCCTTACTGGACAGCCTTTAAAGCTAGAGAAGTGGTTATCTCCACAGTTTGCGCAAATAGATGTGTCGCTAGAGTTCAATCTACATTGTCTGGAGCTTGTAAGTTGGTCTCCTGAGCATTTTCCACAAACTGGATTTTTAAGGCAGTAGTTTCTCGTGTGTCCGTAATCTTGGCACCTAAAGCAATGCACAAGATCTTTAGAGTGTTGCGCCTTTGACACTGTCACTCTATGTCTTCCGACTTGCGTTATTTCTAGCGCTTTTGCAACATTGGGCGTCTTCTGCAAATTTACGAAAAACATATTTTGCCTTGTTTTCGCATTGTTGAGTTCTTCATCATCCTCTACGTTTATTTCAATATTGCGCCAATCACGCTTTCTGAGACAGTAGATATTTAGAACTGTTAAGTTCTTATCATTAAATGCCCGTTCTATGAGATCTTTCGATACATTAGGGTGCAGATCTTTAACGACTACTCTGAATGGAGCATTTTCCCTAAGCTGGTGATGCCAAAATTCGCAATTTTGTTTGGTCAGCATATTAACAACTGCCCGAAATGCGTTTGGATTTTTTGTGTATATGCGAGAGACTCCTGACCTAGATGAACGAATATCATAATCATCAGCTGTAATGACAGAACTCAGTGCATCTTCCAGCGCATTCATTTTGCTCACTTGCGGAACACAAATAGCTGGAGGTTTGGGTAGTTTGGTTTCCTCTTTGTCATTCTGGGTAGTTTGTTGGATGGTTTGCGCTTGCTCATGTTGGATTTCATCGTCAAGATCCATAACTAATTCTGCTTCCTCAGCAAGCTCAGCAAAACGGTTATTTCGCATTACTGCCGAAGTGCCAGCAGAAGCCTTAATGATTTGACCAATGTTCGGATGATGTTGAATTGGTTTATTTTTCCTTATAGTTTTTGATGACTTTTCTACCCTTTTTTGTTTAGGCGCTTGAAACATACAATTGTTTTTACGAGAGCTTGCATACGTATCCGCAGAGCCAGTAACAGAACATATGTTCCCAGCTGTAGTCGTTGCCGTTGTGTAGTTTGACTGCATGCTTCCAGTGGAAAAAGTTATAGTGCAGGTTGTAGTTGTACTTGTTGTTGTTGCAATTGTACAATTGTCACTGTTGTCAAAAGCCATTCGTATATCTCTGGCCAAACTTGCACGCAATGTAGAAGCTGGTCCAGCAATATTTTTCATCACGCTATGCGCCGGCATCAGCTTATCATCATTCATAATGCAGCAGTTTTCAATATTTGCTTACAACCTCTCGCTTGCGCTAGGCGCGGGGCGAGGGGCGCGGGCTGAACCGCTTGAGACTGCTTTAATATTGCAGTAAACCGCATCTGGATGCCGCCCCCGCTTGCAGAGGCTAAAAGTAGTTTCCGTGCTGAAATTGGCTCAGCACGAAGAATTAAAGGTATAACAGTGCGTTTCGCACAAAAATTTAATTTTTTTTTTTGTCAAAAAAAAAAAAAATATTTTTCTCTGACGTCTGACGTTAGCTATCGATAACCGATGACTGATGTATTTTTTTACAACTTCAATTCATGGGTATCTACGCTGATGACACTGCTGTGTTGACCAGAAGTCCAAGTATTCATTAAGCTACGGAAGCCTTGCAGCAATACGTGTGCAGCTTTGAGGAATGGACTGCCAAATGGAACATAGGCGTCAACAGCAGCAAATGTGCAAACGTTACTTTTGCTACGAGATCAATGTCGTGTAGTGGCATAACAATGCTGGGCTCCACCCTTACTCACAAGAGATCCCATAAGTATTTAGGTGTTGTACTGGACAGGGAACTCAATTTCCAAGCCCATACAACAATGGTTCGGCAGTCAGTGATGGCAAAATCCAGAAAGATGGCGTGGCTACTTGCTTCGAGGAATAAACTATCATTATATAGCAAAGTAACTATATACAAATCCATTTTAAGCCCTATTTGAGGATATGCTCTACAAATATACGGCATTGCGGCAAAATCCAATATAAATAAAATTAGGGTAGCTCAGTCAAAAATTCTAAGGCGAATATGCAACGCCCCATGGTATATCCGAAACAGGGACATCGAAAGAGATTTAAAGGTTCCTAAAGTGGGCGATGTTATGCAACTTCAGGCATCAAAGTATTTTGAACAAGTTGGTAATCATCCTAACGCGCTAGCCAGACGTCTAATTACCAGACCTAGAACGATAAGACTCAAAAGGTGCCATCCATTGGATCTCCCTACTAGATTTCTCCATTAACATGTAAATAACACACTGTAAATAATTTAGTTCTATATATGTACATATGCTTCATCTGTGATTGTTTGTTTCTTTAAATGTAAAACTTGATTAAGTTGCCACAAAGGTAACAGAAAACTTGTTTAAATAAAATATATACATTTTTTAACACAAAAAAAAAAAAAAAAAAAAAAAATTCATGGGTATCAAACAAGCGTTTGATAGAGTGTGGCATGATGGGTTACGCTTTAAATTAAAAGGCATTACATTTTCTACAAGGCCAGCGAGTTGTGGTAAGATTGATATGCAAGGTGCTTTACTGCAACACAAAGGATCTCACAAGTATCTCGGAGTAGTGCTGGATAGAACGCTCACTTTTAAGACATACACAACAATGGTGCAAAAATCAATAATGGCTAAGGCCGGGAAAATGGCGTGGCTTCTTTCACCCTCAAACAAACTATCACTGCGTAATAAGGTTACCATTTATAAGTCGATTCTATGTCCTATATGGAAATATGCGCTGCAGATTTATGGAATTGCAGCAAAGTCAAACTTAAACAAAATGAGAGTGGCCCAAGCGAAAATCCTCAGGAGCATCAGTAATGCCCCGTGGTACATGCGCACCAGAGACATAGAAAGAGACTTAATGGTTCCCAAAGTTGGCGACGTTATCCAGAAAGTAGCTGAGGACTATCTACGCAGAGTAGCAGATCATCCAAACCCCCTTGCAAAAAAACTGGCAGCAAGACCAAGAAAGAGAAGACTGAAAAAGTGTCATCTACGAGACCTTCCAGACAGATCCCATCTGTAAACTAATTGTATAAATTGTATTCAGTTAAAACTACTTGTTAGTTTAACAAGTAAATTGTAAATTGTAAATTTGTAAATATTGTTGCTATATATGTACTATTTTTGTACGCTTATTTGTTATTTTGTAATGTACAACTTGTAAAGCTGCCAATAAGGTAGCAGTAAACCTGTTTATTTTCCATATACAAGGTTTTAATAAAAGACAGTTTTCAATGAAAAAAAAAAAAAAAAAAAATTCTTGTGTGTTTTTTCTTCAATTTATTATTTGTTATTTGGGTTTACGTGACAAACTTACATGTTTTTGTATTATTGCCTATGAATTTTAGTGGGTATTAAGCCGTTGGGCGCCAGTTATTTAGTTATGTAGTCCAGTGGCCGTGGTGTTCCCACGTGGCTCCAGATGGTGTGATTCAAGTCCGGTGGCTTTCCTTAAGGATGTTGATCCGGGATAGGATCCTGCGATGTGTTATAGTTATGATGATTATGGTGGGAGACTTGACTTCGTCCCCTTTGTTGATTACTGTCCTTGTGGTACAGTAATATAATTCAATAAGACAAATAACGGCAGTGTGCCGGAGCGCAATTTCAAGTGACTTACGTCTACTTTATTCAAAATCAAACTAAAGCTAAAGACAAAGGCAAAACATAATTCTACTCAGTAAAGACAATGCATCGCGCCATCAAACCACAGTCGGCATGCCGACTCAGCATTCTAAACGCCGCAGCACTTCAGCAAAAGAAGTGTCATACGATCGCTGCTGATTGTTGCTAGTGCAGAGCACTGAACTCACAATTTGGCGTGTCAGCATTACTCATGTAGTGTTACTTAGTTGCTATGGAATTTATGTGTTAACTTATACAAATTTCGATCATACTCAAACGCTTACTCGTGATCGTTTTGTTCCAACAAGTTTGATATTCGATCGTTTTGTCTCCGAACAGCCAGCTTGATTATACTCATTTTACTCGAATATATATACGAGTATTTTCCCGTTGAACAACATATTGTAAGCAAGGCACGTAGTAACTTATAAGAATGTGCATGAAAAGAGAAATATTTTTAGCGGTGGTACTGTAGAAAATACTTCCCATGAATATTCTTTTCATAAGTTCATTTACTGAGTTGAAATGTGTTGCTTTGCAAAAAGCAGATTTCTTCGATGTCACAATGATCTATTAAAATTTTTTGTAACGCTCAACAGTTACACATAGAAGGGCTGAACTTTTGGATATCCCCTTGTTTGGCCAGAGAATAACGACACTGTTTTTATATTCTCTGCAAAAGTATATTGGGTTTGCGAAAAGTATGTATCAGGCAGAAGGAGGCATGGCCGACCCTAAAAAGCATATATATTCTTGATCAGCGTCACATGCGGAGTCGGTATAGTCATGTCCGTCTGTCTGTCTGTCCATTTGTGCATCCGTGTGAACAAACATATTGGAGATGGTAAGTACTACAAGTTTGAATTTAGTCAGTATCGACTCGATATTTAGTCAGTCAATACAAGAATCTTTTTTTTTTATGCCACGCCACATTCGGCCAAAGTGAACCAAAAACTAGACACATCTCAGAAAATCAATGTTTTTGGCAAAGATCTCAGAAACTATGGGATTTAGGGATACCAATTTTGGTAAGCTGGCTCCTAGAGCAGAAATACTCTCTGCAAGAGCATATTGGGTTTGTGAAAAGTATGTGACAGGCAGAAGGAGGCGTGGCCGACCCCATAAAGTATATTTATTCTTGATCAGCATCACAAGCCGAGTCGATATAGCCATGTCCGTCTGTCTGTCCGTATGAACAAACAGATTTCAGAGATGGTATGAGCTACAAGTTTGAATTTGGTCAGTATCGACTCGATATTAAGTCAGTCAATACAACAATCTTTTTTTTTCGATGCCACGCCCCATTCGCCCACAATGAGCACAAAACTAGAAACACCTCGAAAAAAATGTATGTTTTGCGAATAGCTCAGTAACTATAACTTTTAGGAGTACCAATTTTGGTAGGCAGGTTTCTAGAGACAGCGCAAATGCAATGTCATTAAAACTTTTTGGCTGCCATGCCCCCTTTTCTCTAAACAAATATAAGGTTTTTAAACTTAAATGTCATTTCTAAGGCATATGTTCTTATCGTACAGTATTGTTATTTGAGATTCGATTGGAGACAAAATGTGTCAAACACTCCTGAACATTCCATATAAATTGGACTATAAACAAAAGTGCTAGACAATGTCAATGACAATGTCAATGCATATGTGCAAGCGGGACAGAGACATACAAACATGTGAGCGAACGTTTTCGCTGCTTGTGTAGCGATAGCGCTGCCGTGCCGACCAATGCTATATGTACGTACATGTGTATATATGCATTGCACATGTATGCATCCGATACGATAAATCATATTTCGATCTTAAATACTATATGTAGTTATAATTGCAATATGATATAGAATGCGATATTTGGCCGTTATGTCGATATCTATAGCGATATATCGTATTTGATTTCAGTTATTGATAATATCGATATCGAACGCGATATGTGATTTAATATGATATTTTAATTAATATCGAAATCGGCATTTTCTTGGCGACTTACATCCCTATTACAAACTGATGGTTTTGTTTCAAAGAGTTTTATTGCAAATACTATCCATTGTGATACCCCAATACCAATTGACTAATATAATCATTTAATCGGGAATAAACTGCCGAGAGTATTATTAACTTTATTATACTCTCTGGAAGATTATATTGAGTTTGTGAAAAGTATGTAACAGGCAGAAGGAGGCGTGGCAGACCCCATGATCAGCATCACGAACCGAGTCGATATAGCCATGTCCGTCTGTCTGTCCGTCCGTATGAATAAACAGAATAAACAGATTTCAGAGATGGTAAGATCTACAAGTTTGAACTTGGACAGTATCTACTTCATATTAAGTCAGTCAATACAAGAATCTTTTTGTTTTCGATACCACTCCCATTCGCCCACCCATTTCTGACTCACTTGCACACATGCATTGTCATTGCGTTCAAATATAAAGTTTCTTACGTGTCTAGCTCTCTTGTCTATATTCGGATTTATATGCAACTTTCAGGATAGCTTGACATATTTTGTCTGTAAACGAACTTCAAATAAGATGATGTACGAAAAAATCAAATGTCTTAAAAATGGCGTTAAATATTATTTTGTTTTAAGTGGGAACATTTTTAATGACATTGAACTTATGTTATCCCTTGCAACTTGCCGCCCAAAATGGTTATTTCCAAGTGCCATAGTTATTGAGATATTTGCCAAAAACATTGATTTTTTCCGAGGTGTGTATAGTTTGGCATCGAAAAATAGAAGAAAAAATAAAAAGAAAAAGGCAAAGAAAAAAAGATTCTTGTATTGACAGACTAAATATCGTAACGTGGTCACTTCATGGCCGGTCAAAATATTTGAAGCCTGCCTTAAAACCGGCCACATACCAAATCTTTGGAGATCTGCAAGGGTCGCTGCAACAACAATCAAGGCGCGATTTTTCCAGATTTTTCCCGCTGCTGGACATCAAGCTGACAAGGAGAGCCTATATTGAGGAAAGAGTGAAAAAGGCAAACATGGCGCTTTATGGATGTTAGTTGTTAGCTACTCTTGGGATCTGTCACCTAGACCATTGGATCTACATGTCTGCTGTGCGTCCGACACTGCTCTACGGAGTTCTTGTGTGGTGGCAAGCACCTGAGAAAAAACTTATCTCGCCCTAATAAAAAAGGCACAGGTGCTCTAAGAGCTACCGTTAGGGCAGCTTTAGAGATCTTAATGGGACTACCTCCCCTGAATCTGCAATCAAAGCTAGTGGCACCCAAAACAGCTCAACGCCTTACAAGGCTGGGCAGCTTATACCTGCGATTCTACGGGCACAGATCCAGATGAAGAATTATGGCTACACGCTCCGACAAGAATTGTCTAGAAGTCCTAACGAGGGCACACTTCGGGTCCGAGGAAAGAAAAATCTGGAATAGCTGGCAGAAAGGAAACCTTAATATCCACACGGATGGCTCAAAGATGGCAGGAGGAGTAGGAGCCGCTGTATACTGCGAAGATTCAAGCATCAAGCTTTAATTTAAGCTACCGGATCCCTGCAGCATTTTCCAAGCAGGACGTATTTGTAAATCAATGCTTTTAAACTTGGATTGTTAGGAATTCGCACGCCAAAACCGGTTAAAATTTTAATCGAATCGAATCATTCATTGTATGAATCATGATGGACCCTTCGTGATCAGCATCAATAGTCGAGTCCATATAGTCATGTCCATCTGTATGAACAAAAGGATCTCAGAGCCTTTAAGATCAAAAGGTCGCAAATGAAAGATAAAATGCCCAAGCAGTACAAGTTTGTTTTTATACTCTCTGAAAGATTATATTGGGATTGTTTAAATTATGTAACAGGCAAAAGAAAGCGTGGCAGACTCCATAAAGTATATAAGTTAACAACAAAGATTGCACAATTCTCGCTGCGGTCAAGAACCGTGACAATAGCCATAAACTACTAAATCAGTAGTCTGCGATTTAGATGATGTAGAAGAAGAAGAAGATTTAGTAGAATTACTATAAGCATTGTCCGTGCCGACCAATAGTATATGTATTACATATACATACATACATATGTACATGCATACATAAAAACAGATGTTTTCGTGTCAACGTCTTGTACTGCAAGTACTATCAATTAATATTCTCGGATACCCATTTTATTAACATGATCGGAAAAAAAATGCCTAGAGTATTCTACGGTCAGGTGTGCTCGACTGTACTTTTCTTTCTTGTTAAATCAAACGGGAGTTATGTAAACTCGTATTTTCCGGTATTCACGGAGAAAACAGTTTTTGGAATACCTGACGGTTTTGAGGAATTTGATGAACTTTGATGAGGACAGAAAAGAGCTTGTTGTTGCCGAGTTTGGCTAATGCCTTATTAATCTCGGGAATGTGGTATTTGTCTGGTATAGTGGCTTTATTGAGTTTTCTATAGTGTATGACCATTCGAAATTGTCTTTCACCAATGCGTCTTGTTTTTTTTGGAACTATCCATACTGGTAAGTTATAAGGTGATCGTGAAGGTCGAATAATGCCATTATCTAGCATCTCTTGGATTAGTCTATTCACTTCATCTTTTAGGGACATTTGATTTTCAACATTCGTAGCGTTGCTACTAGCATTCGAGTGTGCTTAGGTCTCGTTTGTCTGCAATGTGGAGAATAAGATATTTCGCGATTGCCTCCCAATTCAGGGGCATATTGTATGAGTCTAGTACTTGGTCAGCATGGTTTGTTATTTTACCACGAATTGTCTGTAGGAAACCAAAGTATTTCGGTGATCCTTCAATAGTAAAATATGCTTTTAAGATCCTATTCACGCCCTTTTTCCAAGAGCTAAACTCGACTGGTCTATTTGATCTGCGATCGAATTTACTTCATCATTTCTGTTTACTATTCTACTAGCAATATACCCGCAGCTTCGCTTGCGTTTCAGTTTAATAAAAATGATCATTATAGTCAATTTTGTAAATTTGTTAAAAAAATTAAACTCAAAATCAAAAACACTACAAATTATTTTTCATCTCTACATCACCCCTGAAGTAAAAAATTCGGCGCAGTAAAGCCGCAATATATTATGTGTTGTTTTGTTACATCAATTCCAGCTAACGTGTAAATTTGTGTTTTGTTCGTTCATACGAAAATTGCGCTTGATATTGATATCGATAGGTAAAGTACTCATGATTTGGAATATTGATATCGATAGGCAAGCTATATTTATTCAGTACGACAAAACCGTCGACCGATTCGACTGTTAAAGAACCCGTACTCATTTTAGGGGGCATTAAACCAAACAAATAAGTAATTTTTTACCGATTTGTCCTATGGAAGCTATAGGATAATGTTGTCCGATTCAAAAGAAACTTGGTAAGAAAAGTAACAATCATCATATATGTGAGTTTATTTTAACATTACATGTTTTCATACAAATGTTCTATTTTCGACCAGTTTGTCGTATATGAGCCATAGGTTATAGTGGTCCCGATCAAGCCTGGTAAGGAAATTTATATTAGTACCGTACACACAATGTGGGAATTTGGTCTCGATATCTCAAGTTGATTCCAAGTTATGGCTTTATGACCATTTTTTTTTTATAATTTGCGTTTTCTGTAGGGGGCGTGGCAACAATTCGAAATAAACTTGATTTGCGTACACTACAGACGGACTTTAATTCCAAATTTGGTGGCTCTAGCTCTTGTAGTTTAGAAGATCCAGGTGTTCATACAAACGGACGGACATTGCTATACCGTCTCGGCTGTTGATGCTGATCAAGAATATATATACTTTATGGGGTCTGTCACGCCTCCTTCTGCCTGTTACGCACATTTCTATTCAGACAAACTTAATAGACCCCTAAACTCTTTTTTAGAGTACGGGGTCTTAAAAGGGTCAACAGTTGGTTGCATTGACATTGCGTTCACATATAAAGTTTCTTAAGTGTCTAGCTCTCTTGCCTATATTCGGATATCTATGCAACTTTCAGGTGAGTTTGACATATTTTGTCTGTAAACGAACGAAAGGATCAAATGCCTAAAAAATGCCATTGAACCTAGAAAAGTTTTTTATTTTTAGTGGGAAAATTTGTAACGACATTGCAATTAAGTTATCTTTTTGAACCTGCCTCCCAAAATAGGTATTTCGAAGTGCCATAGTTTGCCAAAAACATTGATTTTTTCCGGGGTGTGTCTAGTTTTTGGCTCATTGTGGGTGAACGGGGTGTAATATCGAAAAAAGAAGGAAGAAGAAAAAGGCAAAGAAAACATGAAAGATTGCTTAAGTCGCCTCGCGACTTTAGGATACCCGTTACCCAGTTTTATTATATTATTAACAATGAGGTATGATAATAATAATAGTGCCATCGTTTAGGCAATCCACACCAGTGAACTTAATTCAGATGGCTTGGGAAACAGAGAAAATTTTCATACAAATTTTCATATTTATTCATATTTAGAGCGTATTTTTGACCGTTTACTCTACAAGAAACGGGTACAAAAAGATTCTTGTATTGACTGACTAAATATGGGGACGTGGTCACTTCATGGCTGGTCAAAATATTTGAAGCCTGCCTTCAAACCGGTCACATACCAACTCAATGGAGAACTGTAAGGGTTGCTGCAACAACAGTCAGAAGCACGATTATCCCCGCTTTTCGCCGCTTTTCCCAGATTTTCCCCGCTGCTGTGCATCAAGCTGACAAGGAGAGACTATATTGAGGAAAGAATTAAATGGCGCTATATGGATGTTAGATGTTAGCTACTCTTGGGAACTGTCACCCAGACTTACGCATTGGATCTACATGTCCGCTGAGGGTTCGATACTGCTCTACGGAGTTCTTGTGTGGTGGCAAGCAACTGAGAAGAAAACTTATCTCGCCCTGACAGAAAAGGCACAGGTGCTCTAAGAGCCACCGCTGGGGCAGCTTTAGAGATCTTGATGGGACTACCTCCCCTGAATTTGATATCAAAGCTAGTGGCACCCAAACCAGCTCAACGCCTTACCCGGCTGGGCAGCATATATCTGCGATTCTTCGGGCACAGATCCAGATGAAGAATTATAGCTACACGCTCCGACAACATAAAACCCATGAATTGTGTAGAAGTCCTAACGAGGGCACACTCCGGGTCCGAGGAAAGAAAAACTTGGAATAGCAGGGAAGAAGGAAACCTTAATATCCACACGGATGGCTCAAAGATGGCAGGAGGAGTAGGAGCCGCTGTATACTGCGAAGATTCAAGCATCAAGCTCTAATTTAAGCTACCGGATCACTTCAGCATTTTCCAAGCAGAACGTATTTGTAAATCAATGCTTTTGAACCTGGATTGTTAATTGAATCGCATCATTCGAATGTATGATTCAGGAAGAACTCTTCGTGATCAGCATGAATATTCGAGTCCATATAGTCATGTCTGTCTGTATAAACAAAAGGATCTCAGAGCCTATAAGACCAAGAAAGGTCCAATAGGTCGCAAAAGAAAGATTATATTGGGATTGTTAAAATTATGAAACAGGCAGAAGGAAGCGTGGCAGACTCCAAAAGTATATAATTTAACAACAAAGATTGCACAATTCTCGCTGCAGTCGAGAACCTCGACAAAAACCTGAAACTACTGAATCAGCAGTCTGCGATTCAGAAGATGTAGAAGTAGATGATTCAGTAGAATTGTCATAAACATTTTTCAGTCTGAATTTTATAATTAACCGAGTAACAACAACTTTCCTCGTTTTAACTAGCGCCTGAGCAAGGACCGATCGCGAGTACAAAAGTGCAAAACGTTAACTAAGTACGCGAATCGGCCAACACTAAAAACGACAGAACAAAACGTTTATAAGTGTAATCAGTAATTGAATCTTAAATGATCAATTCGAACTTGTAGTGAATCAGACTCCCTGTTACATACTTTTCACATACCCAATATATTCTCTCTTGCAGAGAGTATAAAAACAAGTAAGAAAGTCTACAGTCGAGCGAGCCGACTGTAAAAGACTCCTTCTAGTGCGCGTTTTTCCATACAAATCACCAGTTTTCGAGCGATTTGTCCTATGGGAGCTATAGGCTATAGTAGTCCGATCCGGACCTCATTTAGTGATGATAGTTAGATAGGTACCATACACATAATGTGTGAATTTGGTCTCCCTAGCTCTAGTCGTTTTCAAGTTATGGTGATGTGAAAATAGTTTTTTACAATTTGCGGGGGCGGTAGGGGGCGTGTCAAAGATTTGAAATAAACTTGCGCTGCGTACACTATAGACAGACTTTCCTTCCAAATTTTGTGGCTCTAGCTCTTGCAGTTTAGAAGATCCAGGTGTTCATACAAAAGGACGAACAGACAGACGGACAGACGGACATCGCTGTATCGTCTCGGCTGTTGATTCTGATCAAGAATATATATACTTTATGGGGTCGGAAAAGCCTCCTCCTGCCTGTTACGCACATTTCGCTTCAGACAAACTTAATAGACCCCTCTACTCTTTTTTAGAGTACGGGGTCTAAAAAGTTCTTAAACATTTTTTTTAGACCCCGTACTCTAAAAAAGAGTATAGGGGTCTATTAGGTTTGTCTGAAGCGAAATGTGCGTAACAGGCAGAAGGAGGCGTGGCCGACCCCATAAAGTATATATATTCTTGATCAGCATCAACAGCTGAGACGATATAGCAATGTACGTCTGTCCGTCTGTCCGTCCGTCCGTCCGTCTGTATGAACACCTGGAACTTCTAAACTACAAGAGCTAGAGCCACCAAATTTGGAATGAAAGTCCGTCTGCTTCGCGAGCAGATCAAGTTTATTTCAAATCTTTGCCACACCCCTTACCGCCCCCGCAAATTGCAAAAAACAACTTTCACATCACCATAACTTGAAAACTACTAGAGCTAGAGAGACCAAATTCACACATTATATGTATGGTACCAATATAACTATCCTCACCAAGTTTGATCTGGATCGGACAACTATAGCCTATAGCTCCCATAGGACAAATCGGTCAAAAATAAAAAATTTGTATGAAGACACGTAATGTTAGTTGAGCGATCGCAACCAAACTTACAGAGAATGTGTGAATAATTATTAAAAGTATCCTCACCAAATTTGGTCCAAATCGGACAACCACAACACATAAAATAAATTAATCAAAAATGCTGAGTTTTATGAATAAATTGTTTGTTTACACTGCTTGCAATAGAAAAAGAACACAAACTGCAGCAAGCAGTGCAGTGTGTTAACTAAACAATTATTATAAAAGATTTAACTCTACGTTTAGCTACTGCAACTTCAATAAGGAGCGTGGTCTAGGTAGTAGAGATGCGCGCTTCGTACGTGTTGGTTAGCCCGGGGTCCCCGGTTCGAATCCAGTCAGTGACAAATGCTATTTGTTAACTTTTTAAATTTTAATTATTTACATAAACTTCAATGCGGAGTGTGGTCTAAGTAGTAAAGATGCCTGATCTAATTCTTCGCACTTATATGTGAACCCGGGATCATGGGTTCGAGCGCCGTCAGGGACATTTTATTAATTTTTGTTATATAACAAAAAAATATTACATGTAAATGCAGATAGTCGAGCACTTTCAATAGAGGGGCGTGGTGCAGCTGTTAGTGCACTGACGCGTGTGCGTGGAGTCCGAGGTTCGAATCCCGTCAGTGAATTGTTTTGATTATTTTTTTTTTTTTTTATTTCAATTCAAATTTAAAATGAAATTTAAATTTAATTTCAAATTGTAAAACACGGCATATTTTTAAAATAAGCCAAGTAAGGAAATTGTGCATTTAGTTGTGTATATATTTACATACATTTGTATATAAAAATGTATGTATACAAAATGTGAATCACTCCGTTTTTCTTGTTTTTCGAATGGAAAATGCGCACTTCTGTGAGTACGGGGTCTTTTACAGTCGGCTCGCTCGACTGTAGCCTTTCTTACTTGTTGATAATTGTTTCAGGCGGGCGGGTTGGGTGCGTGTGTGAAAATTTTTTTGGCTTCGGGTACGGGTAAAATTTTGAACTTTTGACCGTGGGCGGATCGGGTCGGGTGCAAAAAAGTCGGCCCGTGCCCACCTCTAGTTCTTATGGCCAAGCTCATCAACACCCTTCTTATCCACAACCCAAATAGAGTTGTTGTAAGGTGTTCGTGATGGCCGAGTTATGCAATTTTCGAGAAGTTGTAAAACTTCAGAATTTACAAAGTCGGCTGCACCCATTGGGTAAGGGTATAATTTTGAGTACATTGGCTCATCATCCGTTCGGATAGTGGCCACAGCGTTGATATTGTAGGGGACACTCGTTTGGGTCTGCAAAGGCTTTTTTTTATCGATCATTGCATTAAAAGGTTCTCTCATTACTCTAGGAACGTCAGAATCGTCAACTTGAATAAAGTTAACTTGCGGACATGTTTTGAATATAAGCAACTGTGTGCCGCCATTGTATTTAAATGTACCGGTATTTAAGGCAATTTGTGCATCGACTTGCATAAGAATATCTAACCCCACTATGCCAGCAAAATCACTTTGTGCTGGAAGCAAGAAATAGTTAGTTGTTTCGTTAAACAATTCAAGCGGACATAGTTGATATTTTGTCGACTCTGAGTGGAATTGTTTTTTTTTGTTGAAACTAGTAGGTTGTCAAAAACGTGACATTGATGGATCGACGTCCATGGGTTCTTGTGCCTGATATTGTTCTCAAGGCTGGCTTCCTTGGGGCTCGCTTGAGATTTTGGTTGGCCATTTGCCTTATTGTTAATGCTATTCTGAGGCCCATTGTTCTAAGAATAATTTCCCTGATTTGTTTTACCATCGTTACTCTAGTAACGCGGGTGACGTTAAGAAAACGATTTTTGATTTCTTTCATCATTCGTTTTCGTGAAACTTGCAGCGAACTGCAGCGAAGAGTGAATGTCTTCTCAACCTCATCGTAATATTCAAAAAAAGTAAGCTCACCTTGTCTCAGAGAAGCAAGGTTTTGTAGAATAACGTGTACAGGTGTTTTATTTGCATACGTAAAATCACGTCTAGCTATAATAGCTTTGAAATTTAGAACTACTGAAAGGTGACAGTGTTGCGCTAGCCGCGCCTCTAATCTTGTTCCTGATTATACAAACAGCCTGATAGTGTTTTGAGCTATCAACATAAGGCTCATAATTTTCATAGGCAGATGTTGCTGCCTCTCGCCAGGCAACGTATTCATTTGGTTTGCCGTCAAATTCCGGCAGGTACTTAAACAAATCTAGATACATGCCGCATTTAATTGCTGTGTTAACTTTTACACTTTGAAATTCTATAATATCTTTTTTTAAATCTGAGATTGTACTGCATTTATTCGACTGTCAAAATTATTTTGCATTTGTTTTTACTGCTAGGAACCTTCCTTACTGGTCCTCAAGAGCTTTCCTCATGTCTGCTTCCATAACATTTATCACCTCTTGTGTCGTCATGTTTTGTATTTTACTAACTTTGGTGTTTATCAATAGATTGAGAGTGCCGTTCGTTAATACTATTTCTCGACATAAGTTATGTCACTGTTTTGGTTTATTTTTAATGATCACGAATTTTTTGACGCCAGATTTTAGTTCGCTTGATCAATTTGCAGTTTTATTTATTCTTTATTTACTAATCTTTCTACTCTCTGGAAAAAACTGAATTTTATTAGGAATTAATATACTTGTTATTTAAAAATAACAACTTTAAGATTAATCGATTGGTTCGCCAAAAAATCAAATTTAAATTTGATACTTTGCGACAAAAACTTGTGCATTTTGACACATTTCAGAAAATAGGTCAACTTTGAGGGGCTCTAGCACCTACAATTTTCAACAGATTTCAAAACTATTTTTGATTTATAACCTATGATCATTTTTTGACCAAAAGCAATTTTTCATTTTGTCAAACGCTACTATCAGAACTCCCTACACGCACAGTTCCAATAGCGCCGTACCCCTAAAAAGGTAGCTTCAATACTCAAATTTCCGACTCAGACATTAAGAATGGGCAATCTGTCGCTCCGCCCCCTTTAGCGCTTGATCATTTTTTATTATCGTTATCTCTTTAAACAAGGCGTTCTAGCTTAATTATAAATTCTCTGTAAAGAGCCCTGTTCAGACAGTGACATATTTTGACGTAAACGTCACCTGAGGGATATGCTCGCCATCCAGATCGATTCACAGCAGCTATTGATGCCAGCCTAAGCCGGATTATTAATTGGACCAGCCGCTCACTGGTGTCGTGTCACCAGGATGCACGAAGGAACGAGGTTTAAACCTACCAAAATTTGGTATTCCAAAGTGCCATAGTTACTGAGCTATTCGACGAAAACATCGATTTTATCCGAGGTGACTATGGTTTTTACAACTTGCGGGGGCGGTAAGGGGCGTAGCAACAATTTGAAAAAAAACTTGGTCTGTCTGACAAAAAGACAGACTTTCATTCTAAATTTAGTGGCTCTAGCTTTTGTAGTTTAAAAAATCCAGGTTCAAACGGAAAGACGACGGATGGTCAGACGGTTATCGCTATATCGACTCGGCTGTTGATTCTGATCAAGAATATATATACTTTATGGGGTCGGAAAAGCCTCCTTCGACCTGTTACGCACATTTCGCTTCAGACAAACTTAATAGACCCCTCTACTCTATTTAGAGTACGGGGTCTAAAAATAAATAAAAATGGTAAAAGCAACATTAAAAACAAGTTAGAGAGGCTACAGTCGAGCGAGCCGACAGTAAAAGACCCCGTACTCACAGAAGTGCGCATTTTCCATAAGAAAACAGAAGAAAAACGGAGTTATTCACATTTTGTATACATACATATTTATATACAAATGTATGTAAATCACTCTACCACTTAGACCACAATCCTGACTGTAGTTGATGCAAATAATTAAAATTTAAAAAATTTAACTTCACTGACTGGAATCGAACCTGTGACTTCACGCACACGCGTCAGAGCCCTAACAGTTGCACGACGCCCCTCTCTTAAAAGCGTCAGACTATCTGCATTTACATACAATATTTTTTTGTAATATAACAAAAATTAATAAATTGTCGCTGACGGCGCTCGAACCCATGATCCCGGGTTAACATACAAGTGTGAAGAATAATATCTGGCATCTTTACTACTTAGACCACACTCCTCATTGAAGTTGATGTAAATAATTAAAATTTAATAAGTAAAAACAGAATATATCACTGACTAGATTCGAACCCGCGATCCCGCGCTAACAAACACGTACGAAGCGCGCATCTCTATTACCTAGAATACGCTCCTTATTGAAGTTGCGATAGCTAAACGTAGAGTTAAATCTTTTATTGCAAGCTAGTGTAAACAAACAACTTATTCATAAAATTCAGCATTTTTAATTAATTTGTTTTATATGTTGTTGTTGTTCGATTTGGACCGAATTTGGTGAGGATACTTTTAATAAATATACACACATCCTGTGTGAGTTTGGTTGCGATCGCTCAACTAAAATTACAAGTCTTCATACAAATTTTTTATTTTTGAGCGATTTTTCCAATGGGAGCTATAGGCTATAGTTGTCCGATTCGGACCAAATTAAGTGATGATAGTTAGATAGGTACCATACACATAATGTGTGAATTTGGTCTCTCTAGTTCCAGTCGTTTTCAAGTAATGGTGATGTGAAAGTAGTTTTTTACAATTTGCGGGGGCGGTAGGGGGCGTGGCAAAAATTTGAAATAAACTACCTGACATAAAGACGGACTTTCATTCCAAATTTGGCTGCTCTAGCTCTTGTAGTTTAAAAGATCCAGGTGTTCATACAGACGGACGGACAGACAGACGGATAGACGGACATTGCTATATCGTCTCGGCTTGTGATGCTAATCAAGAATCTATATACTTTATGGGGTCTGCCACGCCTCCTTCTGCCTGTTACATACTTTTCACACACTCAATATACTCTCTCTTGCAGAGAGTATAAAAAATTGCAAGTAAATATAAAATATATCATAACGTAACGAAAAAAATAAAATATAATACAAACGCAAAAAAAATAAGAAAGAATGCTATAGTATCCTTGCGACTTTAGGATACTCGTTACTCAGTTTTATTATATTATTAACAATGGGATATGATAATAATAATTGTACAATCTGTAGTGGCGCTGGTTAGCCAAAATTACAACCCAAATTGGTTGAGGGAAATTTTTCTCATGAGAAAGTACACTGGTACATTTCCCCTTCTTTGTTTCCTTTTTTCTGCGCTACATCCACTCAATTGCCGGTTCCCTTTAAACTGAAACCGTTTGCCAAAAAGCGAGGGAGATCGTTCAGTCTCAAACGGAACTTTGGCAATATGGCGACTGTTCCGAGGCATCATGTAGAACTCTGTCTAATGCAGTGTTCTTTTCGTTAGAGCCAACTGACCAAGGCAGACGTAATCTGCATCACAGAAATTATTTCCAAGTGTCTAGTGCAAGTCTGTTAAACTTTAAAGTCGACAACAAAAAAACAAGATAGAAAAGTACAGTCGAGCACGCCCGACCGTAGAATACTCTCTGCATTTTATTCCCGATCATTTTAATAAAATCGGTATTCGGGTATATCAATTGAAAGTAATTGCAATAAAACACGTTGAGACAAAAACATCTGTTTGTATGTATACACACACATATACATTTGACATTAGAAGTATACATACACAATTGGTTGGCTCGGCCAGCATTCGCGGGCTGCGCTGCCGCTAAGCTACGCAAGCAGCGAAAACGTTCGCTCACATGTTTGTATGTTTCTATCTCGCTCGCACACATGCATTGGCATTGCGTTCAATTATCAACTTTCTTAAATGTCTGGCTCTTTTGTTTATTGTCCGATTTACATGCAACTTTCAGGATAGTTTAATATATTTTGTCTTCAAATGAATGCGAAATAACAATACTGTACGATAAGAACATATGCCTTAAAATCGGCATTGAAGTTTGCAAATTGTTTTATTTCTTGTGGGAAAAGGGGGCGTGGCAATCCAAAATTTTTGACGACAATGAAATTATGCCGTCTCTAGGAACCTGTGTACCAAAATTGGTGTTCCTAAGTGCCATAGTTACTGAGATATTCGCCTAAAACATCAATTTTTTACGAGGTGTTTCTAGTTTTATGCACATTGTGGGCGAACGGGGCGTGGCATCGAAAAAAAAAAGATTCTTGTACTGACTGACTTAATATCGAGTCGATAGAGACCAAATTCAAACTTGTAGCTCTTACCATCTCTGAAATCTGTTTGTTCATACGGACTGACGGACAGACAGACGGACAGACGGACATGGCTATGTCGACTCGGCTTGTGATGCTGATCAAGAATATATATACTTTATAGGGTCTGCCACGCCTCCTTCTGCCTGTTACATTCTTTTTTTTTTGCACAAACCCAATATACTCTCTCTTGCAGAGAGTATAAAAACAAGTAAGAAAGGCTACAGTCGAGCGAGCCGACTGTAAAAGACCCCGTACTCACAGAAGTGCGCATTTTCCATTCGAAAAACAAGAAAAACGGAGTGATTCACATTTTGTATACATACATTTTTATATACAAATGTATGTAAATATATACACAATTAAATGCACAATTTCCTTACTTGGCTTATTTTAAAAATATGCCGTGTTTTACAATTTGAAATTAAATTTAAATTTCATTTTTAAATTTGAATTGAAATAAAAAAAAAAAATAATCAAAATAATTCACTGATGGGATTCTGATGGGAACCTCGGACTCCACGCACACGCGTCAGTGCACTAACAGCTGCACCACGCCCCTCTATTAGAAGTGCTCGACTATCTGCATTTACATGTAATATTTTTTTGTTATATAACAAAAATTAATAAAATGTCCCTGACGGCGCTCGAACCCATGATCCCGGGTTCACATATAAGTGCGAAGAATTAGATCAGGCATCTTTACTACTTAGACCACACTCCGCATTGAAGTTTATGTAAATAATTAAAATTTAAAAAGTTAACAAATAGCATTTGTCGCTGACTGGATTCGAACCGGGGACCCCGGGCTAACCACAACACGTACGAAGCGCGCATCTCTACTACTTAGACCACGCTCCTTATTGAAGTTGCAGTAGCTAAACGTAGAGTTAAATCTTTTATAATAATTGTTTAGTTAACGCACTGCACTGCTTGCTGCAGTTTGTGTTCTTTTTCTATTGCAAGCAGTGTAAACAAACAATTTATTCATAAAACTCAGCATTTTTGATTAATTTATTTTATGTGTTGTGGTTGTCCGATTTGGACCAAATTTGGTGAGGATACTTTTAATAATTATTCACACATTCTCTGTAAGTTTGGTTGCGATCGCTCAACTAACATTACGTGTCTTCATACAAATTTTTTATTTTTGACCGATTAGTCCTATGGGAGCTATAAGCTATAGTTGTCCGATCCAGATTAAACTTGGTGAGGATAGTTATATTGGTACCATACACATAATGTGTGAATTTGGTCTCTCTAGCTCCAGTATTTTTCAAGTTATGGTGATGTGAAAATTGTTTTTTGCAATTTGCGGGGGCGGTAAGGGGCGTGGCAAAGATTTGAAATAAACTTGATCTGCTCGCGAAGCAGACGGACTTTCATTCCAAATTTGGTGGCTCTAGCTCTTGTAGTTTAAAAGATCTAGGTGATCATACAGACGGACGGACAGACGGACAGACGGACATTGCTATATCGTCTCGGCTGTTGATGCTGATCAAGAATATATATACTTTATGGGGTCGGCCACGCCTCCTTCTGCCTGTTACGCACATTTCGCTTCAGACAAACCTAATAGACCCCTATACTCTTTTTTAGAGTACGGGGTCTAATAACGAAAAATCAACAATTATTAAGCTAGTGAATTTTGTGCCAATTAAGGAATATCCTACATATTGGCCGCTAATGCTACGCTGATTCTACGCTAATGCTAATCTAATGATACGCTCATGCTACGTTTATGCTAAGCTTATGCTACATTTATGCTTCGCTGATACGACGCTTATACAACGCTTATGCGACGTTTGCATTTAATTGATGCACGCATAAATGCCGCCCAATTGTTGCATGGCCCAATCGCAATAGGAGATATATAGCTCTATATACATTTTCTCGCGACGAAAGCCATAAGCAGGGACTGCAAAGTCGTGCTCACCCATTGCCTTTTTCATCAGCCACTTCATAAATGATTGGCAGATAAAAATCATCATTTGGACAAATCATAGCACGCGACTATCGAATTTAATTATTAAATAGCAGACGAGCCTGCAGAGCAGCGAAGTAATTTTGTACCCCCCAACTGCCGACTGCAAACGGTCCGGAGCCAGCTCGTGCCCGCTGATTTTTGCAAATAC
The DNA here is from genome assembly GCA_018903735.1 of Drosophila cardini. Classification (NCBI taxonomy): domain Eukaryota; kingdom Metazoa; phylum Arthropoda; class Insecta; order Diptera; family Drosophilidae; genus Drosophila; species Drosophila cardini. The sequence continues at coordinate 111,377 of JAEIGM010000096.1, forward strand.
CATCATCGTTAAATATTACAAATCGTTTAGGCAATCGACCCTAGTGAGTTTAATTCAGATGGCTTGGGAAACACAGAAATTTTTCATATAAATTCATATTTGGAGCGTATTTTTGACCGATCGTCCCTATGGTAGCTATACGATATAGTTTTCCGATTTGAATGAAACTTGGCTCACTAGACGTGTACTTTTTGTGTAAATTTGCATAGCATTGCTAACAAAAAAGTTTTCTAAACAAGTAAGAAAGGCTACAGTCGAGCTAGCCGACTGTAAAAGACCCCGTACTCATAGTAGTGAGCATTTTTCCATGCAAAAAAAAATAAAAATGAAGAAGAACTAGATTGACACCTATTTTATATATGTACATACATACATATATATACGTACATATATGTATGTATATAAATATATACATAATTAGATTTCCTACATGCTTTGTTTTAATATTAAGTTTTGCGTAAAAACAAATCTCGTATTATAATTCAAAATTAATATTTTTAATTTAATTTGAAAATAAAATGAAGTTAACAATACTCTCGGCAGTTTATTCCCGATTACATGATTATATTAATCAATTGATATTGGGGTATTACAATGGATAGTATTTGCAATAAAACACTTTGAAACAAAACCATTTGTTTATAATAGGGATGCAAGTCGCCAAGAAAATGCCGATATCGATATTAATAAAAATATCACATCAAATCACATATCGCGTTCGATATCGATATTATCAATAACTGAAATCAAATACGATATATCGCTTTAGATGTCGACATAATGACCAAATATCGCATTCGATATCACATCGCAATTATAATTACGTATCGTATTGAATATCGATATATAAGATATATCGTATCGTATGCATACATGTGCATGCAGCGTCCGCGGACAGCGCTGTCGATAGACAAGCAGCAAAAACGTTAGTTCACATGTTTGTATGTTTCTGTCTCGCTTGCACACATGCAGTGACATGGCGTTTAATTATAAACTTTGTTACTTGTCTAGCTCTGTTGTTTATAGTCCGATTTGTATGCAACTTTCAGGATAGTTTGTGATACTTTGTCTCCAAACGAATTTCAAATAACAATACCGTACGATAAGATTAAGTGCCTTAAAAATAGCATTGAAGTTTGAAAATTATTTCATTTCTTCTGGGCGCGGCAGTCCAAAATTTTTAATCACAATTAATTTATGCTGTCTCTAGCAACCTGCATACCAAAATTGCTATTCCTAAGTGCTATGGTTACTGAGATATTTGCTTAAAACATAAATTTTTTCCTAGGTGACCCCATAGCTTTTTACAATTACAAGGGCGTGGCAAAGATTTGAAATAAACTTAATCTGCTCGCAAAGCAGACGGACTTTCATTCCAAATTTGGTGGCTCTAGCTTTTGTAGTTTAAAAGATCCAGGTGTTCATACAGACGGGCGTACAGACGGACATCGCTATATCGTCTCCGCTGTTGATGCTGATCAAGAATATATATACTTTATGGGGTCGGAAAAGCCTCCTTCGACCTGTTACGCACATTTCGCTTTAGACAAACTTCATAGAACCCTCTATTCTTTTTTAGAGTACGGGGTCTAGACATGCAATTTTTACCGGTTTTTACCTTTGAATGAACATAGAACGCCCTAAAGTGGGCGGAAGAGAATTTGCCACACGCGCTCCCCAGACGTGCTGACTTCACGCTATCAGTGGTCAGCGAGTTAGCGTAAACAAAAGTGTCAAATTCGGCAAGCTTCATCGGCCAATAACTTTGAGGTGGCGGCTTGCAATAATATTGCCCAACATCCGCCGGGTAACGCGACACTATGCACGAGGCGCTTACGCTGCATTACCGTGGGACAGCGATGTGAGGTTGACGGCTTCAGCGGCAGCGCTGCCGGTGAGCTTAGGTTAGATGTTGAGCTTTTATGTTCTTTAAATTTAGATCTTATTTTGAATTATCACGAAGCTTATCGCTTGAATAAATGATAACAAGGTATCTCGCATAGTGTTTGAATTGTTTTCCACTATTCTAACAGACTTAAAGTAACTGGCGCCCAACCACGGTAACTCAGGGTTGAATAAATAATCCCTCGCGTAGCGGATTAATAAAACTAAAATACAGTTCATAAGTAAAGTGTAATGCAACACAAAATAAGTTGTAAATAAAATAGCTCAAACCAAACCAACACAAGTGTTGTGCAACACAAACAAGTTGCAAGTGAAACAAAAACCACCATCAGAATACACCGAAGCCGCAGGAGCTCTTCGGGCAGCGGAGAAGAAAATAAAGAAGCCTTGCAACATCAACGGAGCAGCACACCCGCACAACATCAATAGTCGCATAAATAATAGAGAGCATGTAAATGAGACTTTCGAATAAATACTTGAGATCACATAGGCTTTAAAAGTTGTGAAAAATAAATATTCGTGTTAAATTTGTGAGTTTCCCGTTATTTTGTGAAAAATCATTTTTCATTTTGCCTTCGTATGCTACGTATCACAGTAGATTGAGTCTTACGAGTTATTGAACACAAATCGATTCGGACGATACCGAATTAGTCTGCTAGACTTAGTACAAGACCACTGGCAGGTATTTAAAGTTCAAGCTACCCACTCAGAAGATAACAACGACAAAAGATGAAGAGAACAGCAGATAAGGGCGGAATTAGAAAATAAAATAGAAGAATTGTAGACGCAACAAGGTTATCAGCTCCTGAAGTAAAAGTGTACAAAGAGGCGGAAATTATTCCGGGTTGAACTTGTGATGAACCCAAGGATGCGGTGAAAAGCTTACCAAAATTCCTTGGGACAAATGACACGTACGTAGATTGGCGGCAAGCGGCCCCTGCGTCGTACAGAAATTTCGAAAATTATGTCGGTAGTTCACGACACTAACAGGCTGATCAACGGATCAAGATACGACTTACAGCGGAAAAGCTGAGGAGAACGTAGCCGAGATCGAAGACGGATCCGATAATAACTACGAGGACAACAGTGTCAACTTACTTTTTGACAGCGTCAATTTTTTATTGCAAAGTCCCTGCTGCTATTCCTACGGCGAAGATTAGCGGGGGTAAGCCTTAAACTATTAATCGACACGGGCGCATCTAAAAACTACATCGAACCCTTTGAACAACTAAAAAGTGTAGGCCCGGTCGAATCCCAATTTGTCAGCCAGTCTATTCACGGTTCGAGCAGCATAAATAAGAAGTGCTTGTTACCGATGTTTGGACAGAAGGCAACATTTTTTATTTTGGATAACCTCTACATATTTGACGGGATCATCGTACTTTGTACGATCAAGTTGTCCATTCAAAACTATACCCATACCCGCGTGGAGTAGATGACTTTGTTGCCTTTGACTTTGTTGCTGACGTAAACGACCTTCTGAAAAACGGCATCATTCGAAAGTCTAGCTCACCCTACAACAAACCAGTTTGGGTAGTGGACAAGAAGGGTATTGACAGTGACGGCAATAGGATAAAATGACTAGTGATTGATTTCAGGAAACTGAATAAAAACACAATTGCCGACAAGTACCCTATGCCAAGCATAACGATGATTTTGGCGAACTAAGGTAAAGCAAAGTTCTTTACAACGCTCGATCTCAAGTCCGGCTACCACCAGATAACTCTGGCAGAGCAAGACAGGGAAAAAACGGCGTTTTCTGCTAGCGGCGGAAAATACGAATTCTGTCAACTGCCTTTTGGCCTGAAAAACGCTGGCAGCATTTTTCAAAGGGCCATTGACGACGTTCTTCGAACACAGATTGGCAAATCGTGCTATGTCTATGTCGATGACGTCATTATCTTTCCACGTCGAATGGGTTCTCAAAAGTTTGCGGGACGCAAATATGAGTGTAGCCTAAGAAAAGTCACAGTTTCTCAGAAACAGCGTTGAATACTTGGGATTCATCGTGACAAATAATGGCGCTAAAACGAATCCTGAGAAAGTGAAAGCCATCCAGCAGTACGCAGAGCTATACTCAATTTTCGCAATTAGGTCATTCCTGGGATTAGCCAGCTACTACCGCTGCTTCATAACAGATTTTGCTTCAATAGCAAAACCCCTTTCCGATATCCTAAAAGGTGAAAATGGTTCCGTAAGTAAGTGCAAGTCGAAAAAGACCCCTGTAAAACTTAATATAAAACTTTCGAGAAACTAAGAAACATCTTAGCCTCGGAAGACGTATTGCTCATGTACCCTGACTACAAAAAACCGTTTGATCTGACCACTGACGCGTCAGATTATGGCAGTTCTCTCGCAAAATGGCAGGCCTATAACAATGATATCACGAACTTTAAAAGATAGGGAAGCAAACTGCGCTACAAACGCGCGCGAACCAACCATTGTTTGGGCTCTCGCCAAGCTTCGTCATTACCTTTAAGGGATAAAAGACATTAATATTTTCACGGACCTCCAGCCACTTAAGTTTACAGTGTCCGAGGCAAACCCGAATGCTAAAATCAAGCGCTGGAAAGCACGCATTGATGAGCTAGGGGCAAACCTTTTTTACAAACCTGGTAAGGAGAATCACGTGACTGATGCCTTATCACAACAAAAGGTAAATGCGCTCGAGAATAATAAGCCTGAGTCGGACGCGGAACAGTGGGGCAGCGGGCTGAAAAGCGTTGCAAAAATCATATTTTTGTCTGGATTCCATCAGACGGAAATAAAAGAACAATATAGAAACTTAACGTCTTTTTCATGGTGCATATCGTTTTACACTATTAATTTACTGATTAAAAATAGCGCCTAATTCTTTTCAAAGAATGATGACTAAGCTTTGTCTGGATAAGAACCTTCACAAGCTTTCTTGTATATGGATGATTTAATTGTCATCGATTGTTCGGAAAAGCACAATGTTTTTGATTTGTGCAGAAAACACAACCTTAAACTACACCCAGAAAAATGCTCGTTCTCCATGCACGAAGTGATTTTTGTAGGTCATAAGTGTACGGATCAAGGCATTCTACCAAATGATAAAAGAATATGATGACATAGAAGAATATCCAGTCCCAGCGGACGCTGATAGCGCTAGAAGATTTGTTGCACTTTGCAATTACTATAGACTTTTTGGAAAATATTTCGCCGAGTTACAGATGCAAGTAAATACGGCTGTGGAGCTTTAATAACACAAAATTATGAAGATAAACACCTCCCAGTTGCATATGAATGAACTGGAATTAGCAGCAATCCACTGGGCAATTACACATTTTAGACCATATATCTATGGCAAACATTTTACTGTAATAACAGACCACAGACCATTAACGTACTCGTTCTCGATGATAAACCCCAGCTCAAAGCTTACAAGAATGAGATTAGAATTAGAGGAATATGACTTTACTGTGGAGAATCGGAAAGAAAAGGTTATTATGCAGCTGATGTAATTTCACGCATCACTATTAACGATTTAAATAGTATAACGAAAAGAATTCTAAAAGTCACTACTAGAAAGCAAAGTAAACAGAAAAACTCCTGCGTAGGAAATGATCAAGAATATTTGCCCAAGCAAACACGTGACAACGCTTCTAAGCCCAGCGTATATGAAGTCATTGTAATGACGAAATACGAAAAATAGTGCCCTTGCTTATAACAAGCAGTACATGTTTTTTGAAACATGGAAAGAAAATTATTGCAAGAATTGATGTTGACGATCTGTACACCAAAGGAACCCTTGACCTAGGTCAATTCTTCCAAAGGCTTGAAAGGCAAGCCGGAATCAGCCAACGCAAAGTGGCTCCGTGCAAAAAGATATTTGAATCAATTTCAATATAATCTTTCAAAATAATGGACAACCAAATATTGAAAACATTAGAGTAGCGCTACTTAAGCCGGTGACCATAATAAATAATGATAACGATCGAGAAGCGATACTGCTTACATTCCATGACGATCCCATACAAGGAGGTCTTACAGGCATTATAAAAACTTTGGCCAAAGTATAAAGATATTATTGGAAAAATATGACACGTCATATTAAAGAGCTCATTAATAATTGTTTAAAATGCCTTACTTCAAAAACAACGAAACATACAAAGACCCCAATGAGAATGACAGAAACTCCTATTTATGCTTTCGACAGAGTGATAGTGGACACCATAGGTCCATTATCACGTTCAGAGAATGGCAACAAATACGCAGTTACGCTAATATGCGATTTAACAAAGTATTTAGTAGCTATTCCAATTTCAAATAAAAGTGCAACAACTGTCGCAAAAGCCAAATTCGAATATTTTATTCTAAAGTACGGTCCAATGAAGACGTTTACTATGGACATGGGAACAGAATATAAAAATTCAATAATTAACGACTTGTGCAAATATTTAAAAATAGACAATTTAACGTCTACTGCACATCACCACCAGGCATTAGGACAAAACCGATTGGGATATTTGGATTGTTTCAACACAACACCCTCGGCAACTCATGATTATTTCCCATACGAATTAGCTTTTGGTAGATTACCAAGACAGCTTATAGATTATAATAAAATAGATTATATAAAACCTTTATATAATATAGACGATTATGATAAGGAAATTAAATTAAGACTAGAAGTAGCCTATAACAGAGCGAGAATAAGCCTAGAAAACCCTAAAGCTAGGAATAAGAGATACTATGATAAAAACATACTAGATATAAACATAAAAATAGGTCGAGCACGCCCGACCGTAGAATAAAATCGGTATCCGAGAATATCAACTGATAGTACTTGCAATAACACACGTTGAAACAAAAACATCTGTTTGTATGTATGCACATACATATACATATGGCATTAAATGCATACATACATATGTACATGCATACATGCATATGAATGTAAGTTACATTAAGTCTGTTATAATAGTGGAAATAAATTCAAACACTAAGCGATATACTTTATAATTATTTATTCGAGCGATACACTTCGTAGTAATTCAAAATAAGATCTAAATTTAACGAATATAAAAGCTTAACGTCTAACCTAAGCTCGCCGGCAGCGCTACCGCTGAAGCCATCAACCTCACATTGCTGTCCCACGGTAGTGCAGCGTAAGCGTCTCGTGCATAGTGTTGCGTTACCCGGCGGATGTTGGGCAACATAATTGCAAGCCGTCACCTCAAAGTTATTGACCGATGGAGCTTGCCGAATTTAACACTTTCGTTTACGCTAACTCGCTGACCACTGATAGCGTGGAGTCAGCACGTCTGGGGAGCGCGTGTGGCAAATTCTCTTCTCTATTTCGGTTAGCGGGAAGCTCGTAGTTAACTACTCCCCCCTTCGACCGTCCTCGGTCGCGTTCAAAACTTTCACCAGCTCTACGATCTGTTGGGCGTTTCGACGTCTTCTTATGAATTGACATAGGAACACGCCGCATGCTATGGCACAGACTCCAAGGCCCATTCCAATTGCCAGAGCAAATCTCGATTCCGATGAGACATCATTCTTGATCATCTTGATGTAGTTAAGGTTGTCTTCACTTAGGCGGCGTAAGTAGGGAAGGCTCAGGATGGTGTCATAACCAGTGAGCAAAGGGTTTTACGTAACTTCAGGGAACCTCTCCTGGATATTCTTTTGGTTGGTGTATTTCGTCCTGTTTACGAGCTCATACGAGTCGAAAGTCAAAATTTGGGTTACGTCTCCTGCATGAAGACCTCGGGCGCATGTGTCTTCAGCTGTTTCCTCGCAGAATGTTGCGGTTATTGTTAGGATGCAACCTGTGATCACTAGTATTTGGTTGCCACATTCTGCTACTATGTTTTCTTGAAGTTGCAGAACGCATTCGTTGTGAGTGACGGGGAAGATTGTTATTTTACGGCACAACTTTAGGGTATTTTATGATAAATTTAATAACATTATGTGATTGTAAAACCTTAATTCTAGATGCTCCTAAAAGGTCAGTAACACTAGTCCCTATGAGCTCGTTCGTTAAAATTGACTTAGGATTAGCATGGTCTAATATGATTGGGTTAATTACATTTGATTTAGCAAGCGTGATCGTTAGCATAAGGTTGCCAACTTCGTTAATGAGAATCCTCTTTCTGGCTTGTAATGTTTCGTACAAGTGAGCAGTATCCATCTGTTTATTTTTTGAAATTTTGACTTTGAGTTCTAGAATTAATTTAGATCTGTTTGCTATTGGAATCTATTAGTCGAGCCTCAGTTATTCTAATGTTTTCTAGGTCGTATGCGTCCGGCGTTCTCTATCTCTACCGCTATCACTTTTAGTGTTGTCCCTAAGAAGTCTAAGCTTCTTGCTAGTCGGTGAAGAACGCTGAGAGCTGCCAACAAATCCTGTACATGTCCAGTGTCTACCTCTAAGAGCTTGCGCATATGAGATTGCGGAAACATTTCCGTCAGACTTTTGGTCTCCTCAGCCATGCGGGTAAACTCTGTAAGGTTCGTAGTGTGGTGTAAGAGTACGTCCTCGTCCGTGACAGGAATATAATTCGAGTGGGAGTAGTCCGTTGTTCGTGCCATTACTGTAGTCAGCATTAGTAGTATCGTTCCGTATATCGTTGTCCAGTTAGTCCTGTAAGGCAATTGTCCTTCAGTTGGAGTTTCGAAATAAAGTCTTACCTATCTTAATGATTAACCATTATAACATAACGGAGGTTGTCCTTGTGAACCACCCTCCCCTTAATGAGGACCGTTGTCCCCAAGTCCTCTTCTACTTTCTCCTCGTTGCACAATGGTGTGAGCTTATTCCCCAACCTCCTGTTTGTCTTGACGAGGACTTTTTCGCCTACTTCGAAAACCCTGTTCTGTCTTGTCTGGTTGATTCGAGCATTTTGCACTAGTTGTGCTTTTTCGATCCTATCCCTGACACCTTGATGGGCTTCCGGCCCGCTGCTATGCACGATATCAACTGGTCGTCTGTCGGTGACCGAATAAATTGTTTTATTATACTCGATCGTAGCCTGGAGGATTAGCTCGACCGTGTTGCTGATGCCTCTCTGCAATTTGAGGCATCGGGCAATTTCTAGAAGAGTGCTGTGAAAGCGCTCAACTTGGCCATTTGACATGCTGTGCAACGGAGGCGCGTTTACAGTATTAACCCCAAAACTGTTTAGCAATAGCGATGTTACAGTGTCAGACTTTAGTTAGGGCTCGTTGTCGCAATACACTTGTTTTGCATGGGGAAAAAAGTTCACAATTGTAAGCAACGGAGGTATAACGTCCTCAATCGTCCGGGACTCTATATGTTGAACAGTAGCGAACTTTGAATATTTGTCAATGCAGGTTAGAAAGTATTTTCGGTCTGTCGAGAAGATGTCGATATGTAGCATCTCCTCGGTGCGTGAAGGGATTGGAGTTTGTCCAAGTTCCTGCTTCTTTGCATGTCTGTCGTATTTCTATTTCGAGCAAACCTTACAATTAAGGATCACTTCGTTTGCGAGTTTTGTCATTTTTGGGAAGTAGTTATCATTCATTACCTGCTTCACATTTTCCTGGGCTACCCTATGGGCGCGATTATATTCAGCGGTGATGATTTCCCTTCTCTTCCCACTATTGCAAACGTCGTTGACAAGGTTCTTACAATGCCAGAATTTTGTAGTGGGAAAGGATTTAACCAGTTCGTGTTGAATCTGGGCCAAGGTTGGAAATTCGCAGAGTATCCAGTTTCCCACATTTGGGTTGATCACTGATTTCACAACGTCAATAAGGGAATTTTTATCGACAAAGTTGATCACATGTCGAGGACAATTTGGTTTCTGAAACAATTGACCGGCTTGGCAGTTGTTTCAACAGTGTAGGTCAAGGATGCCTCGCTATGAATTATAGCGGCGTCTGACTCAGGCTCATTATTCTCGAGCGCATTTACCTTTTGTTGTGATAAGGCATCAGTCACGTGATTCTCCTTACCAGGTTTGTAAAAAAGGTTTGCCCCTAGCTCATCAATGCGTGCTTTCCAGCGCTTGATTTTAGCATTCGGGTTTGCCTCGGACACTGTAAACTTAAGTGGCTGGAGGTCCGTGAAAATATTAATGTCTTTTATCCCTTAAAGGTTATGACGAAGCTTGGCGAGAGCCCAAACAATGGTTGGTTCGCTTCCCTATCTTTTAAAGTTCGTGATATCATTGTTATAGGCCTGCCATTTTGCGAGAGAACTGCCATAATCTGACGCGTCAGTGGTCAGATCAAACGGTTTTTTGTAGTCAGGGTACATGAGCAATACGTCTTCCGAGGCTAAGATGTTTCTTAGTTTCGCGAAAGTTTTATATTAAGTTTTACAGGGGTCTTTTTCGACTTGCACTTACTTACGGAACCATTTTCACCTTTAAGGATATCGGAAAGGGGTTTTGCTATTGAAGCAAAATCTGTTATGAAGCAGCGGTAGTAGCTGGCTAATCCCAGGAATGACCTAATTGCGAAAATTGAGTATAGCTGGATACTGCTGGATGGCTTTCACTTTCTCAGGATTCGTTTTAGCGCCATTATTTGTCACGATGAATCCCAAGTATTCAACGCTGTTTCTGAGAAACTGTGACTTTTCTTAGGCTACACTCATATTTGCGTCCCGCAAACTTTTTGAGAACCCATTCGACGTGGAAAGATAATGACGTCATCGACATAGACATAGCACGATTTGCCAATCTGTGTTCGAAGAACGTCGTCAATGGCCCTTTGAAAAATGCTGCCAGCGTTTTTCAGGCCAAAAGGCAGTTGACAGAATTCGTATTTTCCGCCGCTAGCAGAAAACGCCGTTTTTTCCCTGTCTTGCTCTGCCAGTGTTATCTGGTGGTAGCCGGACTTGAGATCGAGCGTTGTAAAGAACTTTGCTTTACCTTAGTTCGCCAAAATCATCGTTATGCTTGGCATAGGGTACTTGTCGGCAATTGTGTTTTTATTCAGTTTCCTGAAATCAATCACTAGTCATTTTATCCTATTGCCGTCACTGTCAATACCCTTCTTGTCCACTACCCAAACTGGTTTGTTGTAGGGTGAGCTAGACTTTCGAATGATGCCGTTTTTAAGAAGGTCGTTTACCTCCTAGGCACAGCCAGCAATCGCGAGCAGCGCTGCCGCTAAGCTACGCAAGCAGCGAAAACGTTCGCTCACATGTTTGTATGTTTCTATCTCGCTTGCACACATGCATTGGCATTGCGTTCAATTATTAACTTTCTTACATGTCTAGCTCTTTTGTTTATTGTCCGATTTATATGCAACTTTCAGGATAGTTTAATATATTTTGTCTTTAAACGAATGTGAAATAACAATACTGTACGATAAGAACATATGCCTTAAAATCGGCATTGAAGTTTGCAAATTATCTTATTTCTTGGGAGAAAAGGGGGCGTGGCAGTCCAAAATTTTTGATGACAATACAATTACACCGTCTCTAGGAACCTACATACCAAAATGGGTGTTCCTAAGTGCCATATTTACTGAGATATTCGCCTAAAACATCAATTTTTTACGAGGTGTTGCTAGTTTTTTGCTCATTGTGGGCGAACGGGGCGTGGCATCGGAAAAAAAAAAAGATTCTTGTATTGACTGACTTAATATCGAGTCGATAGAGACCAAATTCAAACTTGTAGCTCTTACCATCTCTGAAATCTGTTTGTTCATACGGACAGACAGACAGACAGACAGACAGACGGACAGACGGACAGACGGACAGACGGACATGGCTATATCGACTCGGCTTGTGATGCTGATCAAGAATATATATACTTTATGGGGTCTGCCACGCCTCCTTCTGCCTGTTACATACTTTTCACAAACACAATATACTCTCTCTTGCAGAGAGTATAATAAAATATAATACAAACGCAAAAAAAAATAAGAAAGAATGCTATAGTATCCTTGCGACTTTAGGATACCCGTTACTCAGTTTTATTATATTATTAACAATGGGATATGATAATAATAATTGTACAATCTGTAGTGGCGCTGGTTAGCCAAAATTACAACCCAAATTGGTTGAGGGAAATTTTTCTCATGAGAAAGTACACTGGTACATTTCCCTTCTTTGTTTCCTTTTTCTGCGCTACATCCACTCAATTGCCGGTTCCCTTTAAACTGAAACCGTTTGCCAAAAAGCGAGGGAGATCGTTCAGTCTCAAACGGAACTTTGGCAATATGGCGACTGTTCCGAGGCATCATGTAGAACTCTGTCTAATGCAGTGTTCTTTTCGTTAGAGCCAATTGACCAAGGCAGACGTAATCTGCATCACAGAAATTATTTCCAAGTGTCTAGTGCAAGTCTGTTAAACTTTAAAGTCGACAACAAAAAAACAAGATAGAAAAGTACAGTCGAGCACGCCCGACCGTAGAATACTCTCTGCATTTTATTCCCGATCATTTTAATAAAATCGGTATTCGGGTATATCAATTGAAAGTAATTGCAATAAAACACGTTGAGACAAAAACATCTGTTTGTATGTATACACACACATATACATTTGACATTAGAAGTATGCACGCACATATGTATGTGTGTATATATGTTATACATACACAATTGGTTGGCTCGGCCAGCATTCGCGGGCTGCGCTGCCGCTAAGCTACGCAAGCAGCGAAAACGTTCGCTCACATGTTTGTATGTTTCTATCTCGCTCGCACACATGCATTGGCATTGCGTTCAAT
>JAEIGM010000402.1:0-30489 GCA_018903735.1 Drosophila cardini
GTCTTAGACGAATTAAGACGTTATTTTCGAATCCTCACATTTCGGGCCTTGATCTTAGCTATCGCTGTCAAAACTCAACCGATTTTGAATCGGAATACAATTTAATTCAATAATTTTCATTTATATCGACTCTGCATCAAAATAATCTTGATTTCGTCAATTTAAAATTTGTTCATTTATTTTTTGTTTTTGCATTTTCTGGCGTTTCTAGAGGTCTTAGAGGATTTTAGACGTTATTTTCGAATCCTCACATTTCGGGCCTTGATCTTAGCTATCTCTGTCAAAACTCAACCGATTTTGAATCGGAATACCATTTAATTCAATAATTTTCATTTATATCGACTCTGCATCAAAATAATCTTGATTTCGTCAATTTAAAATGTTTTCATTTATTTTTTGTTTTTGCATTTTCTGGCGTTTCTAGAGGTCTTAGAGGATTTTAGACGTTATTTTCGAATCCTCACATTTCGGGCCTTGATCTTAGCTATCTCTGTCAAAACTCAACCGATTTTGAATCGGAATACCATTTAATTCAATAATTTTCATTAATATCGACTCTGCATCAAAATAATCTTGATTTCGCCAATTTAAAATTTATTCATATATTTTTTGTTTTTGCATTTTCTGGCGTTTCTAGAGGTCTTAGAGGATTTTAGACGTTATTTTCGAATCCTCACATTTCGGGCCTTGATCTTAGCTACCTCTGTCGAAACTCAACCGATTTTGAATCGGAATACCATTTAATTCAATAATTTTCATTTATATCGACTCTGCATCAAAATAATCTTGATTTCGACAATTTAAAATTTTTTCATTTATTTTTTGTTTTTGCATTTTCTGGCGTTTCTAGAGGTCTTAGACGATTTTAGACGTTATTTTCGAATCCTCACATTTCGGGCCATGATCTTAGCTATCTCTGTCGAAACTCAACCGATTTTGAATCGGAATACCATTTAATTCAATAATTTTCATTTATATCGACTCTGCATCAAAATAATCTTGATTTCGTCAATTTAAAATTTTTTCATTTACTTTTTGTTTTTGCATTTTCTAGCGTTTCTAGAGGTCTTAGACGATTTTAGACGTTATTTTCGAATCCTCACATTTCGGGCCTTGATCTTAGCTACCTCTGTCGAAACTCAACCGATTTTGAATGGGAATACCATTTAATTCAATAATTTTCATTTATATCGACTCTGCATCAAAATAATCTTCATTTCGTCAATTTAAAATTTTTTCATTTATTTTTTGTTTTTGCATTTTCTGGCGTTTCTAGAGGTCTTAGAGGATTTTAGACGTTATTTTCGAATCCTCACATTTCGGGCCTTGATCTTAGCTATCTCTGTCAAAACTCAACCGATTTTGAATCGGAATACCATTTAATTCAATAATTTTCATTTATATCGACTCTGCATCAAAATAATCTTGATTTCGTCAATTTAAAATTTTTTCATTTATTTATTGTTTTTGCATTTTCTGGCGTTTCTAGAGGTCTTAGAGGATTTTAGACGTTATTTTCGAATCCTCACATTTCGGGCCTTGATCTTAGCTATCTCTGTCAAAACTCAACCGATTTTGAATCGGAATACCATTTAATTCAATAATTTTCATTTATATCGACTCTGCATCAAAATAATCTTGATTTCGTCAATTTAAAATTTTTTCATTTATTTATTGTTTTTGCATTTTCTGGCGTTTCTAGAGGTCTTAGACGATTTTAGACGTTATTTTCGAATCCTCACATTTCGGGCCTTGATCTTAGCTATCTCTGTCGAAACTCAACCGATTTTGAATCGGAATACCATTTAATTCAATAATTTTCATTTATATCGACTCTGCATCAAAATAATCTTGATTTCGTCAATTTAAAATTTTTTCATTTATTTTTTGTTTTTGCATTTTCTGGCGTTTCTAGAGGTCTTAGAGGATTTTAGACGTTATTTTCGAATCCTCACATTTCGGGCCTTGATCTTAGCTATCTCTGTCAAAACTCAACCGATTTTGAATCGGAATACCATTTAATTCAATAATTTTCATTTATATCGACTCTGCATCAAAATAATCTTGATTTCGTCAATTTAAAATTTTTTCATTTATTTTTTGTTTTTGCATTTTCTGGCGTTTCTAGAGGTCTTCGACGATTTTAGACGTTATTTTCGAATCCTCACATTTCAGGCCTTGATCTTAGCTATCTCTGTCAAAACTCAACCGATTTTGAATCGGAATACCATTTAATTCAATAATTTTCATTTATATCGACTCTGCATCAAAATAATCTTGATTTCGTCAATTTAAAATTTTTTCATTTATTTTTTGTTTTTGCATTTTCTGGCGTTTCTAGAGGTCTTAGAGGATTTTAGACGTTATTTTCGAATCCTCACATTTCGGGCCTTGATCTTAGCTATCTCTGTCAAAACTCAACCGATTTTGAATCGGAATACCATTTAATTCAATAATTTTCATTTATATCGACTCTGCATCAAAATAATCTTGATTTCGTCAATTTAAAATTTTTTCATTTATTTTTTGTTTTTGCATTTTCTGGCGTTTCTAGAGGTCTTAGACGATTTTAGACGTTATTTTCGAATCCTCACATTTCGGGCCTTGATCTTAGCTATATCTGTCAAAACTCAACCGATTTTGAATCGGAATACCATTTAATTCAATAATTTTCATTTATATCGACTCTGCATCAAAATAATCTTGATTTCGTCAATTTTAAATTTTTTCATTTATTTTTTGTTTTTGCATTTTCTGGCGTTTCTAGAGGTCTTAGACGATTTTAGACGTTATATTCGAATCCTCACATTTCGGGCCTTGATCTTAGCTATCTCTGTCGAAACTCAACCGATTTTGAATCGGAATACCATTTAATTCAATAATTTTCATTTATATCGACTCTGCATCAAAATAATCTTGATTTCGTCAATTTAAAATTTTTTCATTTATTTTTTGTTTTTGCATTTTCTGGCGTTTCTAGAGGTCTTAGAGGATTTTAGACCTTATTTTCGAATCCTCACATTTCGGGCCTTGATCTTAGCTATCTCTGTCAAAACTCAACCGATTTTGAATCAGAATACCATTTAATTCAATAATTTTCATTTATATCGACTCTGCATCAAAATAATCTTGATTTCGTCAATTTAAAATTTTTTCATTTATTTTTTGTTTTTGCATTTTCTGGCGTTTCTAGAGGTCTTAGAGGATTTTAGACGTTATTTTCGAATCCTCACATTTCAGGCCTTGATCTTAGCTATCTCTGTCAAAACTCAACCGATTTTGAATCGGAATACCATTTAATTCAATAATTTTCATTTATATCGACTCTGCATCAAAATAATCTTGATTTCGTCAATTTAAAATTTTTTCATTTATTTTTTGTTTTTGCATTTTCTGGCGTTTCTAGAGGTCTTAGAGGATTTTAGACCTTATTTTCGAATCCTCACAATTCAGGCCTTGATCTTAGCTATCTCTGTCAAAACTCAACCGATTTTGAATCGGAATACCATTTAATTCAATAACTTTCCTTTATATCGACTCTGCATCAAAATAATCTTGATTTCGTCAATTTAAAATTTTTTCATTTATTTTTTGTTTTTGCATTTTCTGGCGTTTCTAGAGGTCTTAGAGGATTTTAGACGTTATTTTCAAATCCTCACATTTCGGGCCTTGATCTTAGCTATCTCTGTCAAAACTCAACCGATTTTGAATCGGAATACCATTTAATTCAATAATTTTCATTTATATCGACTCTGCATCAAAATAATCTTGATTTCGTCAATTTAAAATTTTTTCATTTATTTTTTGTTTTTGCATTTTCTGGCGTTTCTAGAGGTCTTAGAGGATTTTAGACGTTATTTTCGAATCCTCACATTTCGGGCCTTGATCTTAGCTATCTCTGTCAAAACTCAACCGATTTTGAATCGGAATACCATTTAATTCAATAATTTTCATTTATATCGACTCTGCATCAAAATAATCTTGATTTCGTCAATTTAAAATTTTTTCATTTATTTTTTGTTTTTGCATTTTCTGGCGTTTCTAGAGGTCTTAGACGATTTTAGACGTTATTTTCGAATCCTCACATTTCGGGCCTTGATCTTAGCTATCTCTGTCAAAACTCAACTGATTTTGAATCGGAATACCATTTAATTCAATAATTTTCATTTATATCGACTCTGCATCAAAATAATCTTGATTTCGTCAATTTAAAATTTTTTCATTTATTTTTTGTTTTTGCATTTTCTGGCGTTTCTAGAGGTCTTAGAGGATTTTAGACGTTATTTTCGAATCCTCACATTTCGGGCCTTGATCTTAGCTATCTCTGTCAAAACTCAACCGATTTTGAATCGGAATACCATTTAATTCAATAATTTTCATTTATATCGACTCTGCATCAAAATAATCTTGATTTCGTCAATTTAAAATTTTTTCATTTATTTTTTGTTTTTGCATTTTCTGGCGTTTCTAGAGGTCTTAGACGATTTTAGACGTTATTTTCGAATCCTCACATTTCGGGCCTTGATCTTAGCTATCTCTGTCAAAACTCAACCGATTTTGAATCGGAATACCATTTAATTCAATAATTTTCATTTATATCGACTCTGCATCAAAATAATCTTGATTTCGTCAATTTAAAATTTTTTCATTTATTTTTTGTTTTTGCATTTTCTGGCGTTTCTAGAGGTCTTAGAGGATTTTAGACGTTATTTTCGAATCCTCACATTTCGGGCCTTGATCTTAGCTATCTCTGTCAAAACTCAACCGATTTTGAATCGGAATACCATTTAATTCAATAATTTTCATTTATATCGACTCTGCATCAAAATAATCTTGATTTCGTCAATTTAAAATTTTTTCATTTATTTTTTGTTTTTGCATTTTCTGGCGTTTCTAGAGGTCTTAGAGGATTTTAGACGTTATTTTCGAATCCTCACATTTCGGGCCTTGATCTTAGCTATCTCTGTCAAAACTCAACCGATTTTGAATCGGAATACCATTTAATTCAATAATTTTCATTTATATCGACTCTGCATCAAAATAATCTTGATTTCGTCAATTTAAAATTTTTTCATTTATTTTTTGTTTTTGCATTTTCTGGCGTTTCTAGAGGTCTTAGAGGATTTTAGACGTTATTTTCGAATCCTCACATTTCGGGCCTTGATCTTAGCTATCTCTGTCAAAACTCAACCGATTTTGAATCGGAATACCATTTAATTCAATAATTTTCATTTATATCGACTCTGCATCAAAATAATCTTGATTTCGTCAATTTAAAATTTTTTCATTTATTTTTTGTTTTTGCATTTTCTGGCGTTTCTAGAGGTCTTAGAGGATTTTAGACGTTATTTTCGAATCCTCACATTTCGGGCCTTGATCTTAGCTATCTCTGTCAAAACTCAACCGATTTTGAATCGGAATACCATTTAATTCAATAATTTTCATTTATATCGACTCTGCATCAAAATAATCTTGATTTCGTCAATTTAAAATTTTTTCATTTATTTTTTGTTTTTGCATTTTCTGGCGTTTCTAGAGGTCTTAGAGGATTTTAGACGTTATTTTCGAATCCTCACATTTCGGGCCTTGATCTTAGCTATCTCTGTCAAAACTCAACCGATTTTGAATCGGAATACCATTTAATTCAATAATTTTCATTTATATCGACTCTGCATCAAAATAATCTTGATTTCGTCAATTTAAAATTTTTTCATTTATTTTTTGTTTTTGCATTTTCTGGCGTTTCTAGAGGTCTTAGAGGATTTTAGACGTTATTTTCGAATCCTCACATTTCGGGCCTTGATCTTAGTTATCTCTGTCAAAACTCAACCGATTTTGAATCGGAATACCATTTAATTCAATAATTTTCATTTATATCGACTCTGCATCAAAATAATCTTGATTTCGTCAATTTAAAATTTTTTCATTTATTTTTTGTTTTTGCATTTTCTGGCGTTTCTAGAGGTCTTAGAGGATTTTAGACGTTATTTTCGAATCCTCACATTTCGGGCCTTGATCTTAGCTATCTCTGTCAAAACTCAACCGATTTTGAATCGGAATACCATTTAATTCAATAATTTTCATTTATATCGACTCTGCATCAAAATAATCTTGATTTCGTCAATTTAAAATTTTTTCATTTATTTTTTGTTTTTGCATTTTCTGGCGTTTCTAGAGGTCTTAGAGGATTTTAGACGTTATTTTCGAATCCTCACATTTCGGGCCTTGATCTTAGCTATCTCTGTCAAAACTCAACCGATTTTGAATCGGAATACCATTTAATTCAATAATTTTCATTTATATCGACTCTGCATCAAAATAATCTTGATTTCGTCAATTTAAAATTTTTTCATTTATTTTTTGTTTTTGCATTTTCTGGCGTTTCTAGAGGTCTTAGAGGATTTTAGACGTTATTTTCGAATCCTCACATTTCGGGCCTTGATCTTAGCTATCTCTGTCAAAACTCAACCGATTTTGAATCGGAATACCATTTAATTCAATAATTTTCATTTATATCGACTCTGCATCAAAATAATCTTGATTTCGTCAATTTAAAATTTTTTCATTTATTTTTTGTTTTTGCATTTTCTGGCGTTTCTAGAGGTCTTAGAGGATTTTAGACCTTATTTTCGAATCCTCACATTTCGGGCCTTGATCTTAGCTATCTCTGTCAAAACTCAACCGATTTTGAATCGGAATACCATTTAATTCAATAATTTTCATTTATATCGACTCTGCATCAAAATAATCTTGATTTCGTCAATTTAAAATTTTTTCATTTATTTTTTGTTTTTGCATTTTCTGGCGTTTCTAGAGGTCTTAGAGGATTTTAGACGTTATTTTCGAATCCTCACATTTCGGGCCTTGATCTTAGCTATCTCTGTCAAAACTCAACCGATTTTGAATCGGAATACCATTTAATTCAATAATTTTCATTTATATCGACTCTGCATCAAAATAATCTTGATTTCGTCAATTTAAAATTTTTTCATTTATTTTTTGTTTTTGCATTTTCTGGCGTTTCTAGAGGTCTTAGAGGATTTTAGACGTTATTTTCGAATCCTCACATTTCGGGCCTTGATCTTAGCTATCTCTGTCAAAACTCAACCGATTTTGAATCGGAATACCATTTAATTCAATAACTTTCCTTTATATCGACTCTGCATCAAAATAATCTTGATTTCGTCAATTTAAAATTTTTTCATTTATTTTTTGTTTTTGCATTTTCTGGCGTTTCTAGAGGTCTTAGAGGATTTTAGACGTTATTTTCGAATCCTCACATTTCGGGCCTTGATCTTAGCTATCTCTGTCAAAACTCAACCGATTTTGAATCGGAATACCATTTAATTCAATAATTTTCATTTATATCGACTCTGCATCAAAATAATCTTGATTTCGTCAATTTAAAATTTTTTCATTTAATTTTTTGTTTTTGCATTTTCTGGCGTTTCTAGAGGTCTTAGAGGATTTTAGACGTTATTTTCGAATCCTCACATTTCGGGCCTTGATCTTAGCTATCTCTGTCAAAACTCAACCGATTTTGAATCGGAATACCATTTAATTCAATAATTTTCATTTATATCGACTCTGCATCAAAATAATCTTGATTTCGTCAATTTAAAATTTTTTCATTTATTTTTTGTTTTTGCATTTTCTGGCGTTTCTAGAGGTCTTAGAGGATTTTAGACGTTATTTTCGAATCCTCACATTTCGGGCCTTGATCTTAGCTATCTCTGTCAAAACTCAACCGATTTTGAATCGGAATACCATTTAATTCAATAATTTTCATTTATATCGACTCTGCATCAAAATAATCTTGATTTCGTCAATTTAAAATTTTTTCATTTATTTTTTGTTTTTGCATTTTCTGGCGTTTCTAGAGGTCTTAGACGATTTTAGACGTTATTTTCGAATCCTCACATTTCGGGCCTTGATCTTAGCTATCTCTGTCAAAACTCAACTGATTTTGAATCGGAATACCATTTAATTCAATAATTTTCATTTATATCGACTCTGCATCAAAATAATCTTGATTTCGTCAATTTAAAATTTTTTCATTTATTTTTTGTTTTTGCATTTTCTGGCGTTTCTAGAGGTCTTAGAGGATTTTAGACGTTATTTTCGAATCCTCACATTTCGGGCCTTGATCTTAGCTATCTCTGTCAAAACTCAACCGATTTTGAATCGGAATACCATTTAATTCAATAATTTTCATTTATATCGACTCTGCATCAAAATAATCTTGATTTCGTCAATTTAAAATTTTTTCATTTATTTTTTGTTTTTGCATTTTCTGGCGTTTCTAGAGGTCTTAGAGGATTTTAGACGTTATTTTCGAATCCTCACATTTCGGGCCTTGATCTTAGCTATCTCTGTCAAAACTCAACCGATTTTGAATCGGAATACCATTTAATTCAATAATTTTCATTTATATCGACTCTGCATCAAAATAATCTTGATTTCGTCAATTTAAAATTTTTTCATTTATTTTTTGTTTTTGCATTTTCTGGCGTTTCTAGAGGTCTTAGAGGATTTTAGACGTTATTTTCGAATCCTCACATTTCGGGCCTTGATCTTAGCTATCTCTGTCAAAACTCAACCGATTTTGAATCGGAATACCATTTAATTCAATAATTTTCATTTATATCGACTCTGCATCAAAATAATCTTGATTTCGTCAATTTAAAATTTTTTCATTTATTTTTTGTTTTTGCATTTTCTGGCGTTTCTAGAGGTCTTAGAGGATTTTAGACGTTATTTTCGAATCCTCACATTTCGGGCCTTGATCTTAGCTATCTCTGTCAAAACTCAACCGATTTTGAATCGGAATACCATTTAATTCAATAATTTTCATTTATATCGACTCTGCATCAAAATAATCTTGATTTCGTCAATTTAAAATTTTTTCATTTATTTTTTGTTTTTGCATTTTCTGGCGTTTCTAGAGGTCTTAGAGGATTTTAGACGTTATTTTCGAATCCTCACATTTCGGGCCTTGATCTTAGCTATCTCTGTCAAAACTCAACCGATTTTGAATCGGAATACCATTTAATTCAATAATTTTCATTTATATCGACTCTGCATCAAAATAATCTTGATTTCGTCAATTTAAAATTTTTTCATTTAATTTTTTGTTTTTGCATTTTCTGGCGTTTCTAGAGGTCTTAGAGGATTTTAGACGTTATTTTCGAATCCTCACATTTCGGGCCTTGATCTTAGCTATCTCTGTCAAAACTCAACCGATTTTGAATCGGAATACCATTTAATTCAATAATTTTCATTTATATCGACTCTGCATCAAAATAATCTTGATTTCGTCAATTTAAAATTTTTTCATTTATTTTTTGTTTTTGCATTTTCTGGCGTTTCTAGAGGTCTTAGAGGATTTTAGACGTTATTTTCGAATCCTCACATTTCGGGCCTTGATCTTAGCTATCTCTGTCAAAACTCAACCGATTTTGAATCGGAATACCATTTAATTCAATAATTTTCATTTATATCGACTCTGCATCAAAATAATCTTGATTTCGTCAATTTAAAATTTTTTCATTTATTTTTTGTTTTTGCATTTTCTGGCGTTTCTAGAGGTCTTAGACGATTTTAGACGTTATTTTCGAATCCTCACATTTCGGGCCTTGATCTTAGCTATCTCTGTCAAAACTCAACTGATTTTGAATCGGAATACCATTTAATTCAATAATTTTCATTTATATCGACTCTGCATCAAAATAATCTTGATTTCGTCAATTTAAAATTTTTTCATTTATTTTTTGTTTTTGCATTTTCTGGCGTTTCTAGAGGTCTTAGAGGATTTTAGACGTTATTTTCGAATCCTCACATTTCGGGCCTTGATCTTAGCTATCTCTGTCAAAACTCAACCGATTTTGAATCGGAATACCATTTAATTCAATAATTTTCATTTATATCGACTCTGCATCAAAATAATCTTGATTTCGTCAATTTAAAATTTTTTCATTTATTTTTTGTTTTTGCATTTTCTGGCGTTTCTAGAGGTCTTAGACGATTTTAGACGTTATTTTCGAATCCTCACATTTCGGGCCTTGATCTTAGCTATCTCTGTCAAAACTCAACCGATTTTGAATCGGAATACCATTTAATTCAATAATTTTCATTTATATCGACTCTGCATCAAAATAATCTTGATTTCGTCAATTTAAAATTTTTTCATTTATTTTTTGTTTTTGCATTTTCTGGCGTTTCTAGAGGTCTTAGAGGATTTTAGACGTTATTTTCGAATCCTCACATTTCGGGCCTTGATCTTAGCTATCTCTGTCAAAACTCAACCGATTTTGAATCGGAATACCATTTAATTCAATAATTTTCATTTATATCGACTCTGCATCAAAATAATCTTGATTTCGTCAATTTAAAATTTTTTCATTTATTTTTTGTTTTTGCATTTTCTGGCGTTTCTAGAGGTCTTAGAGGATTTTAGACGTTATTTTCGAATCCTCACATTTCGGGCCTTGATCTTAGCTATCTCTGTCAAAACTCAACCGATTTTGAATCGGAATACCATTTAATTCAATAATTTTCATTTATATCGACTCTGCATCAAAATAATCTTGATTTCGTCAATTTAAAATTTTTTCATTTATTTTTTGTTTTTGCATTTTCTGGCGTTTCTAGAGGTCTTAGACGATTTTAGACGTTATTTTCGAATCCTCACATTTCGGGCCTTGATCTTAGCTATCTCTGTCAAAACTCAACCGATTTTGAATCGGAATACCATTTAATTCAATAATTTTCATTTATATCGACTCTGCATCAAAATAATCTTGATTTCGTCAATTTAAAATTTTTTCATTTATTTTTTGTTTTTGCATTTTCTGGCGTTTCTAGAGGTCTTAGAGGATTTTAGACGTTATTTTCGAATCCTCACATTTCGGGCCTTGATCTTAGCTATCTCTGTCAAAACTCAACCGATTTTGAATCGGAATACCATTTAATTCAATAATTTTCATTTATATCGACTCTGCATCAAAATAATCTTGATTTCGTCAATTTAAAATTTTTTCATTTATTTTTTGTTTTTGCATTTTCTGGCGTTTCTAGAGGTCTTAGAGGATTTTAGACGTTATTTTCGAATCCTCACATTTCGGGCCTTGATCTTAGCTATCTCTGTCAAAACTCAACCGATTTTGAATCGGAATACCATTTAATTCAATAATTTTCATTTATATCGACTCTGCATCAAAATAATCTTGATTTCGTCAATTTAAAATTTTTTCATTTATTTTTTGTTTTTGCATTTTCTGGCGTTTCTAGAGGTCTTAGAGGATTTTAGACGTTATTTTCGAATCCTCACATTTCGGGCCTTGATCTTAGCTATCTCTGTCAAAACTCAACCGATTTTGAATCGGAATACCATTTAATTCAATAATTTTCATTTATATCGACTCTGCATCAAAATAATCTTGATTTCGTCAATTTAAAATTTTTTCATTTATTTTTTGTTTTTGCATTTTCTGGCGTTTCTAGAGGTCTTAGAGGATTTTAGACGTTATTTTCGAATCCTCACATTTCGGGCCTTGATCTTAGCTATCTCTGTCAAAACTCAACCGATTTTGAATCGGAATACCATTTAATTCAATAATTTTCATTTATATCGACTCTGCATCAAAATAATCTTGATTTCGTCAATTTAAAATTTTTTCATTTATTTTTTGTTTTTGCATTTTCTGGCGTTTCTAGAGGTCTTAGAGGATTTTAGACGTTATTTTCGAATCCTCACATTTCGGGCCTTGATCTTAGCTATCTCTGTCAAAACTCAACCGATTTTGAATCGGAATACCATTTAATTCAATAATTTTCATTTATATCGACTCTGCATCAAAATAATCTTGATTTCGTCAATTTAAAATTTTTTCATTTATTTTTTGTTTTTGCATTTTCTGGCGTTTCTAGAGGTCTTAGAGGATTTTAGACGTTATTTTCGAATCCTCACATTTCGGGCCTTGATCTTAGCTATCTCTGTCAAAACTCAACCGATTTTGAATCGGAATACCATTTAATTCAATAATTTTCATTTATATCGACTCTGCATCAAAATAATCTTGATTTCGTCAATTTAAAATTTTTTCATTTATTTTTTGTTTTTGCATTTTCTGGCGTTTCTAGAGGTCTTAGAGGATTTTAGACGTTATTTTCGAATCCTCACATTTCGGGCCTTGATCTTAGCTATCTCTGTCAAAACTCAACCGATTTTGAATCGGAATACCATTTAATTCAATAATTTTCATTTATATCGACTCTGCATCAAAATAATCTTGATTTCGTCAATTTAAAATTTTTTCATTTATTTTTTGTTTTTGCATTTTCTGGCGTTTCTAGAGGTCTTAGAGGATTTTAGACGTTATTTTCGAATCCTCACATTTCGGGCCTTGATCTTAGCTATCTCTGTCAAAACTCAACCGATTTTGAATCGGAATACCATTTAATTCAATAATTTTCATTTATATCGACTCTGCATCAAAATAATCTTGATTTCGTCAATTTAAAATTTTTTCATTTATTTTTTGTTTTTGCATTTTCTGGCGTTTCTAGAGGTCTTAGAGGATTTTAGACGTTATTTTCGAATCCTCACATTTCGGGCCTTGATCTTAGCTATCTCTGTCAAAACTCAACCGATTTTGAATCGGAATACCATTTAATTCAATAATTTTCATTTATATCGACTCTGCATCAAAATAATCTTGATTTCGTCAATTTAAAATTTTTTCATTTATTTTTTGTTTTTGCATTTTCTGGCGTTTCTAGAGGTCTTAGACGATTTTAGACGTTATTTTCGAATCCTCACATTTCGGGCCTTGATCTTAGCTATCTCTGTCAAAACTCAACCGATTTTGAATCGGAATACCATTTAATTCAATAATTTTCATTTATATCGACTCTGCATCAAAATAATCTTGATTTCGTCAATTTAAAATTTTTTCATTTATTTTTTGTTTTTGCATTTTCTGGCGTTTCTAGAGGTCTTAGAGGATTTTAGACGTTATTTTCGAATCCTCACATTTCGGGCCTTGATCTTAGCTATCTCTGTCAAAACTCAACCGATTTTGAATCGGAATACCATTTAATTCAATAATTTTCATTTATATCGACTCTGCATCAAAATAATCTTGATTTCGTCAATTTAAAATTTTTTCATTTATTTTTTGTTTTTGCATTTTCTGGCGTTTCTAGAGGTCTTAGAGGATTTTAGACGTTATTTTCGAATCCTCACATTTCGGGCCTTGATCTTAGCTATCTCTGTCAAAACTCAACCGATTTTGAATCGGAATACCATTTAATTCAATAATTTTCATTTATATCGACTCTGCATCAAAATAATCTTGATTTCGTCAATTTAAAATTTTTTCATTTATTTTTTGTTTTTGCATTTTCTGGCGTTTCTAGAGGTCTTAGACGATTTTAGACGTTATTTTCGAATCCTCACATTTCGGGCCTTGATCTTAGCTATCTCTGTCAAAACTCAACCGATTTTGAATCGGA
The DNA here is from genome assembly GCA_018903735.1 of Drosophila cardini. Classification (NCBI taxonomy): domain Eukaryota; kingdom Metazoa; phylum Arthropoda; class Insecta; order Diptera; family Drosophilidae; genus Drosophila; species Drosophila cardini. The sequence goes on from JAEIGM010000402.1 coordinate 13,516, forward strand.
ATACCATTTAATTCAATAATTTTCATTTATATCGACTCTGCATCAAAATAATCTTGATTTCGTCAATTTAAAATTTTTTCATTTATTTTTTGGTTTTTGCATTTTCTGGCGTTTCTAGAGGTCTTAGAGGATTTTAGACGTTATTTTCGAATCCTCACATTTCGGGCCTTGATCTTAGCTATCTCTGTCAAAACTCAACCGATTTTGAATCGGAATACCATTTAATTCAATAATTTTCATTTATATCGACTCTGCATCAAAATAATCTTGATTTCGTCAATTTAAAATTTTTTCATTTATTTTTTGTTTTTGCATTTTCTGGCGTTTCTAGAGGTCTTAGAGGATTTTAGACGTTATTTTCGAATCCTCACATTTCGGGCCTTGATCTTAGCTATCTCTGTCAAAACTCAACCGATTTTGAATCGGAATACCATTTAATTCAATAATTTTCATTTATATCGACTCTGCATCAAAATAATCTTGATTTCGTCAATTTAAAATTTTTTCATTTATTTTTTGTTTTTGCATTTTCTGGCGTTTCTAGAGGTCTTAGAGGATTTTAGACGTTATTTTCGAATCCTCACATTTCGGGCCTTGATCTTAGCTATCTCTGTCAAAACTCAACCGATTTTGAATCGGAATACCATTTAATTCAATAATTTTCATTTATATCGACTCTGCATCAAAATAATCTTGATTTCGTCAATTTAAAATTTTTTCATTTATTTTTTGTTTTTGCATTTTCTGGCGTTTCTAGAGGTCTTAGAGGATTTTAGACGTTATTTTCGAATCCTCACATTTCGGGCCTTGATCTTAGCTATCTCTGTCAAAACTCAACCGATTTTGAATCGGAATACCATTTAATTCAATAATTTTCATTTATATCGACTCTGCATCAAAATAATCTTGATTTCGTCAATTTAAAATTTTTTCATTTATTTTTTGTTTTTGCATTTTCTGGCGTTTCTAGAGGTCTTAGAGGATTTTAGACGTTATTTTCGAATCCTCACATTTCGGGCCTTGATCTTAGCTATCTCTGTCAAAACTCAACCGATTTTGAATCGGAATACCATTTAATTCAATAATTTTCATTTATATCGACTCTGCATCAAAATAATCTTGATTTCGTCAATTTAAAATTTTTTCATTTATTTTTTGTTTTTGCATTTTCTGGCGTTTCTAGAGGTCTTAGAGGATTTTAGACGTTATTTTCGAATCCTCACATTTCGGGCCTTGATCTTAGCTATCTCTGTCAAAACTCAACCGATTTTGAATCGGAATACCATTTAATTCAATAATTTTCATTTATATCGACTCTGCATCAAAATAATCTTGATTTCGTCAATTTAAAATTTTTTCATTTATTTTTTGTTTTTGCATTTTCTGGCGTTTCTAGAGGTCTTAGAGGATTTTAGACGTTATTTTCGAATCCTCACATTTCGGGCCTTGATCTTAGCTATCTCTGTCAAAACTCAACCGATTTTGAATCGGAATACCATTTAATTCAATAATTTTATTTTTTTATAAAAAAATTTTTTTATTTAAAATTTTTTCATTTATTTTTTGTTTTTGCATTTTCTGGCGTTTCTAGAGGTCTTAGAGGATTTTGCGTTATTTTCGAATCCTCACATTTCGGGCCTTGATCTTAGCTATCTCTGTCAAAACTCAACCGATTTTGAATCGGAATACCATTTAATTCAATAATTTTCATTTATATCGACTCTGCATCAAAATAATCTTGATTTCGTCAATTTAAAATTTTTTCATTTATTTTTTGTTTTTGCATTTTCTGGCGTTTCTAGAGGTCTTAGAGGATTTTAGACGTTATTTTCGAATCCTCACATTTCGGGCCTTGATCTTAGCTATCTCTGTCAAAACTCAACCGATTTTGAATCGGAATACCATTTAATTCAATAATTTTCATTTATATCGACTCTGCATCAAAATAATCTTGATTTCGTCAATTTAAAATTTTTTCATTTATTTTTTGTTTTTGCATTTTCTGGCGTTTCTAGAGGTCTTAGAGGATTTTAGACGTTATTTTCGAATCCTCACATTTCGGGCCTTGATCTTAGCTATCTCTGTCAAAACTCAACCGATTTTGAATCGGAATACCATTTAATTCAATAATTTTCATTTATATCGACTCTGCATCAAAATAATCTTGATTTCGTCAATTTAAAATTTTTTCATTTATTTTTTGTTTTTGCATTTTCTGGCGTTTCTAGAGGTCTTAGAGGATTTTAGACGTTATTTTCGAATCCTCACATTTCGGGCCTTGATCTTAGCTATCTCTGTCAAAACTCAACCGATTTTGAATCGGAATACCATTTAATTCAATAATTTTCATTTATATCGACTCTGCATCAAAATAATCTTGATTTCGTCAATTTAAAATTTTTTCATTTATTTTTTGTTTTTGCATTTTCTGGCGTTTCTAGAGGTCTTAGAGGATTTTAGACGTTATTTTCGAATCCTCACATTTCGGGCCTTGATCTTAGCTATCTCTGTCAAAACTCAACCGATTTTGAATCGGAATACCATTTAATTCAATAATTTTCATTTATATCGACTCTGCATCAAAATAATCTTGATTTCGTCAATTTAAAATTTTTTCATTTATTTTTTGTTTTTGCATTTTCTGGCGTTTCTAGAGGTCTTAGAGGATTTTAGACGTTATTTTCGAATCCTCACATTTCGGGCCTTGATCTTAGCTATCTCTGTCAAAACTCAACCGATTTTGAATCGGAATACCATTTAATTCAATAATTTTCATTTATATCGACTCTGCATCAAAATAATCTTGATTTCGTCAATTTAAAATTTTTTCATTTATTTTTTGTTTTTGCATTTTCTGGCGTTTCTAGAGGTCTTAGAGGATTTTAGACGTTATTTTCGAATCCTCACATTTCGGGCCTTGATCTTAGCTATCTCTGTCAAAACTCAACCGATTTTGAATCGGAATACCATTTAATTCAATAATTTTCATTTATATCGACTCTGCATCAAAATAATCTTGATTTCGTCAATTTAAAATTTTTTCATTTATTTTTTGTTTTTGCATTTTCTGGCGTTTCTAGAGGTCTTAGAGGATTTTAGACGTTATTTTCGAATCCTCACATTTCGGGCCTTGATCTTAGCTATCTCTGTCAAAACTCAACCGATTTTGAATCGGAATACCATTTAATTCAATAATTTTCATTTATATCGACTCTGCATCAAAATAATCTTGATTTCGTCAATTTAAAATTTTTTCATTTATTTTTTGTTTTTGCATTTTCTGGCGTTTCTAGAGGTCTTAGAGGATTTTAGACGTTATTTTCGAATCCTCACATTTCGGGCCTTGATCTTAGCTATCTCTGTCAAAACTCAACCGATTTTGAATCGGAATACCATTTAATTCAATAATTTTCATTTATATCGACTCTGCATCAAAATAATCTTGATTTCGTCAATTTAAAATTTTTTCATTTATTTTTTGTTTTTGCATTTTCTGGCGTTTCTAGAGGTCTTAGAGGATTTTAGACGTTATTTTCGAATCCTCACATTTCGGGCCTTGATCTTAGCTATCTCTGTCAAAACTCAACCGATTTTGAATCGGAATACCATTTAATTCAATAATTTTCATTTATATCGACTCTGCATCAAAATAATCTTGATTTCGTCAATTTAAAATTTTTTCATTTATTTTTTGTTTTTTGCATTTTCTGGCGTTTCTAGAGGTCTTAGAGGATTTTAGACGTTATTTTCGAATCCTCACATTTCGGGCCTTGATCTTAGCTATCTCTGTCAAAACTCAACCGATTTTGAATCGGAATACCATTTAATTCAATAATTTTCATTTATATCGACTCTGCATCAAAATAATCTTGATTTCGTCAATTTAAAATTTTTTCATTTATTTTTTGTTTTTGCATTTTCTGGCGTTTCTAGAGGTCTTAGAGGATTTTAGACGTTATTTTCGAATCCTCACATTTCGGGCCTTGATCTTAGCTATCTCTGTCAAAACTCAACCGATTTTGAATCGGAATACCATTTAATTCAATAATTTTCATTTATATCGACTCTGCATCAAAATAATCTTGATTTCGTCAATTTAAAATTTTTTCATTTATTTTTTGTTTTTGCATTTTCTGGCGTTTCTAGAGGTCTTAGAGGATTTTAGACGTTATTTTCGAATCCTCACATTTCGGGCCTTGATCTTAGCTATCTCTGTCAAAACTCAACCGATTTTGAATCGGAATACCATTTAATTCAATAATTTTCATTTATATCGACTCTGCATCAAAATAATCTTGATTTCGTCAATTTAAAATTTTTTCATTTATTTTTTGTTTTTGCATTTTCTGGCGTTTCTAGAGGTCTTGTAGGGATTTTAGACGTTATTTTCGAATCCTCACATTTCGGGCCTTGATCTTAGCTATCTCTGTCAAAACTCAACCGATTTTGAATCGGAATACCATTTAATTCAATAATTTTCATTTATATCGACTCTGCATCAAAATAATCTTGATTTCGTCAATTTAAAATTTTTTCATTTATTTTTTGTTTTTGCATTTTCTGGCGTTTCTAGAGGTCTTAGAGGATTTTAGACGTTATTTTCGAATCCTCACATTTCGGGCCTTGATCTTAGCTATCTCTGTCAAAACTCAACCGATTTTGAATCGGAATACCATTTAATTCAATAATTTTCATTTATATCGACTCTGCATCAAAATAATCTTGATTTCGTCAATTTAAAATTTTTTCATTTATTTTTTGTTTTTGCATTTTCTGGCGTTTCTAGAGGTCTTAGAGGATTTTAGACGTTATTTTCGAATCCTCACATTTCGGGCCTTGATCTTAGCTATCTCTGTCAAAACTCAACCGATTTTGAATCGGAATACCATTTAATTCAATAATTTTCATTTATATCGACTCTGCATCAAAATAATCTTGATTTCGTCAATTTAAAATTTTTTCATTTATTTTTTGTTTTTGCATTTTCTGGCGTTTCTAGAGGTCTTAGAGGATTTTAGACGTTATTTTCGAATCCTCACATTTCGGGCCTTGATCTTAGCTATCTCTGTCAAAACTCAACCGATTTTGAATCGGAATACCATTTAATTCAATAATTTTCATTTATATCGACTCTGCATCAAAATAATCTTGATTTCGTCAATTTAAAATTTTTTCATTTATTTTTTGTTTTTGCATTTTCTGGCGTTTCTAGAGGTCTTAGAGGATTTTAGACGTTATTTTCGAATCCTCACATTTCGGGCCTTGATCTTAGCTATCTCTGTCAAAACTCAACCGATTTTGAATCGGAATACCATTTAATTCAATAATTTTCATTTATATCGACTCTGCATCAAAATAATCTTGATTTCGTCAATTTAAAAATTTTTTCATTTATTTTTTGTTTTTGCATTTTCTGGCGTTTCTAGAGGTCTTAGAGGATTTTAGACGTTATTTTCGAATCCTCACATTTCGGGCCTTGATCTTAGCTATCTCTGTCAAAACTCAACCGATTTTGAATCGGAATACCATTTAATTCAATAATTTTCATTTATATCGACTCTGCATCAAAATAATCTTGATTTCGTCAATTTAAAATTTTTTCATTTATTTTTTGTTTTTGCATTTTCTGGCGTTTCTAGAGGTCTTAGAGGATTTTAGACGTTATTTTCGAATCCTCACATTTCGGGCCTTGATCTTAGCTATCTCTGTCAAAACTCAACCGATTTTGAATCGGAATACCATTTAATTCAATAATTTTCATTTATATCGACTCTGCATCAAAATAATCTTGATTTCGTCAATTTAAAATTTTTTCATTTATTTTTTGTTTTTGCATTTTCTGGCGTTTCTAGAGGTCTTAGAGGATTTTAGACGTTATTTTCGAATCCTCACATTTCGGGCCTTGATCTTAGCTATCTCTGTCAAAACTCAACCGATTTTGAATCGGAATACCATTTAATTCAATAATTTTCATTTATATCGACTCTGCATCAAAATAATCTTGATTTCGTCAATTTAAAATTTTTTCATTTATTTTTTGTTTTTGCATTTTCTGGCGTTTCTAGAGGTCTTAGAGGATTTTAGACGTTATTTTCGAATCCTCACATTTCGGGCCTTGATCTTAGCTATCTCTGTCAAAACTCAACCGATTTTGAATCGGAATACCATTTAATTCAATAATTTTCATTTATATCGACTCTGCATCAAAATAATCTTGATTTCGTCAATTTAAAATTTTTTCATTTATTTTTTGTTTTTGCATTTTCTGGCGTTTCTAGAGGTCTTAGAGGATTTTAGACGTTATTTTCGAATCCTCACATTTCGGGCCTTGATCTTAGCTATCTCTGTCAAAACTCAACCGATTTTGAATCGGAATACCATTTAATTCAATAATTTTCATTTATATCGACTCTGCATCAAAATAATCTTGATTTCGTCAATTTAAAATTTTTTCATTTATTTTTTGTTTTTGCATTTTCTGGCGTTTCTAGAGGTCTTAGAGGATTTTAGACGTTATTTTCGAATCCTCACATTTCGGGCCTTGATCTTAGCTATCTCTGTCAAAACTCAACCGATTTTGAATCGGAATACCATTTAATTCAATAATTTTCATTTATATCGACTCTGCATCAAAATAATCTTGATTTCGTCAATTTAAAATTTTTTCATTTATTTTTTGTTTTTGCATTTTCTGGCGTTTCTAGAGGTCTTAGAGGATTTTAGACGTTATTTTCGAATCCTCACATTTCGGGCCTTGATCTTAGCTATCTCTGTCAAAACTCAACCGATTTTGAATCGGAATACCATTTAATTCAATAATTTTCATTTATATCGACTCTGCATCAAAATAATCTTGATTTCGTCAATTTAAAATTTTTTCATTTATTTTTTGTTTTTGCATTTTCTGGCGTTTCTAGAGGTCTTAGAGGATTTTAGACGTTATTTTCGAATCCTCACATTTCGGGCCTTGATCTTAGCTATCTCTGTCAAAACTCAACCGATTTTGAATCGGAATACCATTTAATTCAATAATTTTCATTTATATCGACTCTGCATCAAAATAATCTTGATTTCGTCAATTTAAAATTTTTTCATTTATTTTTTGTTTTTGCATTTTCTGGCGTTTCTAGAGGTCTTAGAGGATTTTAGACGTTATTTTCGAATCCTCACATTTCGGGCCTTGATCTTAGCTATCTCTGTCAAAACTCAACCGATTTTGAATCGGAATACCATTTAATTCAATAATTTTCATTTATATCGACTCTGCATCAAAATAATCTTGATTTCGTCAATTTAAAATTTTTTCATTTATTTTTTGTTTTTGCATTTTCTGGCGTTTCTAGAGGTCTTAGAGGATTTTAGACGTTATTTTCGAATCCTCACATTTCGGGCCTTGATCTTAGCTATCTCTGTCAAAACTCAACCGATTTTGAATCGGAATACCATTTAATTCAATAATTTTCATTTATATCGACTCTGCATCAAAATAATCTTGATTTCGTCAATTTAAAATTTTTTCATTTATTTTTTGTTTTTGCATTTTCTGGCGTTTCTAGAGGTCTTAGAGGATTTTAGACGTTATTTTCGAATCCTCACATTTCGGGCCTTGATCTTAGCTATCTCTGTCAAAACTCAACCGATTTTGAATCGGAATACCATTTAATTCAATAATTTTCATTTATATCGACTCTGCATCAAAATAATCTTGATTTCGTCAATTTAAAATTTTTTCATTTATTTTTTGTTTTTGCATTTTCTGGCGTTTCTAGAGGTCTTAGAGGATTTTAGACGTTATTTTCGAATCCTCACATTTCGGGCCTTGATCTTAGCTATCTCTGTCAAAACTCAACCGATTTTGAATCGGAATACCATTTAATTCAATAATTTTCATTTATATCGACTCTGCATCAAAATAATCTTGATTTCGTCAATTTAAAATTTTTTCATTTATTTTTTGTTTTTGCATTTTCTGGCGTTTCTAGAGGTCTTAGAGGATTTTAGACGTTATTTTCGAATCCTCACATTTCGGGCCTTGATCTTAGCTATCTCTGTCAAAACTCAACCGATTTTGAATCGGAATACCATTTAATTCAATAATTTTCATTTATATCGACTCTGCATCAAAATAATCTTGATTTCGTCAATTTAAAATTTTTTCATTTATTTTTTGTTTTTGCATTTTCTGGCGTTTCTAGAGGTCTTAGAGGATTTTAGACGTTATTTTCGAATCCTCACATTTCGGGCCTTGATCTTAGCTATCTCTGTCAAAACTCAACCGATTTTGAATCGGAATACCATTTAATTCAATAATTTTCATTTATATCGACTCTGCATCAAAATAATCTTGATTTCGTCAATTTAAAATTTTTTCATTTATTTTTTGTTTTTGCATTTTCTGGCGTTTCTAGAGGTCTTAGAGGATTTTAGACGTTATTTTCGAATCCTCACATTTCGGGCCTTGATCTTAGCTATCTCTGTCAAAAACCAACCGATTTTGAATCGGAATACCATTTAATTCAATAATTTTCATTTATATCGACTCTGCATCAAAATAATCTTGATTTCGTCAATTTAAAATTTTTATTTTTTTTTTTTTTGCATTTTCAATTTTTAAACTTATAAAAATCTTGATTCTATTTAAAATTTTTTCATTTATTTTTTGTTTTTGCATTTTCTGGCGTTTCTAGAGGTCTTAGAGGATTTTAGACGTTATTTTCGAATCCTCACATTTCGGGCCTTGATCTTAGCTATCTCTGTCAAAACACCACCGATTTTTAAAAAGAATACCATTTTATATAATAATTTTCATTTATATCGACTCTGCATCAAAATAATCTTGATTTCGTCAATTTAAAATTTTTTCATTTATTTTTTGTTTTTGCATTTTCTGGCGTTTCTAGAGGTCTTAGAGGATTTTAGACGTTATTTTCGAATCCTCACATTTCGGGCCTTGATCTTAGCTATCTCTGTCAAAACTCAACCGATTTTGAATCGGAATACCATTTAATTCAATAATTTTCATTTATATCGACTCTGCATCAAAATAATCTTGATTTCGTCAATTTAAAATTTTTCATTTATTTTTTGTTTTTGCATTTTCTGGCGTTTCTAGAGGTCTTAGAGGATTTTAGACGTTATTTTCGAATCCTCACATTTCGGGCCTTGATCTTAGCTATCTCTGTCAAAACTCAACCGATTTTGAATCGGAATACCATTTAATTCAATAATTTTCATTTATATCGACTCTGCATCAAAATAATCTTGATTTCGTCAATTTAAAATTTTTTCATTTATTTTTTGTTTTTGCATTTTCTGGCGTTTCTAGAGGTCTTAGAGGATTTTAGACGTTATTTTCGAATCCTCACATTTCGGGCCTTGATCTTAGCTATCTCTGTCAAAAACTCAACCGATTTTGAATCGGAATACCATTTAATTCAATAATTTTCATTTATATCGACTCTGCATCAAAATAATCTTGATTTCGTCAATTTAAAATTTTTTCATTTATTTTTTGTTTTTGCATTTTCTGGCGTTTCTAGAGGTCTTAGACGATTTTAGACGTTATTTTCGAATCCTCACATTTCGGGCCTTGATCTTAGCTATCTCTGTCAAAACTCAACCGATTTTGAATCGGAATACCATTTAATTCAATAATTTTCATTTATATCGACTCTGCATCAAAATAATCTTGATTTCGTCAATTTAAAATTTTTTCATTTATTTTTTGTTTTTGCATTTTCTGGCGTTTCTAGAGGTCTTAGACGATTTTAGACGTTATTTTCGAATCCTCACATTTCGGGCCTTGATCTTAGCTATCTCTGTCAAAACTCAACCGATTTTGAATCGGAATACCATTTAATTCAATAATTTTCATTTATATCGACTCTGCATCAAAATAATCTTGATTTCGTCAATTTAAAATTTTTCATTTATTTTTTGTTTTTGCATTTTCTGGCGTTTCTAGAGGTCTTAGAGGATTTTAGACGTTATTTTCGAATCCTCACATTTCAGGCCTTGATCTTAGCTATCTCTGTCAAAACTCAACCGATTTTGAATCGGAATACCATTTAATTCAATAATTTTCATTTATATCGACTCTGCATCAAAATAATCTTGATTTCGTCCATTTAAAATTTTTTTCATTTATTTTTGTTTTTGCATTTTCTGGCGTTTCTAGGAGGTCTTAGACGATTTTAGACGTTATTTTCGAATCCTCACATTTCGGGCCTTGATCTTAGCTATCTCTGTCAAAACTCCAACCGATTTTGAATCGGAATACCATTTAATTCAATAATTTTCATTTATATCGACTCTGCATCAAAATAATCTTGATTTCGTCAATTTAAAATTTTTTCATTTATTTTTTGTTTTTGCATTTTCTGGCGTTTCTAGAGGTCTTAGACGATTTTAGACGTTATTTTCGAATCCTCACATTTCGGGCCTTGATCTTAGCTATCTCTGTCAAAACTCAACCGATTTTGAATCGGAATACCATTTAATTCAATAATTTTCATTTATATCGACTCTGCATCAAAATAATCTTGATTTCGTCAATTTAAAATTTTTTCATTTATTTTTTTTTTTGCATTTTCTGGCGTTTCTAGAGGTCTTAGAGGATTTTAGACGTTATTTTCGAATCCTCACATTTCGGGCCTTGATCTTAGCTATCTCTGTCAAAACTCAACCGATTTTGAATCGGAATACCATTTATTCAATAATTTTCATTTATATCGACTCTGCATCAAAATAATCTTGATTTCGACAATTTAAAATTTTTCATTTTTTTTTTTTTTTTTTTTTTTTTTTGTTTCTTGGGGGCCTGGGAGGGATTTTAGACGTTATTTTCGAATCCTCACATTTCGGGCCTTGATCTTAGCTATCTCTGTCAAAACTCAACCGATTTTGAATCGGAATACCATTTACTCCAATAATTTTCATTTATATCGCTCTGCTCATATCGATGCGGCCCCATATCGACTCTGCATCAAAATAATCTTGATTTCGTCAATTTAAAATTTTTTCATTTATTTTTTGTTTTTGCATTTTCTGGCGTTTCTAGAGGTCTTAGAGGATTTTAGACGTTATTTTCGAATCCTCACATTTCGGGCCTTGATCTTAGCTATCTCTGTCAAAACTCAACCGATTTTGAATCGGAATACCATTTAATTCAATAATTTTCATTTATATCGACTCTGCATCAAAATAACTCTTGATTTCGTCAATTTAAAATTTTTTTTCATTTATTTTTTGTTTTTGCATTTTCTGGCGTTTCTAGAGGTCTTAGAGGATTTTAGACGTTATTTTCGAATCCTCACATTTCGGGCCTTGATCTTAGCTATCTCTGTCAAAACTCAACCGATTTTGAATCGGGAATACCATTTAATTCAATAATTTTCATTTATATCGACTCTGCATCAAAATAATCTTGATTTCGTCAATTTAAAATTTTTCATTTATTTTTTGTTTTTGCATTTTCTGGCGTTTCTAGAGGTCTTAGACGATTTTAGACGTTATTTTCGAATCCTCACATTTCGGGCCTTGATCTTAGCTATCTCTGTCAAAACTCAACCGATTTTGAATCGGAATACCATTTAATTCAATAATTTTCATTTATATCGACTCTGCATCAAAATAATCTTGATTTCGTCAATTTAAAATTTTTTCATTTATTTTTTGTTTTTGCATTTTTCTGGCGTTTCTAGAGGTCTTAGACGATTTTAGACGTTATTTTCGAATCCTCACATTTCAGGCCTTGATCTTAGCTATCTCTGTCAAAACTCAACCGATTTTGAATCAGAATACCATTTAATTCAATAATTTTCATTTATATCGACTCTGCATCAAAATAATCTTGATTTCGTCAATTTAAAATTTTTTCATTTATTTTTTGTTTTTGCATTTTCTGGCGTTTCTAGAGGTCTTAGAGGATTTTAGACGTTATTTTCGAATCCTCACATTTCGGGCCTTGATCTTAGCTATCTCTGTCAAAACTCAACCGATTTTGAATCGGAATACCATTTAATTCAATAATTTTCATTTATATCGACTCTGCATCAAAATAATCTTGATTTCGTCAATTTAAAATTTTTTTCATTTATTTTTTGTTTTTTGCATTTTCTGGCGTTTCTAGAGGTCTTAGAGGATTTTAGACGTTATTTTCGAATCCTCACATTTCGGGCCTTGATCTTAGCTATCTCTGTCAAAACTCAACCAGATTTTGAATCGGAATACCATTTAATTCAATAATTTTCATTTATATCGACTCTGCATCAAAATAATCTTGATTTTCAATTTAAAATTTTCATTTATATTTTTGTTTTTGCATTTTCTGGCGTTTCTAGAGGTCTTAGAGGATTTTAGACGTTATTTTCGAATCCTCACATTTCGGGCCTTGATCTTAGCTATCTCTGTCAAAACTCAACCTTCATTTTGAATCGGAATACCATTTAATTCAATAATTTTCATTTATATCGACTCTGCATCAAAATAATCTTGATTTCGTCAATTTAAAATTTTTCATTTATTTTTTTGTTTTTGCCTTTTCTGGCGTTTCTAGAGGTCTTAGAGGATTTTAGACGTTATTTTCGAATCCTCACATTTCAGGCCTTGATCTTAGCTATCTCTGTCAAAACTCAACCGATTTTGAATCGGAATACCATTTAATTCAATAATTTTCATTTATATCGACTCTGCATCAAAATAATCTTGATTTCGTCAATTTAAAATTTTTTCATTTATTTTTTGTTTTTTGCATTTTCTGGCGTTTCTAGAGGTCTTAGAGGATTTTTAGACGTCTATTTTCGAATCCTCACATTTCGGGCCTTGATCTTAGCTATCTCTGTCAAAACTCAACCGATTTTGAATCGGAATACCATTTAATTCAATAATTTTCATTTATATCGACTCTGCATCAAAATAATCTTGATTTCGTCAATTTAAAATTTTTTTCATTTATTTTTTGTTTTTGCATTTTCTGGCGTTTCTAGAGGTCTTAGAGGATTTTAGACGTTATTTTCGAATCCTCACATTTCAGGCCTTGATCTTAGCTATCTCTGTCAAAACTCAACCGATTTTGAATCGGAATACCATTTAATTCAATAATTTTCATTTATATCGACTCTGCATCAAAATAATCTTGATTTCGTCAATTTACAATTTTTTCATTTATTTTTTGTTTTTGCATTTTCTGGCGTTTCTAGAGGTCTTAGAGGATTTTAGACGTTATTTTCGAGATCCCTCACATTTCGGGCCTTGATCTTAGCTATCTCTGTCAAAACTCAACCGATTTTGAATCGGAATACCATTTAATTCAATAATTTTCATTTATATCGACTCTGCATCAAAATAATCTTGATTTCGTCAATTTAAAAATTTTTTCATTTATTTTTTGTTTTTGCATTTTCTGGCGTTTCTAGAGGTCTTAGAGGATTTTAGACGTTATTTTCGAATCCTCACATTTCGGGCCTTGATCTTAGCTATCTCTGTCAAAACTCAACCGATTTTGAATCGGAATACCATTTATTCAATAATTTTTCATTTATATCGACTCTGCATCAAAATAATCTTGATTTCGTCAATTTAAAATTTTTTTCATTTATTTTTTGTTTTTGCATTTTCTGGCGTTTCTAGAGGTCTTAGAGGATTTTAGACGTTATTTTCGAATCCTCACATTTCGGGCCTTGATCTTAGCTATCTCTGTCAAAACTCAACCGATTTTGAATCGGAATACCATTTAATTCAATAATTTTTCATTTATATCGACTCTGCATCAAAATAATCTTGATTTCGTCAATTTAAAATTTTTTCATTTATTTTTTGTTTTTGCATTTTCTGGCGTTTCTAGAGGTCTTAGAGGATTTTAGACGTTATTTTCGAATCCTCACATTTCGGGCCTTGATCTTAGCTATCTCTGTCAAAACTCAACCCGATTTTGAATCGGAATACCATTTAATTCAATAATTTTCATTTATATCGACTCTGCATCAAAATAATCTTGATTTCGTCAATTTAAAATTTTTTCATTTATTTTTTGTTTTTGCATTTTCTGGCGTTTCTAGAGGTCTTAGAGGATTTTAGACGTTATTTTCGAATCCTCACATTTCGGGCCTTGATCTTAGCTATCTCTGTCAAAACTCAACCGATTTTGAATCGGAATACCATTTAATTCAATAATTTTCATTTATATCGACTCTGCATCAAAATAATCTTGATTTCGTCAATTTAAAATTTTTTCATTTATTTTTTGTTTTTGCATTTTCTGGCGTTTCTAGAGGTCTTAGAGGATTTTAGACGTTATTTTCGAATCCTCACATTTCGGGCCTTGATCTTAGCTATCTCTGTCAAAACTCAACCGATTTTGAATCGGAATACCATTTAATTCAATAATTTTCATTTATATCGACTCTGCATCAAAATAATCTTGATTTCGTCAATTTAAAATTTTTTTCATTTATTTTTTGTTTTTGCATTTTCTGGCGTTTCTAGAGGTCTTAGAGGATTTTAGACGTTATTTTCGAATCCTCACATTTCGGGCCTTGATCTTAGCTATCTCTGTCAAAACTCAACCGATTTTGAATCGGAATACCATTTAATTCAATAATTTTCATTTATATCGACTCTGCATCAAAATAATCTTGATTTCGTCAATTTAAAATTTTTTCATTTATTTTTTTGTTTTTGCATTTTCTGGCGTTTCTAGAGGTCTTAGAGGATTTTAGACGTTATTTTCGAATCCTCACATTTCGGGCCTTGATCTTAGCTATCTCTGTCAAAACTCAACCGATTTTGAATCGGAATACCATTTAATTCAATAATTTTCATTTATATCGACTCTGCATCAAAATAATCTTGATTTCGTCAATTTAAAATTTTTTCATTTATTTTTTTGTTTTTGCATTTTCTGGCGTTTCTAGAGGTCTTAGAGGATTTTAGACGTTATTTTCGAATCCTCACATTTCGGGCCTTGATCTTAGCTATCTCTGTCAAAACTCAACCGATTTTGAATCGGAATACCATTTAATTCAATAATTTTCATTTATATCGACTCTGCATCAAAATAATCTTGATTTCGTCAATTTAAAATTTTTTCATTTAATTTTTTGTTTTTGCATTTTCTGGCGTTTCTAGAGGTCTTAGAGGATTTTAGACGTTATTTTCGAATCCTCACATTTCGGGCCTTGATCTTAGCTATCTCTGTCAAAACTCAACCGATTTTGAATCGGAATACCATTTAATTCAATAATTTTCATTTATATTGACTCTGCATCAAAATAATCTTGATTTCGTCAATTTAAAATTTTTTCATTTATTTTTTGTTTTTGCATTTTCTGGCGTTTCTAGAGGTCTTAGACGATTTTAGACGTTATTTTCGAATCCTCACAATTCGGGCCTTGATCTTAGCTATCTCTGTCGAAACTCAACCGATTTTGAATCGGAATACCATTTAATTCAATAATTTTCATTTATATCGACTCTGCATCAAAATAATCTTGATTTCGTCAATTTAAAATTTTTTCATTTATTTTTTGTTTTTGCATTTTCTGGCGTTTCTAGAGGTCTTAGAGGATTTTAGACGTTATTTTCGAATCCTCACATTTCGGGCCTTGATCTTAGCTATCTCTGTCAAAACTCAACCGATTTTGAATCGGAATACCATTTAATTCAATAATTTTCATTTATATCGACTCTGCATCAAAATAATCTTGATTTCGTCAATTTACAATTTTTTCATTTATTTTTTGTTTTTGCATTTTCTGGCGTTTCTAGAGGTCTTAGAGGATTTTAGACGTTATTTTCGAATCCTCACATTTCAGGCCTTGATCTTAGCTATCTCTGTCAAAACTAAACCGATTTTGAATCGGAATACCATTTAATTCAATAATTTTCATTTATATCGACTCTGCATCAAAATAATCTTGATTTCGTCAATTTACAATTTTTTCATTTATTTTTTGTTTTTGCATTTTCTGGCGTTTCTAGAGGTCTTAGAGGATTTTAGACGTTATTTTCGACTCCTCACATTTCAGGCCTTGATCTTAGCTATCTCTGTCAAAACTCAACCGATTTTGAATCGGAATACCATTTAATTCAATAATTTTCATTTATATCGACTCTGCATCAAAATAATCTTGATTTCGTCAATTTACAATTTTTTCATTTAATTTTTTGTTTTTGCATTTTCTGGCGTTTGTAGAGGTCTTAGAGGATTTTAGACGTAATTTTCGTTTTTGCATTTCTGCGTTTCTAGAGGTCTTAGAGGATTTTAGACGTTATTTTCGAATCCTCACCATTTCGGGCCTTTTTCGATCTCACATTTCGGGCCTTGATCTTTTAGCCTCTCTGTCAGAAACTCCCGATTTTGAACCGATTTTGAATCGGGTCACCATTTAATTCAATAATTTTCATTTATATCGACTGCATCAAAATAATCTTGATTTCGTCAATTTAAAATTTTTTCATTTATTTTTTGTTTTTGCATTTTCTGGCGTTTCTAGGGGTCTTAGAGGATTTTAGACGTTATTTTCGAATCCTCACATCTCGGGCCTTGATCTTAGCTATCTCTGTCAAAACTCAACCGATTTTGAATCGGAATACCATTTAATTCAATAATTTTCATTTATATCGACTCTGCATCAAAATAATCTTGATTTCGTCAATTTAAAATTTTTTCATTTATTTTTTGTTTTTGCATTTTCTGGCGTTTCTAGAGGTCTTAGAGGATTTTAGACGTTATTTTCGAATCCTCACATTTCGGGCCTTGATCTTAGCTATCTCTGTCAAAACTCAACCGATTTTGAATCGGAATACCATTTAATTCAATAATTTTCATTTATATCGACTCTGCATCAAAATAATCTTGATTTCGTCAATTTAAAATTTTTTCATTTATTTTTTGTTTTTGCATTTTCTGGCGTTTCTAGAGGTCTTAGAGGATTTTTAGACGTTATTTTCGAATCCTCACATTTCGGGCCTTGA
>JAEIGM010000270.1:0-46482 GCA_018903735.1 Drosophila cardini
TAAAGAAGCGAATAAGGGTCAAACGCAGAGAATATAAATTAAGATAGGAGCTAAAAGTTGAGTTTACTAGGGGATAAGGGTAATACGTGGGGTTCAAATGACAGATAGGGGCTACATTGAGCTAGGAAGGGATTTAGGGTCACTTGTGGGGGTCAGATGACAGTTAAGAGCTAAACATGGAAGTAGAGAGGGAAATTAGAGTCAAACGTAGAAAATAGAAATAAAATAAGAGCTAAAAATTGAGTTAAGGAAGGCTAACCATTGAGCTAAAAGGGGGAAAAGGGTCATACGAAGGATTAGATGACAGATTTGGGCTAAACATTTAGTTAAAGAGGGGAATAAGGGTCAAACGAAGAGAATTTCATTAAGATATGTGCTTAAAATTCAGTTCATGATAGAAACAGGGGTCATACATGGGGTTTTGTTGAGAGAAATGGACCACACATGGAGTTAAAGAGAGGAATAAGGGTCAAACGCAGAGAATATAATTAAGATAGGAGCTAAAAGTTGAGTTAAGTAGGGGGATTAAGGGTCATACGTGGGGTTCAAATGACAGATAGTTGCTACATTTAGCTAGGAAGGGATTTAGGGTCGCTTGTGGGGGTCAGATGACAGTTAAGAGCTAAACATGGAAGTAGAGAGGGAAATTAGAGTCAAACGTAGAAAATAGAAATAAAATAAGAGCTTAAAATTGAGTTAAGGAGGGCTAACCATTGAGCTAAAAGGGGGAATAAGGGTCATACGAATAAGGTTAAGAAGAATATGGAGAATTAAGTTGAATTAAGATAGGAGTTAGAAATTCAGTTCAGGATAGAAACAGGGGTCATACGTGGGGTTTTGTTGAGAGAAATGGACTACACATGGAGTTAAAGAGAGGAATAAGGGTCAAACGCAGAGAATATAATTAAGATAGGAGCTAAAAGTTGAGTTAAGTAGGGGGAATAAGGGTCATACGTGGGGTTTAAATGACAGATAGGGGCTACATTGAGCTAGAAAGGGATTTAGGGTCACTTGTGGGGGTCAGATGACAGTTAAGAGCTAAACATGGAAGTAGAGAGGGAAATTAGAGTCAAACGTAGAAAATAGAAATAAAATAAGAGCTAAAAATTGAGTTAAGGAGGGCTAACCATTGAGCTAAAAGGGGGAATAAGGGTCATACGAAGGTTAAGATAACAGATATGGGCTAAATATGGAGTTAAAGAGGAAAATAAGGGTCAAACGTGGAGAATATAATTAAGATAGGAGTTAAAAATTCAGTTCAGGATAGAAACAGGCGTCATAGGTGGGGTTTAGTTGAGAGATATGGACTACACATGGAGTTAAAGAAGCGAATAAGGGTCTGGGAAGGAATTTAAGTTCGCTTGTGGGGGTCAGATGACAGTTAAGAGCTAAACATGGAAGTAGAGAGGGAAATTAGAGTCAAACGTAGAAAATAGAAATAAAATAAGAGCTAAAAATTGAGTTAAGGAGGGCTAACCATTGAGCTAAAAGGGGGAAAAAGGGTCATACGAAGGATAAGATGACAGATTTGGGCTAAACATTTAGTAAAAGAGAGGAATAAGGGTCAAACGTGGGGTTAAAATGACAGATATAGGCTACATTGAGCTAGGAAGGGATTTAGGGTCGCTTGTGGGGGTCAGATGACAGTTAAGAGCTAAACATGGAAGTAGAGAGGGAAATTAGAGTCAAACGTAGAAAATAGAAATAAAAAAAGAGCTTAAAATTGAGTTAAAGAGGGCTAACCATTGAGCTAAAAGGGGGAATAAGGGTCAGAATAAGGTAGAGAATATAATTAAGATAGGACTTAAAAATTCAGTTCAGGATAAAAACTGGGGTCATACGTGGGGTTTAGTTGAGAGATATGGACTACACATGGAGTTAAAGAGAGGAATAAGGGTCAAACGTAGAGAATATAATTACGATACGTGTTAAAAGTTGAGTTAAGTAGGGGGAATAAGGGTCATACGAAGGATTAGATGACAGATTTGGGCCAAACATTTAGTTAAAGAAGGGAAGAAGGGTCAAACGAAGAGAATTTAATTAAGATATGTGCTTAAAATTCAGTTCATGATAGAAACAGGGGTCATACATGGGGTTTATTTGAGAGATATGGACTACACATGGAGTTAAAGAGAGGAATAAGGGTCAAACGTAGAGAATAAAATTAAGATATGTGCTAAAAGTTGAGTTTAGTAGGGGATAAGGGTCATACGTGGAGTTTAAATGACAGATAGGGGCTACATTGAGCTAGAAAGGGATTTAGGTTCGCTTGTGGGGATCAGGTGACAGTTAAAAGCTAAAGATTTATTAAAGAGGGCAATAAGGGTCAAACGTAGAGAATATAATTAAGATAGGAGTTAAAAATTCAGTTCAGGATAGAAACTGGGGTCATAATGGGTTTAGTTGAGAGATATGGACTACACATGGAGTTAGTAGTTTAGTAGGGGAATAATGGTCATAAGTGGGGTTTTAGTTGAAAGATTAAGGCTAAACAATGAGCTGGGAAGGAATTTAAGGATCACTTGTGGGGGTCAGATGAGAGCTAAGAGCGAAACATGGAGTTAAAGAGGGGAATAAGGGTCATACGTGGGGTTAAAATTACAGATAGGGGCTACATTGAGCTAGGAAGGGATTAAGGTTCGCTTGTGGGGGTCAGATGACAGTTAAAAGCTAAACATTTATTAAAGACTGGAATAGTGGTCAAACGTAGAGAATATAATTAAGATGGGAGTTAAAAATTCAATTCAGGATAGAAACTGGGGTCATACGTGGGTTTAGTTGAGAGATATGGAGTAAATATGGAGTAAAAGAGAGGAATAAGGGTCAAACGTAGAGAATATAATTACGATACGTGCTAAAAGTTGAGTTTAGTAGGGTCATACGAAGGATAAGATGACAGATTTGGGCTAAAAATTTAGTTAAAAAGGGGAATAAGGGTCAAACGTGGGGTTAAAATTACAGATATAGGCTACATTTAGCTAGGAAGGGATTTAGGGTCACTTGTTTGGGTCAGATGACAGTTAAAAGCTAAACCTTTATTAAAGAGGGGAATAAGGATTAAACGCAGAGAAAATAATCAAGATAGGAGTTAAAAATTCAGTTCAGGATAGAAACAGGGGTCATAGGTGGGGTTTAGTTGAGAGAAATGGACTACACATGGAGTAAAAGAGAGGAATAAGGGTCAAACGAATGAATAAAGTTAAGATAGGAGCTAAAAATTGAGTTTAGTAGGGGACAAACAGTCATACGTAGGGTTTTAGATGACAGATTTGGTCTAAACATTGAGTTAAAGAGGGGAATAAGGGTCATACGTAGGGGTTAAAATTACAGATAGGGGCTAAACATTGAGTCTAGGAAGGGATTAAGGGTTCGCTTGTGGGGGTCAAATGACAGTTAAGGGGCTAAACATTGAGCTAGGAAGGGAATTAATTAAACGTAGAAATTTATTAAAAAAGAGGGCTAACATATAAAGGGGAATGGTCAAACGTAGAAAATATAATTAAGATGGGAGTTAAAAATTCAGTTCAGGATAGAAACAGGGGTTCATACTGTGGGGTTTAGTTGAGAGATATGGACTACACATGGAGTTAAAAAGAGAGGAATAAGGGTCAAACGTAGAGAATATAATTAAGATAGGAGCTAAAAATTGAGTTCAAGGATGGAAATAGGGGTCATACGTGGGGTTTAGTTGACAGATATGGGCTACACATTGGAGCTAAAAGAGAGGAATAAGGGTCAAACGTAGGGGTCAGATGACAGAGTTAAGATAGGAGCTAAAACGTTGAAGTTAAGTAGGGGAATAAGGGTCAAACGTGGGGTTAAAATGACAGATATGGGCTACATTGAGCTAGAAAGGGATTTAGGTTCGCTTGTGGGGTCAGATGACAGTTAAGAGCTAAACATTTAGTTAAAGAGGAAATAAGGGTCAAACGTAGAGAATATAATTAAGATAAGGCAGCTTAAAAATTCAGTTCAGGATAGAAAACTGGGGTCATACGGGGGTTTAGTTGAGAGATATGGACTACACATGGAGTTAAAGGGGGAATAAGGGTCAAACGAGGAATATAATTAAGATATTTAAAAGTTGAGTTAAGTAGGGGAATAAGGGTCATACGTGGGGTTTAAATGACAGATAAGGGCTAAACATTGAGCTAGGAAGGGATTTAGGTTCGCTTGTGGGGGTCAGATGACAGTTAAGAGCTAAACATGGAAGTAGAGAGGGAAATTAGAGTCAAACGTAGAAAATAGAAATAAAATAAGAGCTTAAAATTGAGTTAAGGAGGGCTAACCATTGAGCTAAAAGGGGGAATAAGGGTCATACGAAGGTTAAGATAACAGATATGGGCTAAATATGGAGTTAAAGAGGAAAATAAGGGTCAAACGTGGAGAATATAATTAAGATAGGAGTTAAAAATTCAGTTCAGGATAGAAACAGGGGTCATAGGTGGGGTTTAGTTGAGAGATATGGACTACACATGGAGTTAAAGAGAGGAATAAGGGTCAAACGCAGAAGAATATAATTAAGATAGGAGCTAAAAAGTTGAGTTTAGTAGGGGAATAAGGGTCATACGTGGGGTTTAAATGACAGATTTAGGGCTAGACATTGAGCTAAGGAAGGGATTTAGGGTCACTTGTGGGGTCAGATGTACAGTTAAGAGCTAAACATGGAAGTTAGAGAGGGAAATTAGGGTCAAACGTAGAAAATAGCAAACTACAAATAAGAGCTAAACATTGAGTTAGGGAAGGCTAATTTAGGTTCGCTTGTGGGGGACAAGGGTATGACAGGTTTAAGATTGGGCTAAACATGGAAAAAGAGAGGGAAATTAGGGTCAAACGTAGAAAATATAAATAAAATAAGAGCTAAAAATTGAGTTAAGGAGGGCTAAACCATTGAGCTAAAAGGGGAATAAGGGTCATACGAAGGTTTAGATGACAGATTATGGGCTAAACATTTAGTTAAAGAGGGGAATAAGGGTCAAACGTAGAGAATAAAATTACAGATAGGCTCAGTTAGAAAGGATTCAGGGTTCAGGATAGAAACAGGGGTCATAAGTAGAGGGATTTTAGTCAATCGTAGAAATATGGACTAAACATAAGAGCTTAAAATTGAGTTAAGGAGGGCTAACCATTGAGCTAAAAGGGGGAATAAGGGTCATACGAAGGATTAGATGACAGATTTGGGCTAAATATTTAGTTAAAAAGGGGAATAAGGGTCAAACGTGGGGTTAAAATTACAGATATAGGCTACATTTAGCTAGGAAGGGATTTAGGGTCGCTTGTGGGGGTCAGATGACAGTTAAGAGCTAAACATGGAAGTAGAGAGGGAAATTAGAGTCAAACGTAGAAAATAGAAATAAAATAAGAGCTTAAAATTGAGTTAAGGAGGGCTAACCATTGAGCTAAAAGGGGGAAAAAGGGTCATACGTGAAGGTTTAGATGACAGATATGGGCTAAATATGGAGTTAAAGAGGGGAATAAGGGTCAAACGCAGAAAATATAATTAAGATAGGAGCTAAAAGTTGAGTTTAGAGGGGAATAAGGGTCAAACGTGGGGTTAAAATTACAGATATAGGCTACATTTAGCTAGGAAGGGATTTAGGGTCGCTTGTGGGGGTCAGATGACAGTTAAGAGCTAAACATGGAAGTAGAGAGGGAAATTAGAGTCAAACGTAGAAAATAGAAATAAAATAAGAGCTTAAAATTGAGTTAAGGAGGGCTAACCATTGAGCTAAAAGGGGGAATAAGGGTCATACGAAGGTTAAGATAACAGATATGGGCTAAATATGGAGTTAAAGAGGAAAATAAGGGTCAAACGTGGAGAATATAATTAAGATAGGAGTTAAAAATTCAGTTCAGGATAGAAACAGGGGTCATACGTGGGGTTTAGTTGAGAGATATGGACTACACATGGAGTTAAAGAGAGGAATAAGGGTCAAACGTAAGAAGAGAATATAATTAAGATAGGAGCTAAAAATTGAGTTTAGTAGGGGAATAAGGGTCATACGTGGGGTTTAAATGACAGATAGGGCTAACATTGAGCTAGGAAAGGATTTAGGGTACTTGTGGGGGAGATAGGTGTAAAGAGGGGAATAAGGGTCAAACGTAGAGAATATAATTAAGATAGGAGCTAAAAGTTGAGTTTAGTAGGGGAATAAGGGTCATACGTGGGGTTCAAATGACAGATAGGGCTACATTGAGCTAGGAAGGGATTTAGGTTGGGGGTCAGATGACAGTTAAGAGCTAAACATGGAAGTAGAGAGGGAAATTAGAGTCAAACGTAGAAAATAGAAATAAAATAAGAGCTAAAAATTGAGTTAAGGAGGGCTAACCATTGAGCTAAAAGGGGGAAAAGGGTCATACGAAGGATTAGATGACAGATTTGGGCTAAACATTTAGTTAAAGAGGGGAATAAGGGTCAAACGTAGAGAATATAATTAAGATATGAGCTAAAAATTCAGTTCAGGATAGAAACAGGGGTCATACGTGGGGTTTAGTTGAGAGATATGGACTACACATGGAGTTAAAGAGAGGAATAAGGGTCAAACGCAGAGAATATAATTAAGATAGGAGCTAAAAGTTGAGTTAAGTAGGGGAATTAAGGGTCATACGTGGGGTTTAAAAATTGACAGATAAGGGGCTACATTGAGCTAGGAAGGGATTTAGGGTCGCTTGTGGGGGTCAGATGACAGTTAAGAGCTAAACATTTAGTTAAAGAGGGGAATAAGGGTCAAACGTAGAGAATATAATTAAGATAGGAGTTAAAAATTCAGTTCAGGATAGAAACAGGGGTCATACGTAGGGTTTAGTTGAGAGATATGGACTACACATGGAGTTAAAGAGAGGAATAAGGGTCAAACGCAGAGAATATAATTAAGATAGGAGCTAAAAGTTGAGTTAAGTAGGGGGAATAAGGGTCATACGTAGGGGTTTAAATGACAGATTATGGGCTAAACATTTAGCTAGGAAGGGATTTAGGGTCACTTGTGGGGGTCAGATGACAGTTAAGAGCTAAACATGTAGGTAAAGAAGGGAATTAGGGTCAAACGTAGAAAATATAAAATAAATTAAAGAGGTTAAGGGTTAAACGGAATATAATTAAGGGAGCTAAAAAAAGGAGAAATAGGGGTCATACGTGGGGTTAAGTTGAGAGATATGGGCTAAACATGGAGTTAAAAAGGGGAAATAAGGGTCAAACGTAGAGAATATAATTAAGATAGGAGTTAAAAATTCAGTTCAGGATAGAAACAGGGGTCATACGTGGGGTTTAGTTGAGAGATATGGACTACACATGGAGTTAAAGAGAGGAATAAGGGTCAAACGCAGAGAATATAATTAAGATAGGAGCTAAAAGTTGAGTTAAGTAGGGGGAATAAGGGTCATACGTGGGGTTCAAATGACAGATAGGGACTACATTGAGCTAGGAAGGGATTTAGGGTCACTTGTGGGGGTCAGATGACAGTTAAGACCTAAACATGGAAGTAGAGAGGGAAATTAGAGTCAAACGTAGAAAATAGAAATAAAATAAGAGCTTAAAATTGAGTTAAGGAGGGCTAACCATTGAGCTAAAAGGGGGAATAAGGGTCATACGAAGGATTAGATGACAGATTTGGGCTAAACATGTAGTTAAAAGAGGGTAGGGGGAATAAGGGTCAAACGTAGAGGATTTAAATTACAGATAGGAGCTAAAAATTCAGTTCAGGATAGGGAATAAGGGTCATACGTGGGGTTTAGTTGAGAGATATGGACTAAACATGGAGTTAAAGAGGGGAATAAGGGTCAAACGCAGAGAATATAATTAAGATAGGAGCTAAAAATTCAGTTAGGAAGGGGAATAAGGGTCATACGTGGGGTTTAGATGACAGATATGGGCTAAACATGGAGTTAAAGGAGGGAATAAGGGTCAAACGTAGAGAATATAATTAAGATAGGAGCTAAAAATTCAGTTCAGGATAGAAACAGGGGTCATACGTGGGGTTTAGTTGAGAGATATGGACTACACATGGAGTTAAAGAGAGGAATAAGGGTCAAACGTAGAGAATATAATTAAGATAGGAGCTAAAAATTGAGTTTAGTAGGGGAATAAGGGTCATACGTGGGGTTTAAATGACAGATAGTGGCTACATTGAGCTAGGAAGGGATTTAGGGTCGCTTGCGGGGGTTAGATGACAGTTAAGAGCTAAACATGGAAGTAGAGAGGGAAATTAGAGTCAAACGTAGAAAAAAGAAATAAAATAAGAGCTAAAAATTGAGTTAAGGAGGGCTAACCATTGAGCTAAAAGGGGGAAAAAGGGTCATACGATGGATTAGATGACAGATTTGGGCTAAATATGGAGTTAGAGAGGAAAATAGGGGTCAACCGTAGAGAATATAATTAATATTGGAGCTAAAAATTCAGTTCAGGATAGAAACAGGGGTCATACGTGGGGTTTAGTTGAGAGATATGGACTACACATGGAGTTAAAGAGAGGAATAAGGGTCAAACGTAGAGAATATAATTAAGATAGGAGCTAAAAGTTGAGTTTAGTAGGGGAATAAGGGTCATACGTGGGGTTTAAATGACAGATAGTGGCTACATTGAGCTAGGAAGGGATTTAGGGTCGCTTGCGGGGGTCAGATGACAGTTAAGAGCTAAACATGGAGTTAAAGAGAGGGAAATAAGGGTCAAACGTGGGGTTAAAATGACAGATAAAAAGGGGCTACATTGAGCTAGGAAGGGATTAAGGGTCACTTGTGGGGTCAGATGACAGTTAAGGGCTAAACATTTAGTTAAAGAGGGGAATAAGGGTCAAACGCAGAGAATATAATTAAGATAGGAGTTAAAAATTCAGTTCAGGATAGAAACAGGGGTCATACGTGGGGTTTAGTTGAGAGATATGGACTACACATGGAGTTAAAGAGAGGAATAAGGGTCAAACGCAGAGAATATAATTAAGATAGGAGTTAAAAATTCAGTTCAGGATAGAAACTGGGGTCATACGTGGGGTTTAGTTGAGAGATATGGACTACACATGGAGTTAAAGAGAGGAATAAGGGTCAAACGTAGAGAATATAATTAAGATAGGAGCTAAAAGTTGAGTTTAGTAGGGGAATAAGGGTCATACGTGGGGTTTAAATGACAGATATGGGGTAAACATTGAGCTAGGAAGGGATTTAGGGTCGCTTGTGGGGGTCAGATGACAGTATAAAAGCTAAACTTTGAGTTAAAGAGCAGAATAAGGGTCAAACGTGGGGTTTAAATGACAAATAATGGCTAAACATTGAGCTAGGAAGGGATTTGTGTTCGCTTGTGGGGGTCAGATGACAGCTAAAAGCTAAACATTTATTAAAGAATGGAATAAGGGTCAAACGCAGAGAATATAATTAAGATAGGAGTTAAAAATTCAGTTCAGGATAGAAACAGGGGTCATACATGGGGTTTAGTTGAGAGATATGGACTACACATGGAGTTAAAGAGAGGAATAAGGGTCAAACGTAGAGAATATAATTAAGATATGTGCTAAAAGTTGAGTTTAGTAGGGGAATAAGGGTCATACGTGGGGTTTAAATGACAGATAGGGGCTACATTGAGCTAGGAAGGGATTTGTGTTCGCTTGTGGGGGTCAGATGACAGCTAAAAGCTAAACATTTATTAAAGAATGGAATAAGGGTCAAACGCAGAGAATATTATTAAGATAATAGTTAAAAATTCAATTCAGGATAGAAACTGGGGTCATACGTGGGGTTTAGTTGAGAGATATGGACTACACATGGAGTTAAAGAAGGGAATAAGGGTCAAACGTAGAGAATATAATTAAAGCTAAAAGTTAGTTTAGGGGGAATAAGGGTCATATGTGGGGTTTTAATTGACAGATAGGGGCTAACATTGAGCTGGGAGGGATTTAGGGTCGCTTGTGGGGGTCAGATGACAGTTAAGAGCTAAACATTTAGTTAAAGAGGGGAAATTAGAGTCAAACGCAGAAAATAGAAATAAAATAAGAGCTAAAAATTGAGTTAAGGAGGGCCAACCATTGAGCTTAAGGGGGAATAAGGGTCATACGAAGGATTAGATGACAGATTTGGGCTAAACATTTTTTAGAATAGGAGGGGAATAAGGGTCAAACGTAGAGAATATAATTAAGATAGGAGCTAAAAATTCAGATCAGGATAGAAACCGGGGTCATACTTGTGGTTTATTTGAGAGATATGGACTACACATGGAGTTAAAAAGAGGAATAAGGGTCAAACGTAGAGAATATAATTAAGATAGGAGCTAAAAGTTGAGTTTAGTAGGGGAATAAGGGTCATACGTGGGGTTTAAATGACAGATAGGGGCTACATTGAGCTAGGAAGGGATTTAGGGTCGCTTGTGGGGGTCAGATGACAGTTAAGAGCTAAACATGGAAGTAAAAGAGGGAAATTAGAGTCAAACGTAGAAAATAGAAATAAGATAAGAGCTAAAAATTGAGTTAAGGAGGGCTAACCATTGACCTAAAAGGAGGGAATAAGGGTCATACGTAGGGTTAAGATGACAGATTTGGGCTAAACATGGAGTTAAAAGAGGGAATAAGGGTCAAACGTAGAGAATATAATTAAGATAGCAGCTAAAACTTGAGTTTAGGAGGGGAATAAGGGTCATACGTGGGGTTTAAATGACAGATAGGGGCTACATTGAGCTAGGAAGGGATTTAGGGTCGCTTGTGGGGGTCAGATGACAGTTAAGAGCTAAACATGGAATTAAAGAGGGGAATTAGGGTCAAACGTAGAAAATAGAAATAAAGATAAGAGCTAAAAATTGAGTTAAGGAGGGCTAACATTGAGCTAAAAGGGGGAATAAGGGTCATACGAAGGATTAGATGACAGATTTGGGCTAAACATTTAGTTAAAGAGGGGAATAAGGGTCAAACGTAGAGAATTTAATTAAGATATGTGCTTAAAATTTAGTTCATGATAGAAACAGGGGTCATACGTTGGGTTTAGTTGAGAGATATGGACTACACATGGAGTTAAAGAGAGGAATAAGGGTCAAACGTTGAGAATATTATTAAGATAGGAGCTAAAACTTGAGTTAAGGAGGGGAATAAGGGTCATACGTGGGGTTTAAATGAAGGCTACATTGAGCTAGAAAGGATTTAGGGCTTGTGGGGTCAGATGACAGTTAAAGAGAGGAATAAGGGTCAAACGTAGAGAATATAATTAAGATAGGAGCTAAAAAGTTGAGTTTAGTAGGGGAATAAGGGTCATACGTGGGGTTTAAATGACAGATAGGGGCTACATGGAGCTAGAAAGCGATTTAGGGTCGCTTGTGGGGGTCAGATGACAGTTAAGAGCTAAACTATGGAAGTAGAGCGGGAAATTAGAGTCAAACGTAGAAAATAGAAATAAAATAAGAGCTAAAAATTGAGTTAAGGAGGGCTAACCATTGACCTAAAAGGGGGAATAAGGGTCATACGAAGGATTAGATGACAGATTTGGGCTAAACATTTAGTTAAAGAGGGGAATAAGGGTCAAACGTAGAGAATATAATTAAGATTTGTGCTAAAAATTTAGTTCAGGATAGAAACAGGGGTCATACGTGGGGTTTAGTTGAGAGATATGGACTACACAGTTAAAGAGAGTTACACAGTTAAAGAGAGGAATAAGGGTCAAACGTAGAGAATATAATTAAGATATGTGCTAAAAGTTGAGTTTAGTAGGGGAATAAGGGTCATACGTGGGGTTTAAATGACAGATAGGGGCTAAACATTGAGCTAGGAGAGGGTTTTAGGGTCGCTTGTGGGGGTCAGATATACAGTTAAATAGCTAAAGATTTAGTTAAAGAGGGGAATAAGGGTCATACGTGGGGTTTAAATGAAAGTTAGGGGCTACATGGAGCTAGGAAGGGCATTTAGGGTCGCTTGTGGGGGTCAGATGACAGTTAAGAGCTAAACATGGAAGTAGATCGGGAAATTAGAGTCAAACGTAGAAAATAGAAATAAAATAAGAGCTAAAAATTGAGTTAAGGAGGGCTAACCATTGACCTAAAAGGGGGAATAAGGGTCATACGAAGGATTAGATGACAGATTTGGGCTAAACATTTAGTTAAAGAGGGGAACAAGGGTCAAACGTAGAGAATATAATTAAGATTTGTGCTAAAAATTTAGTTCATGATAGAAACAGGGGTCAAACGTGGGGTTTAGTTGAGAGATATGGAGTACACATGGAGTTAGGGAGAGGAATAAGGGTCAAACGTAGAGAATATAACTAAGATAGGAGCTAAAAGTTGACTTTAGTAGGGGAATAAGGGTCATAGGTGGGATTTAAATGACAGATTGGGGCTAAACATTGAGCTGGGAAGGAATTAAGGGTCGCTTGTGGGGGTCAGATGACAGTTAAGAGCTAAACATGGAAGTAGATCGGGAAATTAGAGTCAAACGTAGAAAATAGAAATAAAATAAGAGCTAAAAATTGAGTTAAGGAGGGCGAACCATTGAGCTAAAAGGGGTAATAAGGGTCATACGAAGGATTAGATGACAGATTTGGGCTAAACATTTAGTTAAAGAGGGGAATAAGGGTCAAACGTAGAGAATATAATTAAGATTTGTGCTAAAAATTCAGTTCATGATAGAAGCAGGGGTCATACGTGGGGTTTAGTTGAGAGATATGGACTACACATGGAGTTAAAGAGAGGAATAAGGGCCAAACGAAGAGAATATAATTAAGATAGGAGCTAAAAGTTGAGTTTAGTAGGGGAATAAGGGTCATACGTGGGGTTTAAATGACAGATAGGGGCTACATTGAGCTAGGAAGGGATTTAGGGTCGCTTGTGGGGGTCAGATGACAGTTAAGAGCTAAACATGGAAGTAAAGAGGGGAATTAGAGTCAAACGTAGAAAATAGAAATAAGATAAGAGCTGAAAATTGAGCTAAGGAGGGCGAACCATTGACCTAAAAGGGGGAATAAGGGTCATACGTAAGTTAAGATGACAGATTTTGTTAAACATGGAGTTAAACAGGGGAAAAAGGGTCAAACGTAGAAAATATAATTAAGAAAGCAGTTAAAACTTGAGTTTAGGAGGGGAATAAGGGTCATACGTGGGGTTTAAATGACAGATAGGGGCTACATTGAGCTAGGAAGGGATTTAGGGTCGCTTGTGGGGGTCAGATGACAGTTAAGAGCTAAACATGGAGTAAAGGAAGGGTCAAACGTAGAGAACATAATTAAGATAGGAGCTAAAAATTGAGTTTAGGAGGGTTAGAAGGGGGTCAAACGTGGAGTTTAAATGACAGATATAGGGGCAAACATTGAGTTAGGAGGAGTTAGGATTAAGGGTCATTGTGGGTTAGGTCACAGATTTTGGGAATTAATAAGTTAAAAGCTAAAGATTGAGTTAAAAGAGTAGGGAATAAGGGTCATACGTGGGGTTTAAATGACAGATAGGGGCTACATTGAGCTAGGAAGCGATTTAGGGTCGCTTGTGGGGGTCAGATGACAGTTAAGAGCTAAACATGAAAGTAGATCGGGAAATTAGAATCAAACGTAGAAAATAGAAATAAAATAAGAGCTAAAAATTGAGTTAAGGAGGGCTAACCATTGACCTAAAAGGGGGAATAAGGGTCATACGAAGGATTAGATGACAGATTTGGGCTAAACATTTAGTTAAAGAGGGGAACAAGGGTCAAACGTAGAGAATTTAATTAAGATATGTGCTTAAAATTTAGTTCATGATAGAAACAGGGGTCAAACGTGGGGTTTAGTTGAGAGATATGGAGTACACATGGAGTTAGGGAGAGGAATAAGGGTCAAACGCACAGAATATATTTTAGATAGGAGCTAAAACTTGAGTTTAGGAGGGGAATAAGGGTCATACGTGGGGTTTAAATGACAGATAGGAGCTTCATTGAGCTAGAAAGGGATTTAGGGTCGCTTGTGGGGGTCAGATGACAGTTAAAGAGAGGAGTAAGGGTCAAACGTAGAGAACATAATTAAGATAGGAGCTAAAAGTTGAGTTTATGAGGGGAATAAGGGTCATACGTGGGGTTTAAATGAAAGTTAGGGGCTACATGGAGCTAGAAAGCTATTTAGGGTCGCTTGTGGGGGTCAGATGACAGTTAAGAGCTAAACATGAAAGTAGATCGGGAAATTAGAATCAAACGTAGAAAATAGAAATAAAATAATAGCTAAAAATTGAGTTAAGGAGGGCTAACCATTGACCTAAAAGGGGGAATAAGGGTCATACGAAGGATTAGATGACAGATTTGGGCTAAACATTTAGTTAAAGAGGGGAATAAGGGTCAAACGTAGAGAATATAATTAAGATTTGTGCTAAAAATTTAGTTCATGATAGAAACAGGGGTCATACGTGGGGTTTAGTTGAGAGATATGGACTACACAGTTAAAGAGAGTTACACAGTTAAAGAGAGGAGTAAGGGTCAAACGTAGAGAATATAATTAAGATATGTGCTAAAAGTTGAGTTTAGTAGGGGATAAGGGTCAAACGTGGAGTTTAAATGACAGCTAGGGGCAACATTGAGCTAGGAAGGGATTTAGGGTCGCTTGTGGGGGTCAGATGACAGTTAAAAGCTAAAGATTTATTAAAGAGGGAAATAAGGGTCATACGTGGGGTTTAAATGAAAGTTAGGGGCTACATGGAGCTAGAAAGCTATTTAGGGTCGCTTGAGGGGGTCAGATGACAGTTAAGAGCTAAACATGAAAGTAGATCGGGAAATTAGAATCAAACGTAGAAAATAGAAATAAAATAAGAGCTAAAAATTGAGTTAAGGAGGGCTAACCATTGACCTAAAAGGGGGAATAAGGGTCAAACGCTGAGAATATAATTAAGAAAGGAGCTAAAGCTTGAGTTTAGGAGGGGAATAAGGGTCACACGTGGGGTTTAAATGACAGATAGGGGCTACATTGAGCTAGGAAGGGATTAAGGGTCGCTTGTGGGGGTCAGATGACAGTTTAGAGCTAAACATGGAAGTAAAGAGGGGAATTAGAGTCAAACGTAGAAAATAGAAATAAGATAGGAGCTAAAAGTTGACTTTAGTAGGGGAATAAGGGTCATAGGTGGGATTTAAATGACAGATTGGGGCTAAACAAGGAGCTGGGAAGGAATTAAGGATCACTTGTGGGGGTCAGATGAGAGTTAAGAGTTAAACATTTAGTTAAAGAGGGGAAAAAGAGTCAAAAGCAGAAAATAGAAATAAAATAAGAGCTAAAAATTGAGTTAAGGAGGGCTAACCATTGAGTTTAAAGGAGGAATAAGGGTCATACGAAGGATTAGATGACAGATTTGGGCTAAACATTTAGTTAAAGAGGGGAATAAGGGTCAAACGTAGAGAATATAATTAAGATTTGTGCTAAAAATTCAGTTCATGATAGAAGCAGGGGTCAAACGTGGGGTTTATTTGAGAGATATGGACTACACATGGAGTTAAAGAGAGGAATAAGGGCCAAACGAAGAGAATATAATTAAGAAAGGAGCTAAAGCTTGAGTTTAGGAGGGGAATAAGGGTCACACGTGGGGTTTAAATGACAGATAGGGGCTACATTGAGCTAGGAAGGGATTTAGGGTCGCTTGTGGGGGTCAGATGACAGTTAAGAGCTAAACATGGAAGTAAAGAGGGGAATTAGAGTCAAACGTAGAAAATAGAAATATAAGATAAGAGCTGAAAATTGAGCTAAGGAGGGCGAACCATTGACCTAAAGGGGGAATAAGGGTCATACGTGGGGTTTAAATGACAGATTTTTTTGTTAAACATGGAGTTAAACAGGGGAATAAGGGTCAAACGTAGAGAATATAATTAAGATAGCAGCTAAAACTTGAGTTAAGGAGGGGAATAAGGGTCATACGTGGGGTTTAAATGACAGATAGGGGCTACATTGAGCTAGGAAGGGATTTAGGGTCGCTTGTGGGGATCAGATGACAGTTAAGAGCTAAAGATTTATTAAATAATGGAATAAGGGTCAAACGCAGAGAATATAATTAAGATTTGTGCTAAAAATTCAGTTCATGATAGAAGCAGGGGTCAAACGTGGGGTTTAGTTGAGAGATATGGACTACACATAGAGTTAAAGAGAGGAATAAGGGCCAAACGAAGAGAATATAATTAAGAAAGGAGCTAAAGCTTGAGTTTAGGAGGGGAATAAGGGTCATACGTGGGGTTTAAATGACAGATAGGGGCTACATTGAGCTAGGAAGGGATTTAGGTTCGCTTGTGGGGGTCAGATGACAGTTAAAAGCTAAAGATTTATTAAAGAGGGGAATAAGGGTCAAACGCAGAGAATATAATTAATATAGGAGGTAAAAATTCAGTTCACGATAGAAACAGGGGTCATACGTAGGTTTAGTTGAGAGATTTGGGCTTAACATTTAGTTAAAGAGGGGAATAAGGGTCAAACGTAGAGAATATAATTAAGATTTGTGCTAAAAATTCAGTTCATGATAGAAGCAGGGGTCAAACGTGGGGTTTAGTTGAGAGATATGGACTACACATGGAGTTAAAGAGAGGAATAAGGGCCAAACGAAGAGAATATAATTAAGATAGGAGCTAAAGCTTGAGTTTAGGAGGGGAATAAGGGTCATACGTGGGGTTTAAATGACAGATAGGGGCTACATTGAGCTAGGAAGGGATTTAGGGTCGCTTGTGGGGGTCAGATGACAGTTAAGAGCTAAACATGGAAGTAAAGAGGGGAATTAGAGTCAAACGTAGAAAATAAAAATAAGATAAGAGCTAAAAATTGAGTTAAGGAGGGCGAACCATTGACCTAAAAGGGGGAATAAGGGTCATACGTAAGGTTAAGATGACAGATTTGGCTAAACATGGAGTTAAAGAGGGGAATAAGGGTCAAACGTAGAGAATATAATTAAGATAGGTGCTAAAACTTGAGTTTAGGAGGGGAATAAGGGTCATACGTGGGGTTTAAATGACAGATAGGGGCTACATTGAGCTAGGAAGGGATTTAGGGTCGCTTGTGGGGGTCAGATGACAGTTAAGAGCTAAACATTTATTAAAGAATGGAATAAGGGTCAAACGCAGAGAATATATTTAAGATAGGAGTTAAAAATTCAATTCAGGATAGAAACTGGGGTCATACGTGGGTTTAGTTGAGAGATATGGACTACACATGGAGTTAAAGAGTGGAATAAGGGTCAAACGTAGAGAATATAATTAAGATAGGAGTTAAAACATTCAGTTCAGGATAGAAACAGGGGTCATACGTGGGGTTTAGTTGAGAGATATGGACTACACATGGAGTTAAAGAGAGGAATAAGGGTCAAACGTAGAGAATATAATTAAGAATTGCTAAACATTGAGTTAAAGTAGGGGAATAAGGGTCAAACGTGGGGTTTAAATGACAGATAGGGGCTACATTGAGCTAGGAAGGGATTTAGGGTCGCTTGTGGGGGTCAGATGACAGTTAAGAGCTAAACATGGAAGTAGATAGGGAAATTAGAGTCAAACGTAGAAAATAGAAATAAAATAAGAGCTAAAAATTGAGTTAAGGAGGGCTAACCATTGAGCTTAAAGGGGGAATAAGGGTCATACGAAGGATTAGATGACAGATTTGGGCTAAACATGGAGTAAAAGAGGGGAATAAGGGTCAAACGTAGAGATTATAATTAAGATATGTGCTAAAAATTCAGTTCATGATAGAAACAGGGGTCATACGTGGGGTTTAGTTGAGAGATATGGACTACACATGGAGTTAAAGAGAGGAATAAGGGTCCAAGGTACAGAATATAATTAAGATATGAGCTAAAAGTTGAGTTTAAAGTAGGGGAATAAGGGTCATACGTGGGGTTTAAATGACAGATAGGGGCTACATTGAGCTAGGAAGGGATTTAGGTTCGCTTGTGGGGATCAGATGACAGTTAAAAGCTAAACATTTATTAAAGAAGGGAATAAGGGTCAAACGCAGAGAATATAATTAAGATAGGAGTTAAAAATTCAGTTCGGGATATTAACAGGGGACATACGTGGGGTTAAGATGAGAGATATGGACTACACATGGAGTTAAAGAGAGGAATAAGGGTCAAACGTAGAGAATATAATTAAGATAAGAACTAAAAGTTGAGTTTAGTAGGGGAATAAGGGTCATACGTGGGGTTTAGATGACAGATTTGGGCTACACATTTAGTTAAAGAGGGGAATAAGGGTCAAACGTAGAGAATATAATTAAGATAGGAGTTAAAAATTCAGTTCAGGATAGAAACAGGGGTCATACGTGGGGTTAAGATGAGAGATATGGACTACACATGGAGTTAAAGAGAGGAATAAGGGTCAAACGTAGAGAATATAATTAAGATAAGAACTAAAAGTTGAGTTTAGTAGGGGAATAAGGGTCATACGTGGGGTTTAGATGACAGATAGGGGCTACATTGAGCTAGGAAGGGATTTAGGGTCGCTTGTGGGGGTCAGATGACAGTTAAGAGCTAAACATGGAAGTTAAAGAGGGGAATTAGGGTCAAACGTAGAAAATAGAAATAAGATAAGAGCTAAAAATTGAGTTGCTAAGGAGGGCTTACCATTGACTAAAAGGGGGAATAAGGGTCATACGAAGGTTTAGATGACAGATTTGGGCTAAACATGGAGTTAAAAGAGGAATAAGGGTCAAACGTAGAGAATATAATTAAGATATGTGCTAAAAATTCAGTTCAGGATAGAAAAAGGGGTCATACGTGGGGTTTAGTTGAGAGATATGGACTACACATGGAGTTAAAGAGTGGAATAAGGGTCAAACGCAGCGAATTATAATTAAGATAGGAGTTAAAAATTCAGTTCAGGATAGAAACAGGGGTCATACGTGTGGGTTTAGTTGAGCAGATATGGACTACACATGGAGTTAAAGAGAGGAATAAGGGTCAAACGTAGAGAATATAATTAAGATATGTGCTAAAAGTTGAGTTTAGTAGGGGAATAAGGGTCATACGTGGGGTTTAAATGACAGATAGGGGCTACATTGAGCTAGGAAGGGATTTAGGTTCGCTTGTGGGGGTCAGATGACAGTTAAAAGCTAAACATTTATTAAAGAACATTGTTAAGAGGGAATAAGGGTCAAACGCAGAGAATATAATTAAGATAGGAGTTAAAAATTCAGTTCAGGATAGAAACAGGGGTCATACGTGGGGTTTAGTTGAGAGATATGGACTACACATGGAGTTAAAGAGAGGAATAAGGGTCAAACGTAGAGAATATAATTACGATACGTGCTAAAAGTTGAGTTTAGTAGGGGGAATAAGGGTCATACGAAGGATTAGATGACAGATTTGGGCTAAACATTTAGTTAAAGAGGGGAATAAGGGTCAAACGTAGAGAATATAATTAAGATAGGAGTTAAAAATTCAGTTCAGGATAGAAACAGGGGTCATACGTGGGGTTTAGTTGAGAGATATGGACTACACATGGAGTTAAAGAGAGGAATAAGGGTCAAACGTAGAGAATATAATTAAGATATGTGCTAAAAGTTGAGTTTAGTAGGGGAATAAGGGTCATACGTGGGGTTTAAATGACAGATAGGGGCTACATTGAGCTAGGAAGGGATTTAGGTTCGCTTGTGGGGATCAGATGACAGTTAAAAGCTAAAGATTTATTAAAGAGGGGAATAAGGGTCAAACGTAGAGAATATAATTAAGATAGGAGTTAAAAATTCAGTTCAGGATAGAAACAGGGGTCATACGTGGGGTTTAGTTGAGAGATATGGACTACACATGGAGTTAAAGAGAGGAATAAGGGTCAAACGTAGAGAATATAATTAAGATATGTGCTAAAAGTTGAGTTTAGTAGGGGATAAGGGTCATACGTGGGGTTTAAATGACAGATAGGGGCTACATTGAGCTAGGAAGGGATTTAGGTTCGCTTGTGGGGATCAGATGACAGTTAAAAGCTAAACATTTATTAAAGAATGGAATAAGGGTCAAACGCAGAGAATATAATTAAGATAGGAGTTAAAAATTCAATTCAGGATAGAAACTGGGGTCATACGTGGGTTTAGTTGAGAGATATGGACTACACATGGAGTTAGTAGTTTAGTTAGGGGAATAAGGGTCATAAGTGGGGTTTTAATTGAAAGATTGGGGCTAAACAATGAGCTGGGAAGGAATTAAGGATCGCTTGTGGGGGTCAGATGAGAGTTAAGAGCTAAACATGGAGTTAAAGAGGGGAATAAGGGTCATACGTGGGGTTTAAATGACAGATAGGGGCTACATTGAGCTAGGAAAGGGATTTAGGTTCGCTTGTGGGGGATCAGATGACAGTTAAAAGCTAAACATTTATTAAAGAATGGAATAAGGGTCAAACGCAGAGAATATAATTAAGATAGGAGTTAAAAATTCAATTCAGGATAGAAACTGGGGTCATACGTGGGTTTAGTTGAGAGATATGGACTACACATGGAGTTAAAGAGAGGAATAAGGGTCAAACGTAGAGAATATAATTAAGATAGGAGCTAAAAGTTGAGTTTAGGAAGGAATAAGGGTCATACGTGGGGTTTAAATGAAGATATGGGCTAACATGGAGTTAAAGAGAGGAGTAATTGGGTCAGATGAAGTTAGAGCTAAACATTAGTTAAAGAGGGGAATAAGGGTCAAACGTGGGGTTTAAATGACAGATAGGGGCTAAACATTGAGCTAGGAAGGAATTTAGGGTCGCTTGTGGGGGTCAGATGACAGTTAAGAGCTAAACATGGAAGTAGAGAAGGGAAATTAGAGTCAAACGTAGAAAATAGAAATAAAATAAGAGCTAAAAATTGAGTTAAGGAGGGCTAACCATTGAGCTAAAAGGGGGAATAAGGGTCATACGAAGGATTAGATGACAGATTTGGGCTAAACATTTAGTTAAAGAGGGGAATAAGGGTCAAACGTAGAGAATATAATTAAGATAGGTGCTAAAAATTCAGTTCAGGATAGAAACAGGGGTCATACGTGGGGTTTAGTTGAGAGATATGGACTACACATGGAGTTAAAGAGAGGAATAAGGGTCAAACGTAGAGAATATAATTAAGATATGTGCTAAAAGTTGAGTTTAAAGTAGGGGAATAAGGGTCATACGTGGGGTTTAAATGACAGATAGGGGCTACATTGAGCTAGGAAGGGATTTAGGGTCGCTTGTGGGGTCAGATGACAGTTAAAAGCTAAACATTTATTAAAGAGGGGAATAAGGGTCAAACGCAGAGAATATAATTAAGATAGGAGTTAAAAATTCAGTTCAGGATAGAAACTGGGGTCATACGTGGGGTTTAGTTGAGAGATATGGACTACACATGGAGTTAAAGAGAGGAATAAGGGTCAAACGTAGAGAATATAATTAAGATATGTGCTAAAAGTTGAGTTTAGTAGGGGAATAAGGGTCATACGTGGGGTTTAAATGACAGATAGGGTACATTGAGCTAGGAAGGGATTTAGGTGCTTGTGGGGGTCAGATGACAGTTAAGAGCTAAACATTTAGTTAAAGAGGGGAATAAGGGTCAAACGTAGAGAATATAATTAAGATAGGAGTTAAAAATTCAGTTCAGGATAGAAACAGGGGTCATACGTGGGGTTTAGTTGAGAGATATGGACTACACATGGAGTTAAAGAGAGGAATAAGGGTCAAACGTAGAGAATATAATTAAGATATGTGCTAAAAGTTGAGTTTAGTAGGGAATAAGGGTCATACGTGGGGTTTAAATGACAGATAGGGGCTACATTGAGCTAGGAAGGATTTAGGTTCGCTTGTGGGGTCAGATGACAGTTAAAAGCTAAACATTTATTAAAGAGGGGAATAAGGGTCAAACGTAGAGAATATAATTAAGATAGGAGTTAAAAATTCAGTTCAGGATAGAAACAGGGGTCATACGTGGGGTTTAGTTGAGAGATATGGACTACACATGGAGTTAAAGAGAGGAATAAGGGTCAAACGTAGAGAATATAATTAAGATATGTGCTAAAAGTTGAGTTTAGTAGGGGAATAAGGGTCATACGTGGGGTTTAAATGACAGATAGGGGCTACATTGAGCTAAGAAGGGATTTAGGTTCGCTTGTGGGGATCAGATGACAATTAAAAGCTAAACATTTATTAAAGAATGGAATAAGAGTCAAACGCAGAGAATATTTAAGATAGGAGTTAAAAATTCAATTCAGGATAGAAACTGGGGTCATACGTGGGTTTAGTTGAGAGATATGGCCTACACATGGATTAAGTAGTTTAGTTAGGGAACAAGGGTCATATATGGGGATTTAATTGACAGATTGGGGCTAAACAATGAGCTGGGAAGGAATTAAGGATCGCTTGTGGGGGTCAGATGAGAGTTAAGAGCTAAACATGTAGTTAAAGAGGGGAATAAGGGTCATACGTGGGGTTTAAATGACAGATAGGGGCTACATTGAGCTAGAAAGGGATTTAGGTTCGCTTGTGGGGGTCAGATGACAGTTAAAAGCTTAACATTTATTAAAGAATGGAATAAGAGTCAAACGCAGAGAATATAATTAAGATAGGAGTTAAAAATTCAATTCAGGATAGAAACTGGGGTCATACGTGGGTTTAGTTGAGAGATATGGACTACACATGGAGTTAAAGAGAGGAATAAGGGTCAAACGTAGAGAATATAATTAAGATAGGAGCTAAACAGTTGAGTTTAGGATAGAAACAGGGGTCATACGTGGGGTTTAGTTGAGAGATATGGACTACACATGGAGTTAAAGAGAGGATAGGGTCAATAATTAGAGAGCTAAAATGAGTTAGAGGGAATAAGGGTCATACGTGGGGTTTAAATGACAGATAGGGGCTAAACATTGAGCTAGGAAGGGATTTAGGGTCGCTTGTGGGGGTCAGATGACAGTTAAAGAGCTAAACATGAGAGTTAAAGAGGGGAATTAAGGGTCAAACGTAGAAAATAGAATTAAAATAAGAGCTAAAAATTGAGTTAAGGAGGGCTAACCATTGAGCTAAAAAGGGGATAAGGGTCATACGAAGGATTAGATGACAGATTTGGGCTAAACATGGAGTTAAAAGAGGAATAAGGGTCAAACGTAGAGAATTATAATTAAAGATATGTGCTAAAAATTCAGTTCATGATAGAAAAAGGGGTCATACGTGGGGTTTAGTTGACAGATATGGACTACACATGGAGTTAAAGAGAGGAATAAGGGTCAAACGCAGAGAATATAATTAAGATAGGAGTTAAAAATTCAGTTCAGGATAGAAACAGGGGTCATACGTGGGGTTTAGTTGAGAGATATGGACTACACATGGAGTTAAAGAGAGGAATAAGGGTCAAACGTAGAGAATATAATTAAGATACGTGCTAAAAGTTGAGTTTTTAGTAGGGGAATAAGGGTCATACGAAGGGTTTAGATGACAGATTTGGGCTAAACATTTTAGTTAAAGAGGGGAATAAGGGTCAAACGTAGAGAATATAATTAAGATAGGAGCTAAAAATTCAGTTCAGGATAGAAACAGGGGTCATACGTGGGGTTAAGTTGAGAGATATGGACTACACATGGAGTTAAAGAGAGGAATAAGGGTCAAACGTAGAGAATATAATTAAGATATGTGCTAAAAATTGAGTTAAGTAGGGGAATAAGGGTCATACGTGGGGTTTAAATGACAGATAGGGGCTACATTGAGCTAGGAAGGGATTTAGGTTCGCTTGTGGGGGTCAGATGACAGTTAAAAGCTAAACATTTATTAAAGAGGGGAATAAGGGTCAAACGCAGAGAATATAATTAAGATAGGAGTTAAAAATTCAGTTCAGGATAGAAACAGGGGTCATACGTGGGGTTTAGTTGAGAGATATGGACTACACATGGAGTTAAAGAGAGGAATAAGGGTCAAACGTAGAGAATATAATTAAGATATGTGCTAAAAGTTGAGTTTAGTAGGGAATAAGGGTCATACGTGGGGTTTAAATGACAGATAGGGGCTACATTGAGCTAGGAAGGGATTTAGGTTCGCTTGTGGGGATCAGATGACAGTTAAAAGCTAAACATTTATTAAAGAATGGAATAAGGGTCAAACGCAGAGAATATATTTAAGATAGGAGTTAAAAATTCAATTCAGGATAGAAACTGGGGTCATACGTGGGTTTAGTTGAGAGATATGGACTACACATGGAGTAAGTAGTTTAGTTAGGGAACAAGGGTCATATATGGGGTTTTAATTGACAGATTGGGGCTAAACAATGAGCTGGGAAGGAATTAAGGATCGCTTGTGGGGGTCAGATGAGAGTTAAGAGCTAAACATGGAGTTAAAGAGGGGAATAAGGGTCATACGTGGGGTTTAAATGACAGATAGGGGCTACATTGAGCTAGAAAGGGATTTAGGTTCGCTTGTGGGGATCAGATGACAGTTAAAAGCTAAACATTTATTAAAGAATGGAATAAGGGTCAAACGCAGAGAATATATTTAAGATAGGAGTTAAAAATTCAATTCAGGATAGAAACTGGGGTCATACGTGGGTTTAGTTGAGAGATATGGACTACACATGGAGTTAAAGAGTGGAATAAGGGTCAAACGTAGAGAATATAATTAAGATAGGAGCTAAAAATTGAGTTTAGGATAGAAATAAGGGTCATACGTGGGGTTTAGTTGACAGATATGGGCTACACATGGAGTTAAAGAGAAGGGTGGGGTCAAACGTAGAGAGCTAAACATGTAAAAGTTGAAAGAGGGGAATAAGGGTCAAACGTGGGGTTTAAATGACAGATAGGGGCTAAACATTGAGCTAGGAAGGAATTTAGGTGTCGCTTGTGGGGGTCAGATGACAGTTAGGAGCTAAACATGGAGTTAAAGAGAGGAAAATTAAGGGTCAAACGTAGAGAATATAATTAAGATAAGAGCTAAAAATTGAGTTAAGGAGGGCTAACCATTGAGCTAAAACGGGGAATAAGGGTCATACGAAGGATTAGATGACAGATTTGGGCTAAACATGGAGTTAAAGAGAGGGAATAAGGGTCAAACGTAGAGAATATAATTAAGATATGTGCTAAAAATTCAGTTCAGGATAGAAAAAGGGGTCATACGTGGGGTTTAGTTGACGAGATATGGACTACACATGGAGTTAAAAAGTGGAATAAGGGTCAAACGCAGAGAATATAATTAAGATAGGAGTTAAAAATTCAGTTCAGGATAGAAACAGGGGTCATACGTGGGGTTTAGTTATTGAGAGATATGGACTACACATGGAGTTAAAGAGAGGAATAAGGGTCAAACGTAGAGAATATAATTAAGATACGTGCTAAAAGTTGAGTTTAGTAGGGGGAATAAGGGTCATACGTGGGGTTTAAATGGATTAGATGACAGATTTGGGCTAAGATTTTAGTTAATTTAAAGAGGGGAATAAGGGTCAAACGTAGAGAATATAATTAAGATAGGAGCTAAAAATTCAGTTCAGGATAGAAACAGGGGTCATACGTGGGGTTTAGTTGAGAGATATGGACTACACATGGAGTTAAAGAGAGGAATAAGGGTCAAACGTAGAGAATATAATTAAGATATGTGCTAAAAGTTGAGTTTAGTAGGGGAATAAGGGTCATACGTGGGGTTTAAATGACAGATAGGGGCTACATTGAGCTAGGAAGGGATTTTGGGGTCGCTTGTGGGGGTCAGATGACAGTTAAGAGCTAAACATTGGAATTAAGAGAGGGGAATTAGGGTCAAACGTAGAAAATAGAATTAAGATAGGAGCTAAAAATTAGTTGAGCTAAGGAGGTAACCATTGACTAAAAGGGGGAATAAGGGTCATACGAAGGGGTTTAGATGACAGATTTGGACTAAACATGGAGTTAAAGAGCGGAATAAGGGTCAAACGTAGAGAATATAATTAAGATATGAGCTAAAAATTCAGTTCAGGATAGAAAAAGGGGTCATACGTGGGGTTTAGTTGACAGATATGGACTACACATGGAGTTAAAGAGAGGAATAAGGGTCAAACGCAGAGAATTTAATTAAGATAGGAGTTAAAAATTCAGTTCAGGATAGAAACAGGGGTCATACGTGGGGTTTAGTTGAGAGATATGGACTACACATGGAGTTAAAGAGAGGAATAAGGGTCAAACGTAGAGAATATAATTAAGATATGTGCTAAAAGTTGAGTTTAGTAGGGGAATAAGGGTCATACGTGGGGTTTAAATGACAGATAGGGGCTACATTGAGCTAGGAAGGGATTTAGGTTCGCTTGTGGGGGTCAGATGACAGTTAAAAGCTAAACATTTATTAAAGAATGGAATAAGGGTCAAACGCAGAGAATATAATTAAGATAGGAGTTAAAAATTCAGTTCAGGATAGAAACTGGGGTCATACGTGGGGTTTAGTTGAGAGATATGGACTACACATGGAGTTAAAGAGAGGAATAAGGGTCAAACGTAGAGAATATAATTAAGATATGAAGCTAAAAGTTGAG
Organism: Drosophila cardini; assembly: GCA_018903735.1. Taxonomy (NCBI): domain Eukaryota; kingdom Metazoa; phylum Arthropoda; class Insecta; order Diptera; family Drosophilidae; genus Drosophila; species Drosophila cardini. The sequence goes on from JAEIGM010000270.1 coordinate 26,338, forward strand.
TTGAATAAGGGTCAAACGTGGGGTTTAAATGACAGATAGGGGCTACATTGAGCTAGGAAGGATTTAGGTTCGCTTGTGGGGGTCAGATGACAGTTAAAAGCTAAACATTTATTAAAGAGGGGAATAAGGGTCAAACGCAGAGAATATAATTAAGATAGGAGTTAAAAATTCAATTCAGGATAGAAACTGGGGTCATACGTGGGTTTAGTTGAGAGATATGGACTACACATGGAGTTAAAGAGAGGAATAAGGGTCAAACGTAGAGAATATAACTACGATACGTGCTAAAAGTTGAGTTAAGTAGGGGGAATAAGGGTCATACGTGGGGTTTAGATGACAGATTTGGGCTAAACATTTAGTTAAAGAGGGGAATAAGGGTCAAACGTAGAGAATATAATTAAGATAGGAGCTAAAAATTGAGTTTAGTAGGGGAATAAGGGTCATACATGGGGTTTAATTGACAGATATGGGGCTAAACATTGAGCTGGGAAGGAATTAAGGGTCGCTTGTAGGGGTCAGATGAGAGTTAAGTGCTAAACATGGAGTTAAAGAGGGGAATAAGGGTCATACGTGGGGTTTAAATGACAGATAGGGGCTACATTGAGCTAGGAAGGGATTTAGGTTCGCTTGTGGGGATCAGATGACAGTTAAAAGCTAAACATTTATTAAAGAATGGAATAAGGGTCAAACGCAGAGAATATAATTAAGATAGGAGTTAAAAATTCAATTCAGGATAGAAACTGGGGTCATACGTGGGTTTAGTTGAGAGATATGGACTACACATGGAGTTAAAGAGAGGAATAAGGGTCAAACGCAGAGAATTTAATTAAGATAGGAGTTAAAAATTCAGTTCAGGATAGAAACAGGGGTCATACGTGGGGTTTAGTTGAGAGATATGGACTACACATGGAGTTAAAGAGAGGAATAAGGGTCAAACGTAGAGAATATAATTAAGATATGTGCTAAAAGTTGAGTTTAGTAGGGGAATAAGGGTCATACGTGGGGTTTAAATGACAGATAGGGGCTACATTGAGCTAGGAAGGGATTTAGGGTTCGCTTGTGGGGGTCAGATGACAGTTAAAAGCTAAACATTTATTAAAGAATGGAATAAGGGTCAAACGCAGAGAATATAATTAAGATAGGAGTTAAAAATTCAATTCAGGATAGAAACTGGGGTCATACGTGGGTTTAGTTGAGAGATATGGACTACACATGGAGTTAAAGAGAGGAATAAGGGTCAAACGTAGAGAATATAATTACGATATGTGCTAAAAGTTGAGTTTAGTAGGGGGAATAAGGGTCATACGAAGGATTAGATGACAGATTTGGGCTAAACATTTAGTTAAAGAGGGGAATAAGGGTCAAACGCAGAGAATATAATTAAGATAGGAGCTAAAAATTCAGTTCAGGATAGAAACAGGGGTCATACGTGGGGTTTAGTTGAGAGATATGGACTACACATGGAGTTAAAGAGAGGAATAAGGGTCAAACGTAGAGAATATAATTAAGATATGTGCTAAAAGTTGAGTTTAGTAGGGGAATAAGGGTCATACGTGGGGTTTAAATGACAGATAGGGGCTACATTGAGCTAGGAAGGGATTTAGGGTCGCTTGTGGGGGTCAGATGACAGTTAAGAGCTAAACATGGAAGTAAAGAGGGGAATTAGAGTCAAACGTAGAAAATAGAAATAAGATAAGAGCTTAAAATTGAGTTAAGGAGGGCTAACCATTGACCTAAAAGGGGGAATAAGGGTCATACGTGAAGGTTTAGATGACAGATTTGGACTAAACATGGAGTTAAAGAGAGGAATAAGGGTCAAACGTAGAGAATATAATTAAGATATGTGCTAAAAATTCAGTTCATGATAGGAAAAAGGGGTCATACGTGGGGTTTAGTTGAGAGATATGGACTACACATGGAGTTAAAGAGGGGAATAAGGGTCAAACGTAGAGAATATAATTAAGATAGGAGTTAAAAATTCAGTTCAGGATAGAAACAGGGGTCATACGTGGGGTTTAGTTGAGAGATATGGACTACACATGGAGTTAAAGAGAGGAATAAGGGTCAAACGTAGAGAATATAATTAAGATATGTGCTAAAAGTTGAGTTTAGTAGGGGATAAGGGTCATACGTGGGGTTTAAATGACAGATAGGGGCAACATTGAGCTAGGAAGGGATTTAGGTTCGCTTGTGGGGGTCAGATGACAGTTAAAAGCTAAACATTTATTAAAGAGGGGAATAAGGGTCAAACGCAGAGAATATAATTAAGATAGGAGTTAAAAATTCAGTTCAGGATAGAAACAGGGGTCATACGTGGGGTTTAGTTGAGAGATATGGACTACACATGGAGTTAAAGAGAGGAATAAGGGTCAAACGTAGAGAATATAATTAAGATATGTGCTAAAAGTTGAGTTTAGTAGGGGAATAAGGGTCATACGTGGGGTTTTAATGACAGATAGGGGCTACATTGAGCTAGGAAGGGATTTAGGTTCGCTTGTGGGGATCAGATGACAGTTAAAAGCTAAACATTTATTAAAGAATGGAATAAGGGTCAAACGCAGAGAATATAATTAAGATAGGAGTTAAAAATTCAATTCAGGATAGAAACTGGGGTCATACGTGGGTTTAGTTGAGAGATATGGACTACACATGGAGTTAAAGAGAGGAATAAGGGTCAAACGTAGAGAATATAATTAAGATACGTGCTAAAAGTTGAGTTTAGTAGGGGGAATAAGGGTCATACGAAGGATAAGATGACAGATTTGGGCTAAACATTTAGTTAAAGAGGGGAATAAGGGTCAAACGTAGAGATTATAATTAAGATATGTGCTAAAAATTCAGTTCATGATAGAAACAGGGGTCATACGTGGGGTTTAGTTGAGAGATATGGACTACACATGGAGTTAAAGAGAGGAATAAGGGTCAAACGCAGAGAATATAATTAAGATAGGAGTTAAAAATTCAGTTCAGGATAGAAACAGGGGTCATACGTGGGGTTTAGTTGAGAGATATGGACTACACATGGAGTTAAAGAGAGGAATAAGGGTCAAACGTAGAGAATATAATTAAGATATGTGCTAAAAGTTGAGTTTAGTAGGGGAATAAGGGTCATACGTGGGGTTTAAATGACAGATAGGGGCTACATTGAGCTAAGAAGGGATTTAGGGTCGCTTGTGGGGGTCAGATGACAGTTAAGAGCTAAACATGGAAATAGAGAGGGAAATTAGAGTCAAACGCAGAGAATATAATTAAGATAGGAGTTAAAAATTCAGTTCAGGATAGAAACAGGGGTCATACGTGGGGTTTAGTTGAGAGATATGGACTACACATGGAGTTAAAGAGAGGAATAAGGGTCAAACGTAGAGAATATAATTAAGATAGGAGCTAAACATGGAGTTTAAAGTAGGGGAATAAGGGTCATACGTGGGGTTTAAATGACAGATAGGGGCTGCATTGAGCTAAGAAGGGATTTAGGTTCGCTTGTGGGGGTCAGATAACAGTTAAAAGCTTAACATTTATTAAAGAATGGAATAAAGGTCAAACGCAGAGAATATAATTAAGATAGGAGTTAAAAATTCAATTCAGGATAGAAACTGGGGTCATACGTGGGTTTAGTTGAGAGATATGGACTACACATGGAGTTAAAGAGAGGAATAAGGGTCAAACGTAGAGAATATAATTACGATACGTGCTAAAAGTTGAGTTAAGTAGGGGGAATAAGGGTCATACGAGGGATTAGATGACAGATTTGGGCTAAACTTTTAGTTAAAGAGGGGAATAAGGGTCAAACGCAGAGAATATAATTAAGATAGGAGTTAAAAATTCAGTTCAGGATAGAAACAGGGGTCATACGTGGGGTTTAGTTTAGAGATATGGACTACACATGGAGTTAAAGAGAGGAATAAGGGTCAAACGTAGAGAATATAATTAAGATATGTGCTAAAAGTTGAGTTTAGTAGGGAATAAGGGTCATACGTGGGGTTTAAATGACAGATAGGGGCTACATTGAGCTAGGAAGGGATTTAGGGTCGCTTGTGGGGGTCAGATGACAGTTAAGAGCTAAACATGGAAGTAAAGAGGGGAATTAGAGTCAAACGTAGAAAATAGAAATAAAATAAGAGCTAAAAATTGAGTTAAGGAGGGCTAACCATTGACCTAAAAGGGGGAATAAGGGTCATACGAAGGATTAGATGACAGATTTGGGCTAAACATGGAGTTAAAAAGAGGGGAATAAGGGTCAAACGTAGAGAATTTAATTAAGAAATGCGCTAAAAATTCAGTTCATGATAGAAACAGGGGTCATACGTGGGGTTTAGTTGAGAGATATGGACTACACATGGAGTTAAAGAGGGGAATAAGGGTCAAACGCAGAGAATATAATTAAGATAGGAGCTAAAAATTCAGTTCAGGATAGGAAATAAGGGTCATACGTGGGGTTTAGATGACAGATATGGGCTACACATGGAGTTTAAGAGAGGAATAAGGGTCAAACGTAGAGAATATAATTACGATACGTGCTAAAAGTTGAGTTTAGCTAGGAAGGGATTAAGGGTCATTGTGGGGATTAGATGACAGATTGAGAGCTAAACATTTAGTTAAAGAGGGGAATAAGGGTCAAACGTAGAGAATATAATTAAGATAGGAGTTAAAAATTCAGTTCAGGATAGAAACAGGGGTCATACGTGGGGTTTAGTTGAGAGATATGGACTACACATGGAGTTAAAGAGAGGAATAAGGGTCAAACGTAGAGAATATAATTAAGATATGTGCTAAAAGTTGAGTTTAGTAGGGGAATAAGGGTCATACGTGGGGTTTAAATGACAGATAGGGGCTACATTGAGCTAGGAAGGGATTTAGGGTCGCTTGTGGGGGTCAGATGACAGTTAAGAGCTAAACATGGAAGTAAAGAGGGGAATTAGAGTCAAACGTAGAAAATAGAAATAAAATAAGAGCTAAAAATTGAGTTAAGGAGGGCTAACCATTGACCTAAAAAGGGGGAATAAGGGTCATACGAAGGATTAGATGACAGATTTGGGCTAAACATGGAGTAAAAGAGGGGAATAAGGGTCAAACGTAGAGAATATAATTAAGATAGGTGCTAAAAATTCAGTTCAGGATAGAAACAGGGGTCATACGTGGGGTTTAGTTGAGAGATATGGACTACACATGGAGTTAAAGAGAGGAATAAGGGTCAAACGCAGAGAATATAATTAAGATAGGAGTTAAAAATTCAGTTCAGGATAGAAACTGGGTCATACGTGGGGTTTAGTTGAGAGATATGGGCTACACATGGAGCTAATTTAGTTAAAGAGGAATAAGGGTCAAACGTAGAGATTAAAATTAAGATATGTGCTAAAAATTCAGTTCATGATAGAAAAAGGGGTCATACGTGGGGTTTAGTTGAGAGATATGGACTACACATGGAGTTAAAGAGAGGAATAAGGGTCAAACGTAGAGAATATAATTAAGATAGGAGTTAAAAATTCAGTTCAGGATAGAAACAGGGGTCATACGTGGGGTTTAGTTGAGAGATATGGACTACACATGGAGTTAAAGAGAGGAATAAGGGTCAAACGTAGAGAATATAATTAAGATATGTGCTAAAAGTTGAGTTTAGTAGGGGATAAGGGTCATACGTGGGGTTTAAATGACAGATAGGGGCTACATTGAGCTAGGAAGGGATTTAGGTTCGCTTGTGGGGGTCAGATGACAGTTAAGAGCTAAAGATGGAAGTATAAAGGGGAATAAGGGTCAAACGCAGAGAATATAATTAAGATAGGAGTTAAAAATTCAGTTCAGGATAGAAACTGGGGTCATACGTGGGGTTTAGTTGAGAGATATGGACTACACATGGAGTTAAAGAGAGGAATAAGGGTCAAACGTAGAGAATATAATTAAGATACGTGCTAAAAGTTGAGTTTAGTAGGGGAATAAGGGTCATACGAAGGATAAGATGACAGATTTGGGCTAAACTTTAAGTTAAAGAGAGGGAATAAGGGTCAAACGTAGAGAATATAATTAAGATAGGAGCTAAAAATTCAGTTCAGGATAGAAACAGGGGTCATACGTGGGGTTTAGTTGAGAGATATGGACTACACATGGAGTTAAAGAGAGGAATAAGGGTCAAACGTAGAGAATATAATTAAGATATGTGCTAAAAGTTGAGTTTAGTAGGGGAATAAGGGTCATACGTGGGGTTTAAATGACAGATAGGGGCTACATTGAGCTAGGAAGGGATTTAGGTTCGCTTGTGGGGATCAGATGACAGTTAAAAGCTAAACATTTATTAAAGAGGGGAATAAGGGTCAAACGCAGAGAATATAATTAAGATAGGAGTTAAAAATTCAATTCAGGATAGAAACTGGGGTCATACGTGGGTTTAGTTGAGAGATATGGACTACACATGGAGTTAAAGAGAGGAATAAGGGTCAAACGTAGAGAATATAATTAAGATAGGTGCTAAAAGTTGAGTTTAGTAGGGGAATAAGGGTCATACGTGGGGATTAGATGACAGATTTGGGCTAAACATTTAGTTAAAGAGGGGAATAAGGGTCAAACGCAGAGAATATAATTAAGATAGGAGGTAAAAGTTGAGTTTAGTAGGGGAATAGGGGTCATAGGTGGGGTTTTAATTGACAGATTGGGGCTAAACATTGAGCTGGAAGAGGGAATTAAGGGTCGCATGTAGGGGTCAGATGTAAGTTAAGTGCTAAACATTGAGTTAAAGAGGGAATAAGGGTCATACGTGGGGTTTAAATGACAGATAGGGGCTACATTGAGCTAGGAAAGGGATTTAGGTTCGCTTGTGGGGATCAGATGACAGTTAAAAGCTAAACATTTATTAAAGAATGGGAATAAGGGTCAAACGCAGAGAATATAATTAAGATAGGAGTTAAAAATTCAATTCAGGATAGAAACTGGGGTCATACGTGGGTTTAGTTGAGAGATATGGACTACACATGGAGTTAAAGAGTGGAATAAGGGTCAAACGCAGCGAATTTAATTAAGATAGGAGTTAAACATTCAGATCAGGATAGAAACAGGGGTCATACGTGGGGTTTAGTTGAGAGATATGGACTACACATGGAGTTAAAGAGAGGAATAAGGGTCAAACGTAGAGAATATAATTAAGATATGTGCTAAAAGTTGAGTTTAGTAGGGAATAAGGGTCATACGTGGGGTTTAAATGACAGATAGGGGCTACATTGAGCTAGGAAGGGATTTAGGTTCGCTTGTGGGGGTCAGATGACAGTTAAAAGCTAAACATTTATTAAAGAATGGAATAAGGGTCAAACGTAGAGAATATAATTAAGATAGGAGTTAAAAATTCAATTCAGGATAGAAACTGGGGTCATACGTGGGTTTAGTTGAGAGATATGGACTACACATGGAGTTAAAGAGAGGAATAAGGGTCAAACGTAGAGAATATAATTACGATATGTGCTAAAAGTTGAGTTTAGTAGGGGGAATAAGGGTCATACGAAGGATTAGATGACAGATTTGGGCTAAACTTTTAGTTAAAGAGGGGAATAAGGGTCAAACGTAGAGAATATAATTAAGATATGTGCTAAAAATTTAGTTCATGATAGAAACAGGGGTCAAACGTGGGGTTTAGTTGAGAGATATGGACTACACATGGAGTTAAAGAGAGGAATAAGGGTCAAACGTAGAGAATATAATTAAGATATGTGCTAAAAGTTGAGTTTAGTAGGGGAATAAGGGTCATACGTGGGGTTTAAATGACAGATAGGGGCTACATTGAGCTAGGAAGGGATTTAGGGTCGCTTGTGGGGGTCAGATGACAGTTAAGAGCTAAACATGGAAGTAAAGAGGGGAATTAGAGTCAAACGTAGAAAATAGAAATAAGATAAGAGCTAAAAATTGAGCTAAGGAGGGCTAACCATTGACCTAAAAGGGGGAATAAGGGTCATACGAAGGATTAGATGACAGATTTGGACTAAACATGGAGTTAAAGACGGAATAAGGGTCAAACGTAGAGATTATAATTAAGATATGTGCTTAAAAATTCAGTTCATGATAGAAAAAGGGGTCATACGTGGGGTTTAGTTGAGAGATATGGATCTACACATGGAGTTAAAGAGGGGAATAAGGGTCAAACGCAGAGAATTTAATTAAGATAGGAGTTAAAAATTCAGTTCAGGATTGAAACTGGGGTCATACGTGGGTTTAGTTGAGAGATATGGACTACACATGGAGTTAAAGAGAGGAATAAGGGTCAAACGTAGAGAATATAATTAAGATATGTGCTAAAAGTTGAGTTTAGTAGGGGAATAAGGGTCATACGTGGGGTTTTAATGACAGATAGGGGCAACATTGAGCTAGGAAGGGATTTTGGGGTCGCTTGTGGGGGTCAGATGACAGTTAAAAGCTAAAGATTTATTAAAGAGGGGAATAAGGGTCAAACGCAGAGAATTTAATTAAGATAGGAGTTAAAAATTCAGTTCAGGATTGAATATGGGGTCATACGTGGGTTTAGTTGAGAGATATGGACTACACATGGAGTTAAAGAGAGGAATAAGGGTCAAACGTAGAGAATATAATTAAGATATGTGCTAAAAGTTGAGTTTAGTAGGGGACAAGGGTCATACGTGGGGTTTTAATGACAGATTTGGGCTACATTGAGCTAGGAAGGGATTTTGGTTCGCTTGTGGGGATCAGATGACAGTTAAAAGCTAAACATTTACTAAAGAATGGAATAAGGGTCAAACGCAGAGAATATAATTAAGATAGGAGTTAAAAATTCAATTCAGGATAGAAACTGGGGTCATACGTGGGTTTAGTTGAGAGATATGGACTACACATGGAGTTAAAGAGAGGAATAAGGGTCAAACGTAGAGAATATAATTACGATACGTGCTAAAAGTTGAGTTTAGTAGGGGGAATAAGGGTCATACGAAGGATTAGATGACAGATTTGGGCTAAACTTTTAGTTAAGGAGGGGAATAAGGGTCAAACGTAGAGATTATAATAAAGATAGGTGCTAAAAATTCAGTTCATGATAGAAACAGGGGTCATACGTGGGGTTTAGTTGAGAGATATGGACTACACATGGAGTTAAAGAGAGGAATAAGGGTCAAACGCAGAGAATATAATTAAGATAGGAGTTAAAAATTCAGTTCAGGATAGAAACAGGGGTCATACGTGGGGTTTAGTTGAGAGATATGGACTACACATGGAGTTAAAGAGAGGAATAAGGGTCAAACGTAGAGAATATAATTAAGATATGTGCTAAAAGTTGAGTTTAGTAGGGGAATAAGGGTCATACGTGGGGTTTAAATGACAGATAGGGGCAACATTGAGCTAGGAAGGGATTTAGGGTCGCTTGTGGGGGTCAGATGACAGTAAAGAGCTAAACATGGAATTAAAGAGCGGGAAACTAGAGTCAAACGCAGAGAATATAATTAAGATAGGAGTTAAAAATTCAGTTCAGGATAGAAACTGGGGTCATATCTGGGGTTTAGTTGAAAGAGATATGGACTACATATGGAGTTAAAGAGAGGAGTAAGGGTCAAACGTAGAGTTAGCTAAACATGAAGTTAAAGAGGGGAATAAGGGTCAAACGTGGGATTTAAATGACAGATAGGGGCTACATTGAGCTAGAAAGGGATTTAGGTTCGCTTGTGGGGGTCAGATGACAGTTAAAAGCTAAACATTTATTAAAGAATGGAATAAGGGTCAAACGCAGAGAATATAATTAAGATAGGAGTTAAAAATTCAATTCAGGATAGAAACTGGGGTCATACGTGGGGTTTAGTTAAGAGATATGGACTACACATGGAGTTAAAGAGAGGAATAAGGGTCAAACGTAGAGAATATAATTACGATACGTGCTAAAAGTTGAGTTTAGTAAGGGGAATAAGGGTCATACGAAGGATTAGATGACAGATTTGGGCTAAACTTTTAGTTAAGGAGGGGAATAAGGGTCAAACGTAGAGAATATAATTAAGATAGGAGCTAAAAATTTAGTTCATGATAGAAACAGGGGTCAAACGTGGGGTTAAGTTGAGAGATATGGACTACACATGGAGTTAAAGAGAGTAGTAAGGGTCAAACGTAGAGAATATAATTAAGATATGTGCTAAAAGTTGAGTTTAGTAGGGGATAAGGGTCATACGTGGGGTTTAAATGACAGATAGGGGCTACATTGAGCTAGGAAGGGATTTAGGGTCGCTTGTGGGGGTCAGATGACAGTTAAGAGCTAAACATGGAAGTAAAGAGGGGAATTAGAGTCAAACGTAGAAAATAGAAATAAGATAAGAGCTGAAAATTGAGCTAAGGAGGGCTAACCATTGACCTAAAAGGGGGAATAAGGGTCATACGAAGGATTAGATGACAGATTTGGGCTAAACATGGAGTAAAAGATCGGAATAAGGGTCAAACGTAGAGATTATAATAAAGATATGTGCTAAAAATTCAGTTCATGATAGAAACAGGGGTCATACGTGGGGTTTAGTTGAGAGATATGGACTACACATGGAGTTAGAGAGTGGAATAAGGGTCAAACGCAGAGAATATAATTAAGATAGGAGTTAAAAATTCAATTCAGGATAGAAACTGTGGGCATACGTGGGTTTAGTTAAGAGATATGGACTACACATGGAGTTAAAGAGAGGAATAAGGGTCAAACGTAGAGAATATCATTACGATATGTGCTAAAAGTTGAGTTTAGTAGGGGGAATAAGGGTCATACGAAGGATTAGATGACAGATTTGGGCTAAACTTTTAGTTAAGGAGGGGAATAAGGGTCAAACGCAGAGAATATAATTAAGATATGTGCTAAACATTTAGTTCATGATAGAAGCAGGGGTCAAACGTGGGGTTAAGTTGAGAGATATGTACTACACATGGAGTTTAAGAGAGGAGTAAGGGTCAAACGTAGAGAATTTAATTAAGATATGTGCTAAAAGTTGAGGTTAGTAGGGGATAAGGGTCATACGTGGGGTTTAAATGACAGATAGGGGCTACATTGAGCTAGGAAGGGATTTAGGGTCGCTTGTGGGGGTCAGATGACAGTTAAGAGCTAAACATGGAAGTAAAGAGGGGAATTAGAGTCAAACGTAGAAAATAGAAATAAGATAAGAGCTGAAAAGTGAGCTAAGGAGGGCTAACCATTGACCTAAAAGGGGGAATAAGGGTCATACGAAGGATTAGATGACAGATTTGGACTAAACATGGAGTAAAAGATCGGAATAAGGGTCAAACGTAGAGATTATAATTAATATATGTGCTAAAAATTCAGTTCATGATAGAAAAAGGGGTCATACGTGGGGTTTAGTTGAGAGATATGGACTACACATGGAGTTAAAGAGTGGAATAAGGGTCAAACGCAGCGAATTTAATTAAGATAGGAGTTAAACATTCAGATCAGGACAGAAACAGGGGTCATACGTGGGGTTTAGTTGAGAGATATGGACTACACATGGAGTTAAAGAGAGGAGTAAGGGTCAAACGTAGAGAATATAATTAAGATATGTGCTAAAAGTTGAGTTTAGTAGGGGATAAGGGTCAAACGTGGAGTTTAAATGACAGCTAGGGGCAACATTGAGCTAGGAAGGGATTTAGGTTCGCTTGTGGGGGTCAGATGACAGTTAAAAGCTAAAGATTTATTAAAGAGGGGAATAAGGGTCAAACGCAGAGAATTTAATTAAGATAGGAGTTAAAAATTCAGTTCAGGATTGAATATGGGGTCATACGTGGGTTTAGTTGAGAGATATGGACTACACATGGAGTTAAAGAGAGGAATAAGGGTCAAACGTAGAGAATATAATAAGGATATGTGCTAAAAGTTGAGTTTAGTAGGGGACAAGGTTCATACGTGGGGTTTTAATGACAGATTTGGGCTACATTGAGCTAGGAAGGGATTTTGGTTCGCTTGTGGGGATCAGATGACAGTTAAAAGCTAAACATTTACTAAAGAATGGAATAAGGGTCAAACGCAGAGAATATATTTAAGATAGGAGTTAAAAATTCAATTCAGGATAGAAACTGGGGTCATACGTGGGTTTAGTTAAGAGATATGGACTACACATGGAGTTAAAGAGAGGAATAAGGGTCAAACGTAGAGAATATCATTACGATGCGTGCTATAAGTTGAGTTTAGTAGGGGGAATAAGGGTCATACGAAGGATTAGTTGACAGATTTGGGCTAAACTTTTAGTTAAGGAGGGGAATAAGGGTCAAACGTAGAGATTATAATAAAGATATGTGCTAAAAATTCAGTTCATGATAGAAACAGGGGTCATACGTGGGGTTTAGTTGAGAGATATGGACTACACATGGAGTTAAAGAGTGGAATAAGGGTCAAACGCAGCGAATTTAATTAAGATAGGAGTTAAACATTCAGATCAGGACAGAAACAGGGGTCATACGTGGGGTTTAGTTGAGAGATATGGACTACACATGGAGTTAAAGAGAGGAGTAAGGGTCAAACGTAGAGAATTTAATTAAGATATGTGCTAAAAGTTGAGTTTAGTAGGGGATAAGGGTCATACGTGGGGTTTAAATGACAGATAGAGGCAACATTGAGCTAGGAAGGGATTTATGGTCACTTGTGGTGGTCAGGTGACAGTAAAGAGCTAAACATGGAAGTAGAGCGGGAAATTAGAGTCAAACGCAGAGAGTATAATTAAGATTGGAGTTAAAAATTCAGTTCAGGATAGAAACTTGGGTCATACGTGGGGTTTAGTTGAAAGATATATGGACTATATGTGGAGTTAAAGAGAGGAGTAAGGGTCAAACGTAGAGAGCTAAACATGAAGTTAAAGAGGGGAATAAGGGTCAAACGTGGGATTTAAATGACAGATAGGGGCTACATTGAGCTAGAAAGGGATTTAGGTTCGCTTGTGGGGGTCAGAACACAGTTAAAAGCTAAACATTTATTAAAGAATGGAATAAGGGTCAAACGCAGAGAATATAATTAAGATAGGAGTTAAAAATTCAATTCAGGATAGAAACTGTGGTCATACGTGGGTTTAGTTAAGAGATATGGACTACACATGGAGTTTAAGAGAGGAATAAGGGTCAAACGTAGAGAATATCATTACGATACGTGGTAAAAGTTGAGTTTAGTAAGGGGAATAAGGGTCATACGAAGGATTAGATGACAGATTTGGGCTAAACTTTTAGTTAAGGAGGGGAATACGGGTCAAACGTAGAGAATATAATTAAGATATGTGCTAAAAATTTAGTTCATGATAGAAACAGGGGTCAAACGTGGGGTTAAGTTGAGAGATATGGACTACACATGGAGTTAAAGAGAGGAGTAAGGGTCAAACGTAGAGAATTTAATTAAGATATGTGCTAAAAGTTGAGTTTAGTAGGGGATAAGGGTCATACGTGGGGTTTAAATGACAGATAGGGGCTACATTGAGCTAGGAAGGGATTTAGGGTCGCTTGTGGGGGTCAGATGACAGTTAAGAGCTAAACATGGAAGTAAAGAGGGGAATTAGAGTCAAACGTAGAAAATAGAAATAAGATAAGAGCTGAAAAGTGAGCTAAGGAGGGCTAACCATTGACCTAAAAGGGGGAATAAGGGTCATACGAAGGATTAGATGACAGATTTGGGCTAAACATGGAGTAAAAGATCGGAATAAGGGTCAAACGTAGAGATTATAATAAAGATATGTGCTAAAAATTCAGTTCATGATAGAAACAGGGGTCATACGTGGGGTTTAGTTGAGAGATATGGACTACACATGGAGTTAGAGAGTGGAATAAGGGTCAAACGCAGCGAATTTAATTAAGATAGGAGTTAAACATTCAGATCAGGACAGAAACAGGGGTCATACGTGGGGTTTAGTTGAGAGATATGGACTACACATGGAGTTAAAGAGAGGAGTAAGGGTCAAACGTAGAGAGCTAAACATGAAGTTAAAGAGGGGAATAAGGGTCAAACGTGGGGTTTAAATGACAGATAGGGGCTACATTGAGCTAGAAAGGGATTTAGGTTCGCTTGTGGGGGTCAGAACACAGTTAAAAGCTAAACATTTATTAAAGAATGGAATAAGGGTCAAACGCAGAGAATATAATTAAAATAGGAGTTAAAAATTCAATTCAGGATAGAAACTGTGGTCATACGTGGGTTTAGTTAAGAAATATGGACTACACATGGGGTTAAAGAGAGGAATAAGGGTCAAACGTAGAGAATATCATTACGATACGTGCTATAAGTTGAGTTTAGTAGGGGTAATAAGGGTCATACGAAGGATTAGTTGACAGATTTGGGCTAAACTTTTAGTTAAGGAGGGGAATAAGGGTCAAACGTAGAGAATATAATTAAGATATGTGCTAAAAATTTAGTTCATGATAGAAACAGGGATCAAACGTGGGGTTAAGTTGCGAGATATGGACTACACATGGAGTTAAAGAGTGGAATAAGGGTCAAACGCAGCGAATTTAATTAAGATAGGAGTTAAACATTCAGATCAGGACAGAAACAGGGGTCATACGTGGGGTTTAGTTGAGAGATATATACTACACATGGAGTTAAAGAGAGGAGTAAGGGTCAAACGTAGAGAATATAATTAGGATATGTGCTAAAAGTTGAGTTTAGTAGGGAATAAGGGTCAAACGTGGAGTTTAAATGACAGCTAGCGGCAACATTAAGCTAGGAAGGGATTTAGGTTCGCTTGTGGGGGTCAGATGACAGTTAGGAGCTAAACATGGAAGTAAAGAGGGGAATTAGAGTCAAACGTAGAAAATAGAAATAAGATAAGAGCTGAAAAGTGAGCTAAGGAGGGCTAACCATTGACCTAAAAGGGGGAATAAGGGTCATACGAAGGATTAGATGACAGATTTGGGCTAAACATGGAGTAAAAGATCGGAACAAGGGTCAAACGTAGAGATTATAATTAATATATGTGCAAAAAATTCAGTTCATGATAGAAAATGGGGTCATACGTGGGGTTTAGTTGCGAGATATGGACCACACATGGAGTTAAAGAGTGGAATAAGGGTCAAACGCAGCGAATTTAATTAAGATAGGAGTTAAACATTCAGATCAGGACAGAAACAGGGGTCATACGTGGAGTTTAGTTGAGAGATATATACTACACATGGAGTTAAAGAGAGGAGTAAGGGTCAAACGTAGAGAATATAATTAAGATATGTGCTAAAAGTTGAGTTTAGTAGGGGATAAGGGTCAAACGTGGAGTTTAAATGACAGCTAGCGGCAACATTAAGCTAGGAAGGGATTTAGGTTCGCTTGTGGGGGTCAGATGACAGTTAAGAGCTAAACATGGAAGTAAAGAGGGGAATTAGAGTCAAACGTAGAAAATAGAAATAAGATAAGAGCTGAAAAGTGAGCTAAGGAGGGCTAACCATTGACCTAAAAGGGGGAATAAGGGTCATACGAAGGATTAGATGACAGATTTGGGCTAAACATGGAGTAAAAGATCGGAATAAGGGTCAAACGTAGAGATTAAAATAAAGATATGTGCTAAAAATTCAGTTCATGATAGAAAAAGGGGTCATACGTGGGGTTTAGTTGCGAGATATGGACTACACATGGAGTTAAAGAGTGGAATAAGGGTCAAACGCAGCGAATTTAATTAAGATAGGAGTTAAAAATTCAATTCAGGATAGAAACTGTGGTCATACGTGGGTTTAGTTAAGAGATATGGACTACACATGGAGTTAAAGAGAGGAATAAGGGTCAAACGTAGAGAATATCATTACGATACGTGCTAAAAGTTGAGTTTAGTAGGGGGAATAAGGGTCATACGAAGGATTAGATGACAGATTTGGGCTAAACTTTTAATTAAGGAGGGGAATAAGGGTCAAACGTAGAGAATATAATTAAGATATGTGCTAAAAATTTAGTTCATGATAGAAACAGGGGTCAAACGTGGGGTTAAGTTGAGAGATATGGACTACACATGGAGTTAAAGAGAGGAGTAAGGGTCAAACGTAGAGAATTTAATTAAGATATGTGCTAAAAGTTGAGTTTAGTAGGGGATAAGGGTCATACGTGGGGTTTAAATGACAGATAGAGGCTACATTGAGCTAGGAAGGGATTTAGGGTCGCTTGTGGGGGTCAGATGACAGTTAAGAGCTAAACATGGAAGTAAAGAGGGGAATTAGAGTCAAACGTAGAAAATAGAAATAAGATAAGAGCTGAAAAGTGAGCTAAGGAGGGCTAACCATTGACCTAAAAGGGGGAATAAGGGTCATACGAAGGATTAGATGACAGATTTGGACTAAACATGGAGTAAAAGATCGGAATAGTGGTCAAACGTAGAGATTATAATTAATATATGTGCTAAAAATTCAGTTCATGATAGAAAAAGGGGTCATACGTGGGGTTTAGTTGCGAGATATGGACTACACATGGAGTTAAAGAGTGGAATAAGGGTCAAACGCAGCGAATTTAATTAAGATAGGAGTTAAACATTCAGATCAGGACAGAAACAGGGGTCATACGTGGGGTTTAGTTGAGAGATATGGACTACACATGAAGTTAAAGAGAAGAATAAGGGTCAAACGTAGAGAATATAATTAAGATATGTGCTAAAAATTGAGTTTAGTAGGGGACAAGGGTCATACGTGGGGTTTTAATGACAGATTTGGGCTACATTGAGCTAGGAAGGGATTTAGGTTCGCTTGTGGGGGTCAGAACACAGTTAAAAGCTAAACATTTATTAAAGAATGGAATAAGGGTCAAAACGCAGAGAATATAATTAAGATAGGAGTTAAAAATTCAGTTCAGGATTGAATATGGGGTCATACGTGGGTTTAGTTGAGAGATATGGACTACACATGGAGTTAAAGAGAAGAATAAGGGTCAAACGTAGAGAATATAATTAAGATATGTGCTAAAAATTGAGTTTAGTAGGGGACAAGGGTCATACGTGGGGTTTTAATGACAGATTTGGGCTACATTGAGCTAGGAAGGGATTTAGGTTCGCTTGTGGGGGTCAGATGACAGTTAAAAGCTAAACATTTATTAAAGAATGGAATAAGGGTCAAACGCAGAGAATATAATTAAGATAGGAGTTAAAAATTCAATTCAGGATAGAAACTGGGGTCATACGTGGGTTTAGTTGAGAGATATGGACTACACATGGAGTTTAAGAGAGGAGTAAGGGTCAAACGTAGAGAATTTAATTAAGATATGTGCTAAAAGTTGAGTTTAGTAGGGGAATAAGGGTCATACGTGGGGTTTAAATGACAGATAGGGGCTACATTGAGCTAGGAAGGGATTTAGGGTCGCTTGTGGGGGTCAGATGACAGTTAAGAGCTAAACATGGAAGTAAAGAGGGAAATTAGAGTCAAACGTAGAAAATAGAAATAAAATAAGAGCTAAAAATTGAGTTAAGGAGGGCTAACCATTGAGCTAAAAGGGGGAATAAGGGTCATACGAAGGATTAGATGACAGATTTGGGCTAAACATGGAGTAAAAGATCGGAATAAGGGTCAAACGTAGAGATTATAATAAAGATATGTGCTAAAAATTCAGTTCATGATAGAAACAGGGGTCATACGTGGGGTTTAGTTGAGAGATATGGACTACACATGGAGTTAAAGAGAGGAGTAAGGGTCAAACGTAGAGAGCTAAACATGAAGTTAAAGAGGGGAATAAAGGTCAAACGTGGGGTTTAAATGACAGATAGGGGCTACATTGAGCTAGGAAGCTATTTAGGTTCGCTTGTGGGGTTCAGATGACAGTTAAAAGCTAAAGATTTATTACAGAGGGGAATAAGGGTCAAACGCAGAGAATTTAATTAAAATAGGAGTTAAAAATTCAATTCAGGATAGAAACTGTGGTCATACGTGGGTTTAGTTAAGAGATATGGACTACACATGGAGTTAAAGAGAGGAATAAGGGTCAAACGTAGAGAATATCATTACGATACGTGCTAAAAGTTGAGTTTAGTAGAGGGAATAAGGGTCATACGAAGGATAAGATGACAGATTTGGGCTAAACATTTAGTTAAAGAGGGGAATAAGGGTCAAACGTAGAGAATATAATTAAGATATGTGCTAAAAATTTAGTGCATGATAGAAACAGGGGTCAAACGTGGGGTTTAGTTGAGAGATATGGACTACACATGGAGTTAAAGAGGGAATAAGGGTCAAACGCAGAGAATATAATTAAGATAGGAGTTAAACATTCAGATCAGGACAGAAACAGGGGTCATACGTGGGGTTTAGTTGAGAGATATGGACTACACATGGAGTTAAAGAGAGGAGTAAGGGTCAAACGTAGAGAATATAATTAAGATATGTGCTAAAAGTTGAGTTTAGTAGGGGATAAGGGTCAAACGTGGAGTTTAAATGACAGCTAGGGGCAACATTGAGCTAGGAAGGGATTTAGGGTCGCTTGTGGGGGTCAGATGACAGTTAAGAGCTAAACATGGAAGTAGAGAGGGAAATAAGAGTCAAACGTAGAAAATAGAAATAAGATAAGAGCTAAAAATTGAGCTAAGGAGGGCTAACCATTGACCTAAAAGGGGGAATAAGGGTCATACGAAGGTTTAGATGACAGATATGGGCTAAACATGGAGTAAAAGATCGGAATAAGGGTCAAACGTAGAGATTATAATTAATATATGTGTTAAAAATTTAGTTCATGATAGAAAAAGGGGTCATACGTGGGGTTTAGTTGCGAGATATGGACCACACATGGAGTTAAAAGAGTGGAATAAGGGTCAAACGCAGCGAATTTAATTAAGATAGGAGTTAAAACATTCAGATCAGGACAGAAACAGGGGTCATACGTGGGGTTTAGTTGAGAGATATGGACTACACATGGAGTTAAAGAGAGGAGTAAGGGTCAAACGTAGAGAATATAATTAAGATATGTGCTAAAAGTTGAGTTTAGTAGGGGATAAGGGTCAAACGTGGAGTTTAAATGACAGCTAGCGGCAACATTAAGCTAGGAAGGGATTTAGGTTCGCTTGTGGGGGTCAGAAGACAGTTAAGAGCTAAACATGGAAGTAAAGAGGGGAATTAGAGTCAAACGTAGAAAATAGAAATAAGATAAGAGCTGAAAAGTGAGCTAAGGAGGGCTAACCATTGAGCTAAAAGGGGGAATAAGGGTCATACGAAGGATTAGATGACAGATTTGGGCTAAACATGGAGTAAAAGATCGGAATAAGGGTCAAACGTAGAGATTAAAATAAAGATATGTGCTAAAAATTCAGTTCATGATAGAAAAAGGGGTCATACGTGGGGTTTAGTTGCGAGATATGGACTACACATGGAGTTAAAGAGTGGAATAAGGGTCAAACGCAAGCGAATTTAATTAAGATAGGAGTTAAAAATTCAATTCAGGATAGAAACTGTGGTCATACGTGGGTTTAGTTAAGAGATATGGACTACACATGGAGTTAAAGAGAGGAATAAGGGTCAAACGTAGAGAATATCATTACGATACGTGCTAAAAGTTGAGTTTAGTAGGGGAATAAGGGTCATACGAAGGATTAGATGACAGATTTGGGCTAAACTTTTAATTAAGGAGGGGAATAAGGGTCAAACGTAGAGAATATAATTAAGATATGTGCTAAAAATTTAGTTCATGATAGAAACAGGGGTCAAACGTGGGGTTAAGTTGAGAGATATGGACTACACATGGAGTTAAAGAGAGGAGTAAGGGTCAAACGTAGAGAATTTAATTAAGATATGTGCTAAAGTTGAGTTTAGTAGGGGATAAGGGTCATACGTGGGGTTTAAATGACAGATAGAGGCTACATTGAGCTAGGAAGGGATTTAGGGTCGCTTGTGGGGGTCAGATGACAGTTAAGAGCTAAACATGGAAGTAAAGAGGGGAATTAGAGTCAAACGTAGAAAATAGAAATAAGATAAGAGCTGAAAAGTGAGCTAAGGAGGGCTAACCATTGACCTAAAAGGGGGAATAAGGGTCATACGAAGGATTAGATGACAGATTTGGACTAAACATGGAGTAAAAGATCGGAATAGTGGTCAAACGTAGAGATTATAATTAATATATGTGCTAAAAATTCAGTTCATGATAGAAAAAGGGGGCATACGGGGGGGGGGGGGGGGAGATAGGGACTACACATGGAGTTAAAGAGTGGAATAAGGGTCAAACGCAGCGAATTTAATTAAGATAGAGGTTAACCTTCAGATCAGGACAGAAACAGGGGTCATACGTGGGGTTTAGTT